>OX411555.1:59360459-59785459 GCA_948146395.1 Fragum whitleyi | reverse complement strand
CGGTTTAAATTTTAAATGAAAAATCTGTACGCAACGGTTTATATAAATTATTATGTAAAAATCTTTCAACAGATTGAATAGCACGAAAAGGTGAAAGGTGACTTTGATACAATTTAATCTTGCTTAATACTGCAGAAAGACGAATATGTTCTTTGTCTTATTTTTATTTGTTTTGCCTTGAAATGAAGAAATCGTCGAAAGAGTGTCATTAAACACAGTTTTAAATCTAATTTAATGTTTCTACTTAATTCTTCTGTCCTTCCTCAATAATTTTATTAGACCTTATACAAATCGTTAAGACTAAAGCGCTTAACAAAGGCATGAAACTTAAAAATTGTCGGAGTATATTTCAGACATTCTTCTCGGTGATGAAATATTAATTTTATGATTTTTTCCTTGTTGTTGCTTTTAGTTTGTTTTGTATTTAAATGAAGAAAAATAACCGAGAGAGTATCATTAAACACCATTTTAAATCTAATGTTATGTATCTACTTAATTCTATGTCTTAGAAAGTTTCTGTTTAGTAATCAAAACAGTTTTATAAGTTTGAACCTAGATTGTTGTTTCTGATATCATACGAAATGCTTTCGTTTTTTTTACTTTCAACTTTAGAAGCTTACAGTTAGAAGAAATCTTATCAAAATAAATGATTTAATACTCAATAGTTCTGATTCACATAAGAAAATAGCTTTTTTTCTTTTAGTTATCTCTTCAAGACAAATATCTTGTAATTTCCTTCAACAACATTTTTAATTTAAAAGACATTTTAAATTTTTAGAGAAAAATCACGGAAGCAAGTAGTTGCCAAGCTGCATGTCTTTACGTCCTTCCAATCTTCCAAAGTTATTGCTAGATAGTTCTTGCTTTTGCCTTAAATTCCTTGATAAACTCCTTCAAAGGAATCTAGTATACATTTTACCGTTCCAGAAACAAAGTTATTGAAAAGATGTTTGGGGTTTGAAAGTAAGTTTTTCTAGAATTCCTTATTCCTGATATGCTTTTAACATTTTTCAGGCTTATTACATCATCGAGAAGAATGTCTGAAATATTGATAAGTTTTATGCCTTTGTTAAGCGCTTTAATCTTAACGATGTGTACAAGGTCTTACAAAATTATTGAGGAAGGACAGAAGAATTAAATAGAAACATTAGATTAGATTTAAAACTGTGTTTAATGATACTCTTTCGACGGTTTTCTTCATTTCCAGGCAAAACAAAATAAAATAAGAAAAAGAACATATTCGTCTTTCTGCAGTATTAACCAAGATTAAATAGTACAAAGTCACCTTTCACCTTTTCGCGCTATTCCACCCGCTGAAAGATTTTCACATGATTATTTATATAAACCGTTGCGTACAGATTTTCATTCGAAATTTAAACCGGTGAGTACAAATATATCCATATACCGCACTGTACAGCGGTTTAGTTTCGGTTTTAACTGTAGCGTACATCGTCGAATTTTTCAAGTGTCTATATTTCCTAGACAAGAGACTAGATCCAATACATTTTGGGTCATATTAAGGGAGATACCTTGTCCCCATCCACCGCCACATTTGATTTTGCTGGTGTGGTCATTTTAGGCCATTTATGGCCATTTCTACTTTCGTTTTGCGCTTCAATTTTAAATTTCATCAAAGCACAATGTTTGAAGCTGTATTACACACAGGCGGTGCTATAGGACGTTTAATCATTAGGTACGATGGATAATGTATTCAAAGCTGATTACGTAAATGTTGTCATTATTTTACAGGATGACAGATCATAGTAATATCGAACAAAAATAAAGAACACTTACTTTTTCACGAACGCCTATCCGCCATTTTGAATATACCGTTGCAAACTACCGTGCAGTGTTTCCCTACAGTGGAAAATAGCCAACCGCAATGACATGATTTTGAACAGACCGGTAGAATGGAAAAGTGACACAGTTTAATTAAGGAACGTTACTTCCAATTTGTATCACAAAAAATGTTTCTTGTGATCAACATTATGTTCGGGTATCTTGTTTCAATAAAAAAAAAAGGTTGGTTAGAGTATGGGATCTTTCTGGTGACTCTTCATCATCATCTTTACACCTAACTCACAAAAATGCAACAATTGTTTTATCACAGATAATTTTGCAGAATATTGTTAATCGGGAAGGAAAAAAGTTTCTTCTGTTTCTTTCTAACCTAAGAAATTGAATAATTGCGCTTTTCTGGTTAAGCGATCACTAACGTTCGATTGAAGGCACGGCGGCGTTAATTTAACTTGTTTACAGGTAGGTTCTTTTCAATGGGGTTCCATTGATAAAAAAATAAGACTCGAATGATCCTAAGTGATGTTTTTACCAATTGCAATCAGTTGGGATAATGAAAGCATTCCATTTTTAACGTAACGGCATGACGTTCGACTGCACTCCTATGGTCGTTTAACAAGATCTGTAAAACGAAATGGGTCATATTATGTCAATATTTATTCGCAAGGAACCGTATGATAATAAAAACGATAGTCGCAGAGGCTAAATGCAATTTCACCACCTCCCAGATATGCACACCGTATTCGACATGTCCATGCGCTATCCATTTGATTTACGTCATGTCACAACCTCGCTCTTTTTCGAAGGATGCAATACAGTTTAGTGTTTAATGTTTATGCGGAATAAGAGTAATCCAATAAAACAAAAAGAACATTAATTAATTTTGTTACACGCAACTATCAACTAAGTACGTAAAATTCACATTTACGTCATGTCAGACGTATGTCTGAGAGTGAAATTAAAAAAGTTATGACAAAAAGTAAGCCAATAGGATGACAAATATATTTCAAATAAAAGCTTTTGCTTCGTTACATTGGTTGACTTCTTTGTGACGTTATAAAAAGTGCGACTAAACTTTTTGCGTTCAGTATATTTTCGAGTGGTCGCCAATTCTGTGCGTATGAATTTTAAAATCCTTGATATGCCCATGATAAATACAGTGCAGCATTTTACATTGCGTTTACTCAGACAATGTAGAATAATTAAGGTGTGTCTAGCATAAAAAAGAGAAATTTCTAAATTGCATTTAGTCAAATAGCGACAAACATTTGCAAATGTCTTGTCTATTTAAGAGATGAAGAGACAATATTTGTTGATTTCTTTGAGAAATGAAACTAAAAACATGACCACATTGTATGAATACACGAAGCGGATTCAAAGATAAGTGTAATTATGCTTTTAGATTCATTCCTCCATTAAAATAACAAATTCTCTATTCATATCTTATGATTCAATGTAATTGAACAAAAATGTAAAGTATTATCAATAAAATCAGCCCTGTGTTCAGGATGTATAACGCTTCGCGAGCGCTTTCAGATGATACCCCGCTTTGCACGTGCACATACGTGCAAAGCGAGGTATCATTTCGAAAAAGCTTCGCTAACGTTTTTATCTTGAACACAGGTTCAGATTTCTTACTGGACAATTTTGTGCGAAAGGTTTAAAAGTAGCTGCGTACTCAAAATTGTTTACAACGAGATATAAGACTGATTTTTCAAACCAGGATGCAGGAAAACTGAAGGAAAAATCCAGCATTAAATCATAAAAGGGTAATTAACCGCATCTAGACTAACAATAAGAAACACTAACACAACAAATAAGAACATTTGAACTTCATCTAAGATTTGGACTTCATGTTTGAAAAATATGACGATTCAAGTGCCAGCAAAAGAAGAAAAAACACAACAGCTGAGTGACAGGCCTATCTCTTTATTAATAGACATGACACGCGACTAATTCATGATAACAAGATAAAAGTAAAGTCTTTTTGTACAGAAAATAACGTGGCATAATACCGATGGAATTTACCAGATGAATAATCACGAACAGAATGGTGGCCATTAAGTTGGTTTTCATGAATTCAGCGCAAAGTTAACACTTGAATCTTGAAAAATCTTGAAAAAAACAAAAACAAAAACTGCCACAACCTACCCCAATACTATTAGTAGGATCGCGAAATTGGCATTTAACTTAATCAAAACCATTCTAAATCACTCAATCAGCGCTCCAATTTATTCATTCCAAACACTCACCGAAACCGCTATTAAACGATCCAAATTACCAAAAAATTTACAATCGACAGCTACATTTAAAATAATTGTAAATAAGAAATTATCGCAATTTCACTGATTTTTTTAAAATTCTAAGCGTCTGATTGATTTTTGAAGATTTTTTTTATGTTTTTCTTCACTCGAGGATAACACGATAAAGGGTTGAATGACTCTTATTTCCATCGTGGTCCTAACTCATTCCAGATATTATCCTACACATTGAGAGAGAGGCAATGGGTTCTAACCTTGCGTACTCTTTAGTCAACAGGACTCAACAATGCAATCTAGGGGCGGCCTTCTTTTTTTCCACTCTTTATTTCATTAAAATTTACCTGGATAAATCAGTCGAGTTCAACTTTCAATAAAATAGGTTATCAAACTTTTTATATTTCAAAACAATATTTTAATGTCGTAAGAAACTATTTCGACCGACTTTTGGATTTTTTATTTAAGATATTGAAAAAAAGCGCGACGTTTGAATTTAGTTGGGTGGAATTTTTTCAGAGTTTTTCTACTTGCTGAAATACATAATTTTTGTTCGAAACAGATATCTTTCACTGAAAATCAACAGAAGCTACTGTTTGGAAAAAAATACTTTGATATGATAGTTTGTAAGGAATTCTTTCATGTTGACTATTTAATTTTCATTATTTAAAAAATAATTGTTAGTCATAAAGCGATCGTAATAGATTAACTAAAAATGCAGAAAAGTAAATATGTAGTTTTGAGCTGCACTTGAATATCTTTCTTTTCGTGTAGCTTTATTTGAAAACTAACCTCTTACGAATCCATTTAATTATCCCAGCTGTAAAATGGGTAGCAGTGGTTGGAAGCACTTGTTTCGCACCATATTTTTGCATGAGAAGATCTGGTATGATTTAGGACCGCAATGGAAATAAAAGTCTTCAACCCTTTATCGTGTTGTCCTCAAGTAATATCAAAGCGCTAAAAGCGCTGAGGCCTGGTTTATAAAGAGGCATTGTGACATTTGAAGGCATGCACTCCATTTTTTTCAATTTTTTCACAAGGCTTATTTAGGCGAGGGAAACCATTGGTTCCATTTACCTATAGGGATCGTAAGCCACATTCGGAACTCACTTCAAAGGAATAATGTCGAACGATATGCTCACTATATAGCGCTGAGTCCGCCAAGAACAAGTAATTCCCAAGGTATAGATTACTACGCCCGATTCCGCATACAGGCACAACTCGCGTTTTAATAATTTCAGTTGAATTGATTCGTTTGCAAGTAGTCAGTCAAATTATCCATTCGGTCATTCCGTCTTACTATCGTAGTAATGCTGTTTGTCTAGGGGCACAAGCTCGACGGCTCTTTCTTTTACATTGAATTGATTTCCATAAAGACGTTGTATTTTACTGTGGGAACACAATTAATTGAAAGGGTCAATATGGTCCACCCTATACTCATACCCAATGAGTTTTTAAATTCTACCCTAGATATATATCAAATTACATTCATGACGATTTATTGTCTGTAACCTGTTCCAAGTTGGCATAGTCTAAAATTTTGTCGTCTGTTAAAGGGTTTATGGATAGGACAAGGCTTTTGAATTTCCTTATTTAGATTATTCAATTACAAGCCAATAAATGTTTAGCTTGACAGGTCCAAATTGTACCGGGTTGCAGATTACATATGATATGTGGGCAAATTAGTTAATTTTGTAGCAGAAAGGGTAGAAAATGTAAGGGAGAAAGGAAATAGTGTTAGTTAGCAGCATTTTCTTCTTTTCCCTATTAGCAAGGTCATCCGTCAAGATCAAATATAAAAGCTAAGTATCTTTAACACAGCAGTGATTTTGGCAGTGATGAGTAAGAAAATATCTGGTATACATGATTAGGACAAGGTGAATAATCAAGGTTACATTCCAGAAAATTGACCTCGTGTGTTGTTTCATCTATTCAGATCCCTCTTCTTCAGTACAACCAGTACTTTGATTTTAGCACAGCGTAGTAATATGCAAGCACTGCGTTGAACACACAAAGCACTTCGTGTCGCACAAAAGTTGATGACGTATACTAGACCTATTTTTTGCGCGCGCGTAAGCACAAAAAAGCTACGAAGTACACACGTTGTTCGGCTTTTGATTCAAGCGTCTTTTTCCTAGGCAATTGCCAGGATATAGGGTTATTTCCTATGGCCTGCTAAACCAGGCCAAAACCCCAAAATATCTTCAACCGATCGTGGTTATTTGTTTTGGTCGCGAAAACTGGTGAAAAATAAGCTGTTTTGCACGAAATTCAACTTTCCATGGTTGCCGCAAGGGAAATGATAATCTGTGTTAGGCTTGATTTTTGTAGAGCAAAAATAGTGCCAATTTTGGTGTTGCATCACAAAGAATTTGCCAACCATCTTCTTTTTTCACAATATTCTGTGGAATACGTACCCAATTTTTTCGGCCCGAACAGCCGGCTAGAATCCGATACCCCACCACCTTTTGTTTACAGTGTCACCGGGTGCATAGAAACTGTGAGAAGGTCATGACCTGTTAGTTTTGCATTCATAAATGGTCTCAAAATTACATCGTAGGATCATTTAAAGCAACTTTTTGCATTAACACGTTTAAACATCTACTCAAAACTGACCTTTGCCTATTATTTCTAATTTTGACCATGGCCAATTCGCATATTTCACACTCTACTACATACTGGGACCTTACGTCCGAGTTACTTTCAAGTTTACGGAAATGTCCGAGAAATGTTCCGCATGAACTTGTTTATTGTAAATACCGTGGGCTATACTTTATTATGATTAGTTTAAGAAAGTTGCCGAAGAAATTGGATAACATGCTGACTTTCTTAGTTGAAATATTTTACTTCAATAAGACTTGCCCTGTGTTCAGGATGGCAAAACGGAGCATACTATTTGTCAAATTGACTCTGCTTTGCAAGCAAGTGCACGTGCAAAGCAGGAAAAAATTGGCAAACATTTTGCACCTCTTTGTCATCCTTAACGCTGGGCTGTTTTCATTACAATTTTCAATGATTGTGATGAAGAAACTCGTGGCCTTGTTAAAGCTTCTTTTATCTAATTTTAATGTCCAAGGGCTAAAAGACTGCAAGTGCCTATACGGTGTATAGGTATTTATTACCTTTACTTAGCACTGGATCGAGGACGAAGGACTACCCATTATTCTTTATGGACCCAGCACATAAAAAGGAACTAAACAGATGTTTAAAGTAAGTGATAATAATGATATTTATTTATTTAATTATTATTCATTTTTTCTCTCTATTAAATTGCAGAAAGCTAACAAGTCGATCCTTGAAGTTGCGATATCAGACGAGTCCTGTTTTGAGGATATTATTGCCTTTTTGCGAATGTTTATAAATCATACCCACTTTGAATCTGCCCATGCAATGTGTGCTTGCATTCCTCAAATGTGTTGCGACTATTTTGTCTTGTAAGCAGGACAGATAAAAAAATTATAGTCAAAAAGATCTGTGAACTGCCCTGCGTTCAGGATGAAAACGTTAGCGAAGCGCTTTCGAAATGATACCCCGCTTTGCACGTATGTGCACGTGCAAAGCGGGGTATCATTCCAAAGCGCTTGCGAAGCGCTTTTACATCCTGAACACAGGGCTGATGTATACTTTGTTTATGGTCCGGACCGACGCTTCTAACTTTCTAGTTTATAACGAATGTTTGTGCTGTTATAGGGCCAACTTATTTCTCACCCCGGGTGGGTACTGTTGCCCGCAATATCAGAGTATCTCTCAGAAAGCGGGCTACCAGCTCTAGACTGGTCCACATATTGACTATCAGAATAGCCTAGAACAGGCTATTCTGATATTCGACAGTGAGACCAGTCTACACTCGACCCGAAAGCGGGCGAGAAATAAGTTAGCCCATTGTATGGTAGTACGAAAAGCCATTTAATTTTAGTTCCCCGAGGAACAATATATGCCCCAGTTCAAGGAGAAAATAAGTTTGCAAACGTAAATAAATTACACTCCGCTTTGCAAGCGATTACAAATGCAAAGCGGGATTCAAATTTTCAAACGTTCTGAAAAAAACTACTAACTTAAACGCAGGACTGATTCTGTAGTGGTTCTTGAACAATTGATATGATTGAAAAACCTATTTGAATGGCAGAATTATTTGAGCCTGTGCATAATGCTTCTCAAAATTAGGCTTGTACGTGAAGACCCAGCATTTAGCAGCCTAGATGTCCATATATTGTAACTAGAAAACTTCCCTGGCTGACTAAAGACATAGAGGATAATCGTTTGTTTGAGTGTAAGATCGATTTATATTTCATTGAGTAAAAAACAAAAGCTATATTTTCACGAGTGGCAACGCCACGAGTGAAAATATAGCTTTGTTGTTCACGAAATGAAATATTAATTGATCTTACTCGAAAAACAAACGATTATTCTATTTCTTTATTGCAAAAATGAGACAAAATGTGAAATTTCTAGGACATAATGTCGTAAAGCGCGTCATTTTGCACGTGATTGCTATGCGACGTTCATTGTGACGTCACTTATTTCGCCCCGCATAGATGACGTCAGATAGGATGAAATGCACAAAAGCTGGGTATGAGTTTTTGATAATTTCACTGCTTTTGCAGTGAGATTATCAAATGATAATCTACCGTTATTTCTCGATAAACCACCGAAAAGCATTAAAGAAACACTAAGACCTTTTCTATATACAAAGGGCAGAGTTAAAACTCTGGTCAGACTATCAAAAGCCAGAATCTTTGCTTGTCGCATATTTGAATTTTCTTGGTAATAATACTTATAGGCTCATTTATCGTCGTCGGTCAATGCATTGAGTGTTTGCTATTGTCAATGCATGCGATATAGATTGAGAAAGGCCGCTTTAAATTTAGAAAAAAATACGAAACTAAACGCTCTTATCGCTCAAATTAAGCGTCCGGTTCATATTGAAAACAAAACCCTATCTGATATCAACTGGAATGAATTTCGGTGAGTATTATTGGTCCGTAACGAAGGATAAAGTGGTTGGTAACAATTTGTATTTTTAAATGGGTGTAAATGCGTACATCTATATCAAATATGGAAACTGTCACTTAAAATACTCACGGCTTTTAAATTTCGCTTATTCCATTTCTTTTATTTACTCCGATTATTTTTTCCACGTTTTTACCCATTATGTTCTTCGGGAATCCCTATTTTTTTAGCATTTTAACCAAAAATGCTTCTCGGTTATACAATTTGCGAATCATTTATGAAGTGGTATATATTAAAGCCCTGCGTTTTAGATGAAACCGCTGGCGAAACTTCTCAGAAACGATACCCCGCTTTTCACGTTTACTACCGTACAAATCAGGGTATCAATCTTTAAACGTATGTAAAAGATTCGCCTCCTTAACGCAGGGTAATTATTAATTATTTAATAAAAGCGTTTTCCCTTTTTTGAAAAACGGGGACCCGTTTAACATCAAATACCACAGTGAAATTAAGACGATATCTCTTATTTCGTTATCCCAGCTGTGGATCTGACATTTTTGTATTGGTTTATGAATATTTCAGCATGATTTTTGGCCTTGTTAAGCAGGCCATGGGAAACAACCCTGTAAAAAATTGGAATTTGCCTAGAAAAAAAAGATTATCGAGTCTAAAGCCGAACAACGTGTGTACTACGTAGCTCTTTAGTGCTCACGCGCACGCAAAAAATATGTCTAGTATACTTTTGTGCGACACGAAGTGCTTTGTGTGTTCAACGCATTACTTGCATATGACTACGCTGTGCTAGATCAAAGTACCGATAATACTGACGGCGAGGGAGCTGAAAAGACGAAACAACTGAACCCAAAACAACACACGAGGTCAATTTTCAGGACTATAACCTTATAGCCTCGAACCTTTTCACTTTGTCCTTAACATGTATACCAGATATTTCATTACTACCCACTGCGAAAGTCACTGCTGTGTTAAAGATACATAGATTTTATATTTGATCTTGACGGATGACCTTGCTAATAGGGAAAGTAAGAAAATGCTGCTAACTTATACTTTCTTCTTTCTCTCTAGTATAATCTACCCTTTTTGCTACAAGTTTTACTAATTTGTCCACATATTGTATGTAATCTGCAACCCTTTACAATTTGGACTTGTCTAAACAGTTGTTTTACTGTAATGGATTATATTAAATTAGAACAATTTAAAAGCCTTGTCCCATCCGTAAACCCTTAAGCAGACGACAAAATTTTAGACTGGGCAAACTTTGAACAGGTTGCAGACAATATATCAACATGAGTGTAATTTGATATATATCTAGAGTTGAAATTAAAAACTTATTGGGCATGAGTATAAGGTGGGAAAGGGAGAAACTGACTATCAATTTCTTGTGTTCCCACAGTAAAAAACAACTTCTTCATAGAGTTTAATTTAATGTAAATGTAAGAGCCCACGATCCTGTGCCCCTAGAAAAACAGTAGTATAACGATTGTTAGACGGAATAATCGAATGAATAAATTAACTGACAAGTAGCAAACCAATCAACTCAACTAACATTATAAAAAAACGCGAGTTGCGCCCGTATGCAAAGCGGTATCGGGCGTAGTAATCTAATTGCCAACAATGGGCAAACTTATTTCTGGCCCGAACGGGGCATGTGTTTGTTGTTTTTTGTAGCCCTGCGTTCAGGGTGGCTAAACGGTTCAAGTTAAACCCCGCGTATACGTACACTTACCTGCAAGGTAGGGTTTACTTTGAAAACGGTTTGTAACATTTTTTCAGCCTGAACGCAGGGCTTGTTTCCGGCTGAAAAAACAAAACAACAACGGGTCCCGACCGGGCCTGAAATTAGTTGGTCCAATAATTTGGACTGCTTCCATACCTACACTCCGGATTTAACCATTTGGATTGTGCATTTTTAAATAGTTATTCCTTTTTGGACAATTCAAGAAGTTTATATTCGCTCATACTTAATTGGATAGAATATACACCTGTCTTGCTTATTGAGATAATGTTATCTAAAGATAGAAACTTAGTTACATACAATATTGACATTGTTAAAATAAAATAATCAATCTATCTTACTACAACAGTATAGACAAGCAGTTTCAAGTGAGCGATCAAAGATCAATTCTACATCGAAAATAACAGGAGATAACGGTTTCTCGAACCTAACGCTTGTCCCCGGATCCATGCACGTGGTCTACATGATTAACATTCATATTGTACTGTTTTGCAGTTCCCGAAAATGTATATAAGATATATTCTAGTGCTAGTCTTGTTGAGCTTGGCCATGGTGGTCACCATACAGACATCCTGGTATGTACAGGACCAATGTTATGGACTACTAGAATGTGTGCGGAAAAGATGCCGTAAAGGGGCTTTGGGTACATTAGGGTATTGTCGGATAATGATGGGGTATTGCAGGTAACCTTTTACAGTTAGTTACATCGTGAAATTGACATTCACCTCAATCAAAACCATTCTAAGTCGTTCACTCAGCGCTCCATTCATTAATTCCAAACGCTCACTCAAACCATAAAAAACGATCAAACCAATTGAAAAATATAGAATCAACAACGTCATTTAAAATAAATTTGGATAAGGAAGAGTCGCGATTTCACTGACATAATTCAAACTGTAAGCGTCTTATAGGTTCTTGAACAAAAAAGAAGGCATCTATAGATCTTGTATTCATTTTTTATTAAAGGGAGGTAATCAATATCGCTAATTTTGTTCATCCTGAACAAAATTTGCTATATTGGATTACCTTCCATTAAATTAACTCAAAATTCACGCCACGCACTAATTTTATTTTATTCCTAAAGTATTCCAATATCATTCTCATTGTCAATTTCACGATGTTTCTAACTGTACCATTTATCTTTTGAATTCAAATTTCGCTTCAAACGTTGTTGGAAAATTCGATCAGTCTAGCTTCACTTGTCCCAAATATACAAAAAGAAAGCAGGCAGTAATTTTTAGTTCAGATATAATTATATTATAGATTTTGCATTGAATGTCAGCGTTGTGGTAGTGTTATATGTAACATAGATAGATAGAGAGAGAGAGAGAGAGAGAGAGAGAGAGAGAGAGAGAGAGAGAGAGAGAGAGAGAGAGAGAGAGAGAGAGAGAGAGAGAGAGAGAGAGGGGAGAGAGAGAGAGAGAGAGAGAGAGAGAGAGAGAGAGAGAGAGAGAGAGAGAGAGAGAGAGAGAGAGAGAGAGAGAGAGAGAGAGAGAGAGAGAGAGAGAGAGAGAGAGAGAGAGAGAGAGAGAGAGAGAGAGAGAGAGAGAGAGAGAGAGAGAGAGAGAGAGAGAGAGAGAGAGAGAGAGAGAGAGATTGTTTTTCCCATCGAAGAAGAGTGTGTATGTTGGTTTGCACTTGTCGGTCGGTATGTCGGTCTGTTCTTCCGACCGTAATCTTTTTTTGTACGGAGCAAGTTCTAAAAGATGTTTGCAAGCTAGAATAATAAATTCCACAAGGGGATTGATCTCGATCTCATTGAAAATGAGTGAAGTACACAAGAACCATAACTCTACTCATCATATTTTATTGAGTAATTGCCCTTTGTTAAATTTATAACTGTTTTTTTGTCCAAAAAGTATGCAAGCTAGAATCATGAAACATCATGAATGGATGGATCTCATTGAGGCGAAGTGCAATGCACAAGAACCGTAACTATACTTTTGTGAAATTGCCCTTTGGTAATTCACAAAGAACATGCCACCGACCTGCTCTGTTTAACCTTTTATAATATTTTTTTTTATTATTTTTGTTTACCTATCGCAAATTTCCAAAATTAAATGTTGTCTTGTTCTTTTAACAGATGCATATAGTATACACAGAGAAAAATGTGCGTGGCTCGTGTCTAACAATAAGGGACATTTACAATTTACCATGTATTTTAGTGAATTACATTTATGCTATGTCATATTTAAAAGCGAGGAACGTTTACATCGAATACATCTAGTGTAAACATAAGTAAAATTTACAATTCGTCTAGACTAACAATGATGAATATCTAAAGCGCATCAAGTATAATAATCATGATGATTATAATTCGTCTAGATCAACAATGATGAATACCTAAAGCGCATCAAGAATAATGATGAGGGACATTTACAGTTCGTCTAGACGTACAATGATGATCATCTAAAGCACATCTAGTAATAATAAAAAACATTTACAATTCGTCTAGACCAACATTGATTGATATTTAAAGCGCACCAAGTATGATAATGAGTCAACATTAAAAGAATGCTCGGTTCAACAATAAAGAACATCCATAGTTCGTACAGTCAAAAAATAAGGACCATCTACATCGCGTCAACAATCGAACAAAGATTAAGATTTACAGTTTGTCTAGACCAACAATGAGGGACAACTGATAGCGTGCCCAGTATTACAATGAGGAACAATAACAGTGCATCTAAATCAACAATGAGGGACACCTGAATTACAATTAGGGACAATTATAGTGCGTCTAAATCAACAATTAGAAATATTCAAGGTGCACAAGTGCGTACTACGAAATAAATCCTCTGTCGAAAAATGAAGAATGATAATATCATCGTAACGACAGCTTTTTCAAGCTGTAGTTACGTTGTATTGGCCATTCTTTGATTTTGAATTCACTTCATTTATCCCTTAAGATCCTTGTTCTGTCCTCCATTTCTCACCAAAAGGAGAGTAATGGCGTCAGTTGGATTAAGACCGTGGACCTGTAATAGATTCGCAACATTTCGGAATTCATTATCTTTCACAATGTTGACCAAGGATTCCTAATAAAATCATTGGGAAACCTCGGTTAACACCGTTAAAGGTTATTACTTCGGAAACAATGCGGACTTTTTACAGGTCCGCAACCCTAAGTCTTTTCTAACGTCCATATATATATATATACTGAGCGCAAAAAGTTTAGTCGTTTTCTCTTCGATGGGATATATTTCAAGATGTGATTCATCTTTCACAAAATGAATGACATCAATTATAATTCTGTCCAATTTCCTCCCACAATCCAATAATTTTGTTATGTTAGACGAAAACACTGTATGGAAACACTGTACGGTAGTTTGCAACGGTATATTCAAAATGGCGGATAGGCGTTCATGAAAAGGTAACTGTTCTTTATTTTTGTTCGATATTATTATAATCTGTCATCCTGTAAAATAATGACAACATTTACGCAATCAGCTTTGAATACATTATCCACCGTACCTAATGATTAAACGTCCTATAGCACCATCTGTGTGTAATACAGCTTCAAACATTGTGCTTTGATGAAATTTAAAATTGAAGCGCAAAACGAAAGTAGACATGGCCATAAATGGCCTAAAATGACCACACCAGCAAAATCAAATGTGGCGGTGGATTGGTACAAGTTATCTCCCTAAATATGACCCAAAATGTATTGGATCTAGCCCCTTGTCTAGGAAATATAGACACTTGAAAAATTCGACGGTGTACGCTACAGTTAAAACCGAAACTAAATCACTGAACAGTGCGGTATATGGATATATTTGTACTCACCGGTTTAAATTTTAAATGAAAAATCTGTACGCAACGGTTTATATAAATTATTATGTAAAAATCTTTCAACAGATTGAATAGCACGAAAAGGTGAAAGGTGACTTTGATACCATTTAATCTTGCTTAATACTGCAGAAAGACGAATATGTTCTTTGTCTTATTTTTATTTGTTTTGCCTTGAAATGAAGAAATCGTCGAAAGAGTGTCATTAAACACAGTTTTAAATCTAATTTAATGTTTCTACTTAATTCTTCTGTCCTTCCTCAATAATTTTATTAGACCTTATACAAATCGTTAAGACTAAAGCGCTTAACAAAGGCATGAAACTTAAAAATTGTCGGAGTATATTTCAGACATTCTTCTCGGTGATGAAATATTAATTTTATGATTTTTTCCTTGTTGTTGCTTTTAGTTTGTTTTGTATTTAAATGAAGAAAAATAACCGAGAGAGTATCATTAAACACCATTTTAAATCTAATGTTATGTATCTACTTAATTCTATGTCTTAGAAAGTTTCTGTTTAGTAATCAAAACAGTTTTATAAGTTTGAACCTAGATTGTTGTTTCTGATATCATACGAAATGCTTTCGTTTTTTTAACTTTCAACTTTAGAAGCTTACAGTTAGAAGAAATCTTATCA
Source organism: Fragum whitleyi (assembly GCA_948146395.1). Taxonomy (NCBI): domain Eukaryota; kingdom Metazoa; phylum Mollusca; class Bivalvia; order Cardiida; family Cardiidae; genus Fragum; species Fragum whitleyi. Next base: position 59,770,275 of record OX411555.1, on the reverse strand, counting down.
AAATAAATGATTTAATACTTAATAGTTCTGATTCACATAAGAAAATAGCTTTTTTTCTTTTAGTTATCTCTTCAAGACAAATATCTTGTAATTTCCTTCAACAACATTTTTAATTTAAAAGACATTTTAAATTTTTAGAGAAAAATCACGGAAGCATGTAGTTGCCAAGCTGCATGTCTTTACGTCCTTCCAATCTTCCAAAGTTATTGCTAGATAGTTCTTGCTTTTGCCTTAAATTCCTTGATAAACTCCTTCAAAGGAATCTAGTATACATTTTACCGTTCCAGAAACAAAGTTATTGAAAAGATGTTTGGGGTTTGAAAGTAAGTTTTTCTAGAATTCCTTATTCCTGATATGCTTTTAACATTTTTCAGGCTTATTACATCATCGAGAAGAATGTCTGAAATATTGATAAGTTTTATGCCTTTGTTAAGCGCTTTAATCTTAACGATGTGTACAGGGTCTTACAAAATTATTGAGGAAGGACAGAAGAATTAAATAGAAACATTAGATTAGATTTAAAACTGTGTTTAATGATACTCTTTCGACGGTTTTCTTCATTTCCAGGCAAAACAAAATAAAATAAGAAAAAGAACATATTCGTCTTTCTGCAGTATTAACCAAGATTAAATAGTACAAAGTCACCTTTCACCTTTTCGCGCTATTCCACCCGCTGAAAGATTTTCACATGATAATTTATATAAACCGTTGCGTACAGATTTTCATTCGAAATTTAAACCGGTGAGTACAAATATATCCATATACCGCACTGTACAGCGGTTTAGTTTCGGTTTTAACTGTAGCGTACATCGTCGAATTTTTCAAGTGTCTATATTTCCTAGACAAGGGACTAGATCCAATACATTTTGGGTCATATTAAGGGAGATACCTTGTCCCCATCCACCGCCACATTTGATTTTGCTGGTGTGGTCATTTTAGGCCATTTATGGCCATTTCTACTTTCGTTTTGCGCTTCAATTTTAAATTTCATCAAAGCACAATGTTTGAAGCTGTATTACACACAGGCGGTGCTATAGGACGTTTAATCATTAGGTACGATGGATAATGTATTCAAAGCTGATTACGTAAATGTTGTCATTATTTTACAGGATGACAGATCATAGTAATATCGAACAAAAATAAAGAACACTTACTTTTTCACGAACGCCTATCCGCCATTTTGAATATACCGTTGCAAACTACCGTGCAGTGTTTCCCTACAGTGGAAAATAGCCAACCGCAATGACATGATTTTGAACAGACCGGTAGAATGGAAAAGTGACACAGTTTAATTAAGGAACGTTACTTCCAATTTGTATCACAAAAAATGTTTCTTGTGATCAACATTATGTTCGGGTATCTTGTTTCAATAAAAAAAAAGGTTGGTTAGAGTATGGGATCTTTCTGGTGACTCTTCATCATCATCTTTACACCTAACTCACAAAAATGCAACAATTGTTTTATCACAGATAATTTTGCAGAATATTGTTAATCGGGAAGGAAAAAAGTTTCTTCTGTTTCTTTCTAACCTAAGAAATTGAATAATTGCGCTTTTCTGGTTAAGCGATCACTAACGTTCGATTGAAGGCACGGCGGCGTTAATTTAACTTGTTTACAGGTAGGTTCTTTTCAATGGGGTTCCATTGATAAAAAAATAAGACTCGAATGATCCTAAGTGATGTTTTTACCAATTGCAATCAGTTGGGATAATGAAAGCATTCCATTTTTAACGTAACGGCATGACGTTCGACTGCACTCCTATGGTCGTTTAACAAGATCTGTAAAACGAAATGGGTCATATTATGTCAATATTTATTCGCAAGGAACCGTATGATAATAAAAACGATAGTCGCAGAGGCTAAATGCAATTTCACCACCTCCCAGATATGCACACCGTATTCGACATGTCCATGCGCTATCCATTTGATTTACGTCATGTCACAACCTCGCTCTTTTTCGAAGGATGCAATACAGTTTAGTGTTTAATGTTTATGCGGAATAAGAGTAATCCAATAAAACAAAAAGAACATTAATTAATTTTGTTACACGCAACTATCAACTAAGTACGTAAAATTCACATTTACGTCATGTCAGACGTATGTCTGAGAGTGAAATTAAAAAAGTTATGACAAAAAGTAAGCCAATAGGATGACAAATATATTTCAAATAAAAGCTTTTGCTTCGTTACATTGGTTGACTTCTTTGTGACGTTATAAAAAGTGCGACTAAACTTTTTGCGTTCAGTATATTTTCGAGTGGTCGCCAATTCTGTGCGTATGAATTTTAAAATCCTTGATATGCCCATGATAAATACAGTGCAGCATTTTACATTGCGTTTACTCAGACAATGTAGAATAATTAAGGTGTGTCTAGCATAAAAAAGAGAAATTTCTAAATTGCATTTAGTCAAATAGCGACAAACATTTGCAAATGTCTTGTCTATTTAAGAGATGAAGAGACAATATTTGTTGATTTCTTTGAGAAATGAAACTAAAAACATGACCACATTGTATGAATACACGAAGCGGATTCAAAGATAAGTGTAATTATGCTTTTAGATTCATTCCTCCATTAAAATAACAAATTCTCTATTCATATCTTATGATTCAATGTAATTGAACAAAAATGTAAAGTATTATCAATAAAAATCAGCCCTGTGTTCAGGATGTATAACGCTTCGCGAGCGCTTTCAGATGATACCCCGCTTTGCACGTGCACATACGTGCAAAGCGAGGTATCATTTCGAAAAAGCTTCGCTAACGTTTTTATCTTGAACACAGGTTCAGATTTCTTACTGGACAATTTTGTGCGAAAGGTTTAAAAGTAGCTGCGTACTCAAAATTGTTTACAACGAGATATAAGACTGATTTTTCAAACCAGGATGCAGGAAAACTGAAGGAAAAATCCAGCATTAAATCATAAAAGGGTAATTAACCGCATCTAGACTAACAATAAGAAACACTAACACAACAAATAAGAACATTTGAACTTCATCTAAGATTTGGACTTCATGTTTGAAAAATATGACGATTCAAGTGCCAGCAAAAGAAGAAAAAACACAACAGCTGAGTGACAGGCCTATCTCTTTATTAATAGACATGACACGCGACTAATTCATGATAACAAGATAAAAGTAAAGTCTTTTTGTACAGAAAATAACGTGGCATAATACCGATGGAATTTACCAGATGAATAATCACGAACAGAATGGTGGCCATTAAGTTGGTTTTCATGAATTCAGCGCAAAGTTAACACTTGAATCTTGAAAAATCTTGAAAAAAACAAAAACAAAAACTGCCACAACCTACCCCAATACTATTAGTAGGATCGCGAAATTGGCATTTAACTTAATCAAAACCATTCTAAATCACTCAATCAGCGCTCCAATTTATTCATTCCAAACACTCACCGAAACCGCTATTAAACGATCCAAATTACCAAAAAATTTACAATCGACAGCTACATTTAAAATAATTGTAAATAAGAAATTATCGCAATTTCACTGATTTTTTTAAAATTCTAAGCGTCTGATTGATTTTTGAAGATTTTTTTTTATGTTTTTCTTCACTCGAGGATAACACGATAAAGGGTTGAATGACTCTTATTTCCATCGTGGTCCTAACTCATTCCAGATATTATCCTACACATTGAGAGAGAGGCAATGGGTTCTAACCTTGCGTACTCTTTAGTCAACAGGACTCAACAATGCAATCTAGGGGCGGCCTTCTTTTTTTCCACTCTTTATTTCATTAAAATTTACCTGGATAAATCAGTCGAGTTCAACTTTCAATAAAATAGGTTATCAAACTTTTTATATTTCAAAACAATATTTTAATGTCGTAAGAAACTATTTCGACCGACTTTTGGATTTTTTATTTAAGATATTGAAAAAAAGCGCGACGTTTGAATTTAGTTGGGTGGAATTTTTTCAGAGTTTTTCTACTTGCTGAAATACATAATTTTTGTTCGAAACAGATATCTTTCACTGAAAATCAACAGAAGCTACTGTTTGGAAAAAAATACTTTGATATGATAGTTTGTAAGGAATTCTTTCATGTTGACTATTTAATTTTCATTATTTAAAAAATAATTGTTAGTCATAAAGCGATCGTAATAGATTAACTAAAAATGCAAAAAAGTAAATATGTAGTTTTGAGCTGCACTTGAATATCTTTCTTTTCGTGTAGATTTATTTGAAAACTAACCTCTTACGAATCCATTTAATTATCCCAGCTGTAAAATGGGTAGCAGTGGTTGGAAGCACTTGTTTCGCACCATATTTTTGCATGAGAAGATCTGGTATGATTTAGGACCGCAATGGAAATAAAAGTCTTCAACCCTTTATCGTGTTGTCCTCAAGTAATATCAAAGCGCTAAAAGCGCTGAGGCCTGGTTTATAAAGAGGCATTGTGACATTTGAAGGCATGCACTCCATTTTTTTCAATTTTTTCACAAGGCTTATTTAGGCGAGGGAAACCATTGGTTCCATTTACCTATAGGGATCGTAAGCCATATTCGGAACTCACTTCAAAGGAATAATGTCGAACGATATGCTCACTATATAGCGCTGAGTCCGCCAAGAACAAGTAATTCCCAAGGTATAGATTACTACGCCCGATTCCGCATACAGGCACAACTCGCGTTTTAATAATTTCAGTTGAATTGATTCGTTTGCAAGTAGTCAGTCAAATTATCCATTCGGTCATTTCGTCTTACTATCGTAGTAATGCTGTTTGTCTAGGGGCACAAGCTCGACGGCTCTTTCTTTTACATTGAATTGATTTCCATAAAGACGTTGTATTTTACTGTGGGAACACAAGTAATTGAAAGGGTCAATATGGTCCACCCTATACTCATACCCAATGAGTTTTTAAATTCTACCCTAGATATATATCAAATTACATTCATGACGATTTATTGTCTGTAACCTGTTCCAAGTTGGCATAGTCTAAAATTTTGTCGTCTGTTAAAGGGTTTATGGATAGGACAAGGCTTTTGAATTTCCTTATTTAGATTATTCAATTACAAGCCAATAAATGTTTAGCTTGACAGGTCCAAATTGTACCGGGTTGCAGATTACATATGATATGTGGGCAAATTAGTTAATTTTGTAGCAGAAAGGGTAGAAAATGTAAGGGAGAAAGGAAATAGTGTTAGTTAGCAGCATTTTCTTCTTTTCCCTATTAGCAAGGTCATCCGTCAAGATCAAATATAAAAGCTAAGTATCTTTAACACAGCAGTGATTTTGGCAGTGATGAGTAAGAAAATATCTGGTATACATGATTAGGACAAGGTGAATAATCAAGGTTACATTCCAGAAAATTGACCTCGTGTGTTGTTTCATCTATTCAGATCCCTCTCCTTCAGTACAACCAGTACTTTGATTTTAGCACAGCGTAGTAATATGCAAGCACTGCGTTGAACACACAAAGCACTTCGTGTCGCACAAAAGTTGATGACGTATACTAGACCTATTTTTTGCGCGCGCGTAAGCACAAAAAAGCTACGAAGTACACACGTTGTTCGGCTTTTGATTCAAGCGTCTTTTTCCTAGGCAATTGCCAGGATATAGGGTTATTTCCTATGGCCTGCTAAACCAGGCCAAAACCCCAAAATATCTTCAACCGATCGTGGTTATTTGTTTTGGTCGCGAAAACTGGTGAAAAATAAGCTGTTTTGCACGAAATTCAACTTTCCATGGTTGCCGCAAGGGAAATGATAATCTGTGTTAGGCTTGATTTTTGTAGAGCAAAAATAGTGCCAATTTTGGTGTTGCATCACAAAGAATTTGCCAACCATCTTCTTTTTTCACAATATTCTGTGGAATACGTACCCAATTTTTTCGGCCCGAACAGCCGGCTAGAATCCGATACCCCACCACCTTTTGTTTACAGTGTCACCGGGTGCATAGAAACTGTGAGAAGGTCATGACCTGTTAGTTTTGCATTCATAAATGGTCTCAAAATTACATCGTAGGATCATTTAAAGCAACTTTTTGCATTAACACGTTTAAACATCTACTCAAAACTGACCTTTGCCTATTATTTCTAATTTTGACCATGGCCAATTCGCATATTTCACACTCTACTACATACTGGGACCTTACGTCCGAGTTACTTTCAAGTTTACGGAAATGTCCGAGAAATGTTCCGCATGAACTTGTTTATTGTAAATACCGTGGGCTATACTTTATTATGATTAGTTTAAGAAAGTTGCCGAAGAAATTGGATAACATGCTGACTTTCTTAGTTGAAATATTTTACTTCAATAAGACTTGCCCTGTGTTCAGGATGGCAAAACGGAGCATACTATTTGTCAAATTGACTCTGCTTTGCAAGCAAGTGCACGTGCAAAGCAGGAAAAAATTGGCAAACATTTTGCACCTCTTTGTCATCCTTAACGCTGGGCTGTTTTCATTACAATTTTCAATGATTGTGATGAAGAAACTCGTGGCCTTGTTAAAGCTTCTTTTATCTAATTTTAATGTCCAAGGGCTAAAAGACTGCAAGTGCCTATACGGTGTATAGGTATTTATTACCTTTACTTAGCACTGGATCGAGGACGAAGGACTACCCATTATTCTTTATGGACCCAGCACATAAAAAAGGAACTAAACAGATGTTTAAAGTAAGTGATAATAATGATATTTATTTATTTAATTATTATTCATTTTTTCTCTCTATTAAATTGCAGAAAGCTAACAAGTCGATCCTTGAAGTTGCGATATCAGACGAGTCCTGTTTTGAGGATATTATTGCCTTTTTGCGAATGTTTATAAATCATACCCACTTTGAATCTGCCCATGCAATGTGTGCTTGCATTCCTCAAATGTGTTGCGACTATTTTGTCTTGTAAGCAGGACAGATAAAAAAATTATAGTCAAAAAGATCTGTGAACTGCCCTGCGTTCAGGATGAAAACGTTAGCGAAGCGCTTTCGAAATGATACCCCGCTTTGCACGTATGTGCACGTGCAAAGCGGGGTATCATTCCAAAGCGCTTGCGAAGCGCTTTTACATCCTGAACACAGGGCTGATGTATACTTTGTTTATGGTCCGGACCGACGCTTCTAACTTTCTAGTTTATAACGAATGTTTGTGCTGTTATAGGGCCAACTTATTTCTCACCCCGGGTGGGTACTGTTGCCCGCAATATCAGAGTATCTCTCAGAAAGCGGGCTACCAGCTCTAGACTGGTCCACATATTGACTATCAGAATAGCCTAGAACAGGCTATTCTGATATTCGACAGTGAGACCAGTCTACACTCGACCCGAAAGCGGGCGAGAAATAAGTTAGCCCATTGTATGGTAGTACGAAAAGCCATTTAATTTTAGTTCCCCGAGGAACAATATATGCCCCAGTTCAAGGAGAAAATAAGTTTGCAAACGTAAATAAATTACACTCCGCTTTGCAAGCGATTACAAATGCAAAGCGGGATTCAAATTTTCAAACGTTCTGAAAAAAAACTACTAACTTAAACGCAGGACTGATTCTGCAGTGGTTCTTGAACAATTGATATGATTGAAAAACCTATTTGAATGGCAGAATTATTTGAGCCTGTGCATAATGCTTCTCAAAATTAGGCTTGTACGTGAAGACCCAGCATTTAGCAGCCTAGATGTCCATATATTGTAACTAGAAAACTTCCCTGGCTGACTAAAGACATAGAGGATAATCGTTTGTTTGAGTGTAAGATCGATTTATATTTCATTGAGTAAAAAACAAAAGCTATATTTTCACGAGTGGCAACGCCACGAGTGAAAATATAGCTTTGTTGTTCACGAAATGAAATATTAATTGATCTTACTCGAAAAACAAACGATTATTCTATTTCTTTATTGCAAAAATGAGACAAAATGTGAAATTTCTAGGACATAATGTCGTAAAGCGCGTCATTTTGCACGTGATTGCTATGCGACGTTCATTGTGACGTCACTTATTTCGCCCCGCATAGATGACGTCAGATAGGATGAAATGCACAAAAGCTGGGTATGAGTTTTTGATAATTTCACTGCTTTTGCAGTGAGATTATCAAATGATAATCTACCGTTATTTCTCGATAAACCACCGAAAAGCATTAAAGAAACACTAAGACCTTTTCTATATACAAAGGGCAGAGTTAAAACTCTGGTCAGACTATCAAAAGCCAGAATCTTTGCTTGTCGCATATTTGAATTTTCTTGGTAATAATACTTATAGGCTCATTTATCGTCGTCGGTCAATGCATTGAGTGTTTGCTATTGTCAATGCATGCGATATAGATTGAGAAAGGCCGCTTTAAATTTAGAAAAAAATACGAAACTAAACGCTCTTATCGCTCAAATTAAGCGTCCGGTTCATATTGAAAACAAAACCCTATCTGATATCAACTGGAATGAATTTCGGTGAGTATTATTGGTCCGTAACGAAGGATAAAGTGGTTGGTAACAATTTGTATTTTTAAATGGGTGTAAATGCGTACATCTATATCAAATATGGAAACTGTTCACTTAAAATACTCACGGCTTTTAAATTTCGCTTATTCCATTTCTTTTATTTACTCCGATTATTTTTTCCACGTTTTTACCCATTATGTTCTTCGGGAATCCCTATTTTTTTAGCATTTTAACCAAAATGCTTCTCGGTTATACAATTTGCGAATCATTTATGAAGTGGTATATATTAAAGCCCTGCGTTTTAGATGAAACCGCTGGCGAAACTTCTCAGAAACGATACCCCGCTTTTCACGTTTACTACCGTACAAATCAGGGTATCAATCTTTAAACGTATGTAAAAGATTCGCCTCCTTAACGCAGGGTAATTATTAATTATTTAATAAAAGCGTTTTCCCTTTTTTGAAAAACGGGGACCCGTTTAACATCAAATACCACAGTGAAATTAAGACGATATCTCTTATTTCGTTATCCCAGCTGTGGATCTGACATTTTTGTATTGGTTTATGAATATTTCAGCATGATTTTTGGCCTTGTTAAGCAGGCCATGGGAAACAACCCTGTAAAAAATTGGAATTTGCCTAGAAAAAAAAAGATTATCGAGTCTAAAGCCGAACAACGTGTGTACTACGTAGCTCTTTAGTGCTCACGCGCACGCAAAAAATATGTCTAGTATACTTTTGTGCGACACGAAGTGCTTTGTGTGTTCAACGCATTACTTGCATATGACTACGCTGTGCTAGATCAAAGTACCGATAATACTGACGGCGAGGGAGTTGAAAAGACGAAACAACCGAACCCAAAACAACACACGAGGTCAATTTTCAGGACTATAACCTTATAGCCTCGAACCTTTTCACTTTGTCCTTAACATGTATACCAGATATTTCATTACTACCCACTGCGAAAGTCACTGCTGTGTTAAAGATACATAGATTTTATATTTGAACTTGACGGATGACCTTGCTAATAGGGAAAGTAAGAAAATGCTGCTAACTTATACTTTCTTCTTTCTCTCTAGTATAATCTACCCTTTTTGCTACAAGTTTTACTAATTTATCCACATATTGTATGTAATCTGCAACCCTTTACAATTTGGACTTGTCTAAACAGTTGTTGTACTGTAATGGATTATATTAAATTAGAACAATTTAAAAGCCTTGTCCCATCCGTAAACCCTTAAGCAGACGACAAAATTTTAGACTGGGCAAACTTTGAACAGGTTGCAGACAATATATCAACATGAGTGTAATTTGATATATATCTAGAGTTGAAATTAAAAACTTATTGGGCATGAGTATAAGGTGGACCATATTGTGGGAAAGGGAGAAACTGACTATCAATTTCTTGTGTTCCCACAGTAAAAAACAACTTCTTCATAGAGTTTAATTTAATGTAAATGTAAGAGCCCACGATCCTGTGCCCCTAGAAAAACAGTAGTATAACGATTGTTAGACGGAATAATCGAATGAATAAATTAACTGACAAGTAGCAAACCAATCAACTCAACTAACATTATAAAAAAACGCGAGTTGCGCCCGTATGCAAAGCGGTATCGGGCGTAGTAATCTAATTGCCAACAATGGGCAAACTTATTTCTGGCCCGAACGGGGCATGTGTTTGTTGTTTTTTGTAGCCCTGCGTTCAGGGTGGCTAAACGGTTCAAGTTAAACCCCGCGTATACGTACACTTACCTGCAAGGTAGGGTTTACTTTGAAAACGGTTTGTAACATTTTTTCAGCCTGTACGCAGGGCTTGTTTCCGGCTGAAAAAACAAAACAACAACGGGTCCCGACCGGGCCTGAAATTAGTTGGTCCAATAATTTGGACTGCTTCCATACCTACACTCCGGATTTAACCATTTGGATTGTGCATTTTTAAATAGTTATTCCTTTTTGGACAATTCAAGAAGTTTATATTCGCTCATACTTAATTGGATAGAATATACACCTGTCTTGCATATTGAGATAATGTTATCTAAAGATAGAAACTTAGTTACATACAATATTGACATTGTTAAAATAAAATAATCAATCTATCTTACTACAACAGTATAGACAAGCAGTTTCAAGTGAGCGATCAAAGATCAATTCTACATCGAAAATAACAGGAGATAACGGTTTCTCGAACCTAACGCTTGTCCCCGGATCCATGCACGTGGTCTACATGATTAACATTCATATTGTACTGTTTTGCAGTTCCCGAAAATGTATATAAGATATATTCTAGTGCTAGTCTTGTTGAGCTTGGCCATGGTGGTCACCATACAGACATCCTGGTATGTACAGGACCAATGTTATGGACTACTAGAATGTGTGCGGAAAAGATGCCGTAAAGGGGCTTTGGGTACATTAGGGTATTGTCGGATAATGATGGGGTATTGCAGGTAACCTTTTACAGTTAGTTACATCGTGAAATTGACATTCACCTCAATTAAAACCATTCTAAGTCGTTCACTCAGCGCTCCATTCATTAATTCCAAACGCTCACTCAAACCATAAAAAACGATCAAACCAATTGAAAAATATAGAATCAACAACGTCATTTAAAATAAATTTGGATAAGGAAGAGTCGCGATTTCACTGACATAATTCAAACTGTAAGCGTCTTATAGGTTCTTGAACAAAAAAGAAGGCATCTATAGATCTTGTATTCATTTTTTATTAAAGGGAGGTAATCAATATCGCTAATTTTGTTCATCCTGAACAAAATTTGCTATATTGGATTACCTTCCATTAAATTAACTCAAAATTCACGCCACGCACTAATTTTATTTTATTCCTAAAGTATTCCAATATCATTCTCATTGTCAATTTCACGATGTTTCTAACTGTACCATTTATCTTTTGAATTCAAATTTCGCTTCAAACGTTGTTGGAAAATTCGATCAGTCTAGCTTCACTTGTCCCAAATATACAAAAAGAAAGCAGGCAGTAATTTTTAGTTCAGATATAATTATATTATAGATTTTGCATTGAATGTCAGCGTTGTGGTAGTGTTATATGTAACATAGATAGAGAGAGAGAGAGAGAGAGAGAGAGAGAGAGAGAGAGAGAGAGAGAGAGAGAGAGAGAGAGAGAGAGAGAGAGAGAGAGAGAGAGGGAGGGAGAGAGAGAGAGAGAGAGAGAGAGAGAGAGAGAGAGAGAGAGAGAGAGAGAGAGAGAGAGAGAGAGAGAGAGAGAGAGAGAGAGAGAGAGAGTGAGTGAGAGAGAGAGAGAGAAAGAGAGAGAGAGAGAGAGAGAGAGAGAGAGAGAGAGAGAGAGAGAGAGATTGTTTTTCCCATCGAAGAAGAGTGTGTATGTTGGTTTGCACTTGTCGGTCGGTATGTCGGTCTGTTCTTCCGACCGTAATCTTTTTTTGTACGGAGCAAGTTCTAAAAGATGTTTGCAAGCTAGAATAATAAATTCCACAAGGGGATTGATCTCATTGAAAATGAGTGAAGTACACAAGAACCATAACTCTACTCATCATATTTTATTGAGTAATTGCCCTTTGTTAAATTTATAACTGTTTTTTTGTCCAAAAAGTATGCAAGCTAGAATCATGAAACATCATGAATGGATGGATCTCATTGAGGCGAAGTGCAATGCACAAGAACCGTAACTATACTTTTGTGAAATTGCCCTTTGGTAATTCACAAAGAACATGCCACCGACCTGCTCTGTTTAACCTTTTATAATATTTTTTTTATTATTTTTGTTTACCTATCGCAAATTTCCAAAATTAAATGTTGTCTTGTTCTTTTAACAGATGCATATAGTATACACAGAGAAAAATGTGCGTGGCTCGTGTCTAACAATAAGGGACATTTACAATTTACCATGTATTTTAGTGAATTACATTTATGCTATGTCATATTTAAAAGCGAGGAACGTTTACATCGAATACATCTAGTGTAAACATAAGTAAAATTTACAATTCGTCTAGACTAACAATGATGAATATCTAAAGCGCATCAAGTATAATAATCATGATGATTATAATTCGTCTAGATCAACAATGATGAATACCTAAAGCGCATCAAGAATAATGATGAGGGACATTTACAGTTCGTCTAGACGTACAATGATGATCATCTAAAGCACATCTAGTAATAATAAAAAACATTTACAATTCGTCTAGACCAACATTGATTGATATTTAAAGCGCACCAAGTATGATAATGAGTCAACATTAAAAGAATGCTCGGTTCAACAATAAAGAACATCCATAGTTCGTACAGTCAAAAAATAAGGACCATCTACATCGCGTCAACAATCGAACAAAGATTAAGATTTACAGTTTGTCTAGACCAACAATGAGGGACAACTGATAGCGTGCCCAGTATTACAATGAGGAACAATAACAGTGCATCTAAATCAACAATGAGGGACACCTGAATTACAATTAGGGACAATTATAGTGCGTCTAAATCAACAATTAGAAATATTCAAGGTGCACAAGTGCGTACTACGAAATAAATCCTCTGTCGAAAAATGAAGAATGATAATATCATCGTAACGACAGCTTTTTCAAGCTGTAGTTACGTTGTATTGGCCATTCTTTGATTTTGAATTCACTTCATTTATCCCTTAAGATCCTTGTTCTGTCCTCCATTTCTCACCAAAAGGAGAGTAATGGCGTCAGTTGGATTAAGACCGTGGACCTGTAATAGATTCGCAACATTTCGGAATTCATTATCTTTCACAATGTTGACCAAGGATTCCTAATAAAATCATTGGGAAACCTCGGTTAACACCGTTAAAGGTTATTACTTCGGAAACAATGCGGACTTTTTACAGGTCCGCAACCCTAAGTCTTTTCTAAAGTCCATATATATATATATACTGAGCGCAAAAAGTTTAGTCGTTTTCTCTTCGATGGGATATATTTCAAGATGTGATTCATCTTTCACAAAATGAATGGCATCAATTATAATTCTGTCCAATTTCCTCCCACAATCCAATAATTTTGTTATGTTAGACGAAAACACTGTATGGAAACACTGTACGGTAGTTTGCAACGGTATATTCAAAATGGCGGATAGGCGTTCATGAAAAGGTAACTGTTCTTTATTTTTGTTCGATATTATTATAATCTGTCATCCTGTAAAATAATGACAACATTTACGCAATCAGCTTTGAATACATTATCCACCGTACCTAATGATTAAACGTCCTATAGCACCATCTGTGTGTAATACAGCTTCAAACATTGTGCTTTGATGAAATTTAAAATTGAAGCGCAAAACGAAAGTAGACATGGCCATAAATGGCCTAAAATGACCACACCAGCAAAATCAAATGTGGCGGTGGATTGGTACAAGGTATCTCCCTAAATATGACCCAAAATGTATTGGATCTAGCCCCTTGTCTAGGAAATATAGACACTTGAAAAATTCGACGGTGTACGCTACAGTTAAAACCGAAACTAAATCACTGAACAGTGCGGTATATGGATATATTTGTACTCACCGGTTTAAATTTTAAATGAAAAATCTGTACGCAACGGTTTATATAAATTATTATGTAAAAATCTTTCAACAGATTGAATAGCACGAAAAGGTGAAAGGTGACTTTGATACCATTTAATCTTGCTTAATACTGCAGAAAGACGAATATGTTCTTTGTCTTATTTTTATTTGTTTTGCCTTGAAATGAAGAAATCGTCGAAAGAGTGTCATTAAACACAGTTTTAAATCTAATTTAATGTTTCTACTTAATTCTTCTGTCCTTCCTCAATAATTTTATTAGACCTTATACAAATCGTTAAGACTAAAGCGCTTAACAAAGGCATGAAACTTAAAAATTGTCGGAGTATATTTCAGACATTCTTCTCGGTGATGAAATATTAATTTTATGATTTTTTCCTTGTTGTTGCTTTTAGTTTGTTTTGTATTTAAATGAAGAAAAATAACCGAGAGAGTATCATTAAACACCATTTTAAATCTAATGTTATGTATCTACTTAATTCTATGTCTTAGAAAGTTTCTGTTTAGTAATCAAAACAGTTTTATAAGTTTGAACCTAGATTGTTGTTTCTGATATCATACGAAATGCTTTCGTTTTTTTAACTTTCAACTTTAGAAGCTTACAGTTAGAAGAAATCTTATCAAAATAAATGATTTAATACTCAATAGTTCTGATTCACATAAGAAAATAGCTTTTTTTCTTTTAGTTATCTCTTCAAGACAAATATCTTGTAATTTCCTTCAACAACATTTTTAATTTAAAAGACATTTTAAATTTTTAGAGAAAAATCACGGAAGCATGTAGTTGCCAAGCTGCATGTCTTTACGTCCTTCCAATCTTCCAAAGTTATTGCTAGATAGTTCTTGCTTTTGCCTTAAATTCCTTGATAAACTCCTTCAAAGGAATCTAGTATACATTTTACCGTTCCAGAAACAAAGTTATTGAAAAGATGTTTGGGGTTTGAAAGTAAGTTTTTCTAGAATTCCTTATTCCTGATATGCTTTTAACATTTTTCAGGCTTATTACATCATCGAGAAGAATGTCTGAAATATTGATAAGTTGTTAAGCGCTTTAATCTTAACGATGTGTACAGGGTCTTACAAAATTATTGAGGAAGGACAGAAGAATTAAATAGAAACATTAGATTAGATTTAAAACTGTGTTTAATGATACTCTTTCGACGGTTTTCTTCATTTCCAGGCAAAACAAAATAAAATAAGAAAAAGAACATATTCGTCTTTCTGCAGTATTAACCAAGATTAAATAGTACAAAGTCACCTTTCACCTTTTCGCGCTATTCCACCCGCTGAAAGATTTTCACATGATAATTTATATAAACCGTTGCGTACAGATTTTCATTCGAAATTTAAACCGGTGAGTACAAATATATCCATATACCGCACTGTACAGCGGTTTAGTTTCGGTTTTAACTGTAGCGTACATCGTCGAATTTTTCAAGTGTCTATATTTCCTAGACAAGGGACTAGATCCAATACATTTTGGGTCATATTAAGGGAGATACCTTGTCCCCATCCACCGCCACATTTGATTTTGCTGGTGTGGTCATTTTAGGCCATTTATGGCCATTTCTACTTTCGTTTTGCGCTTCAATTTTTAATTTCATCAAAGCACAATGTTTGAAGCTGTATTACACACAGGCGGTGCTATAGGACGTTTAATCATTAGGTACGATGGATAATGTATTCAAAGCTGATTACGTAAATGTTGTCATTATTTTACAGGATGACAGATCATAGTAATATCGAACAAAAATAAAGAACACTTACTTTTTCACGAACGCCTATCCGCCATTTTGAATATACCGTTGCAAACTACCGTGCAGTGTTTCCCTACAGTGGAAAATAGCCAACCGCAATGACATGATTTTGAACAGACCGGTAGAATGGAAAAGTGACACAGTTTAATTAAGGAACGTTACTTCCAATTTGTATCACAAAAAATGTTTCTTGTGATCAACATTATGTTCGGGTATCTTGTTTCAATAAAAAAAAAGGTTGGTTAGAGTATGGGATCTTTCTGGTGACTCTTCATCATCATCTTTACACCTAACTCACAAAAATGCAACAATTGTTTTATCACAGATAATTTTGCAGAATATTGTTAATCGGGAAGGAAAAAAGTTTCTTCTGTTTCTTTCTAACCTAAGAAATTGAATAATTGCGCTTTTCTGGTTAAGCGATCACTAACGTTCGATTGAAGGCACGGCGGCGTTAATTTAACTTGTTTACAGGTAGGTTCTTTTCAATGGGGTTCCATTGATAAAAAAATAAGACTCGAATGATCCTAAGTGATGTTTTTACCAATTGCAATCAGTTGGGATAATGAAAGCATTCCATTTTTAACGTAACGGCATGACGTTCGACTGCACTCCTATGGTCGTTTAACAAGATCTGTAAAACGAAATGGGTCATATTATGTCAATATTTATTCGCAAGGAACCGTATGATAATAAAAACGATAGTCGCAGAGGCTAAATGCAATTTCACCACCTCCCAGATATGCACACCGTATTCGACATGTCCATGCGCTATCCATTTGATTTACGTCATGTCACAACCTCGCTCTTTTTCGAAGGATGCAATACAGTTTAGTGTTTAATGTTTATGCGGAATAAGAGTAATCGAATAAAACAAAAAGAACATTAATTAATTTTGTTACACGCAACTATCAACTAAGTACGTAAAATTCACATTTACGTCATGTCAGACGTATGTCTGAGAGTGAAATTAAAAAAGTTATGACAAAAAGTAAGCCAATAGGATGACAAATATATTTCAAATAAAAGCTTTTGCTTCGTTACATTGGTTGACTTCTTTGTGACGTTATAAAAAGTGCGACTAAACTTTTTGCGTTCAGTATATTTTCGAGTGGTCGCCAATTCTGTGCGTATGAATTTTAAAATCCTTGATATGCCCATGATAAATACAGTGCAGCATTTTACATTGCGTTTACTCAGACAATGTAGAATAATTAAGGTGTGTCTAGCATAAAAAAGAGAAATTTCTAAATTGCATTTAGTCAAATAGCGACAAACATTTGCAAATGTCTTGTCTATTTAAGAGATGAAGAGACAATATTTGTTGATTTCTTTGAGAAATGAAACTAAAAACATGACCACATTGTATGAATACACGAAGCGGATTCAAAGATAAGTGTAATTATGCTTTTAGATTCATTCCTCCATTAAAATAACAAATTCTCTATTCATATCTTATGATTCAATGTAATTGAACAAAAATGTAAAGTATTATCAATAAAAATCAGCCCTGTGTTCAGGATGTATAACGCTTCGCGAGCGCTTTCAGATGATACCCCGCTTTGCACGTGCACATACGTGCAAAGCGAGGTATCATTTCGAAAAAGCTTCGCTAACGTTTTTATCTTGAACACAGGTTCAGATTTCTTACTGGACAATTTTGTGCGAAAGGTTTAAAAGTAGCTGCGTACTCAAAATTGTTTACAACGAGATATAAGACTGATTTTTCAAACCAGGATGCAGGAAAACTGAAGGAAAAATCCAGCATTAAATCATAAAAGGGTAATTAACCGCATCTAGACTAACAATAAGAAACACTAACACAACAAATAAGAACATTTGAACTTCATCTAAGATTTGGACTTCATGTTTGAAAAATATGACGATTCAAGTGCCAGCAAAAGAAGAAAAAACACAACAGCTGAGTGACAGGCCTATCTCTTTATTAATAGACATGACACGCGACTAATTCATGATAACAAGATAAAAGTAAAGTCTTTTTGTACAGAAAATAACGTGGCATAATACCGATGGAATTTACCAGATGAATAATCACGAACAGAATGGTGGCCATTAAGTTGGTTTTCATGAATTCAGCGCAAAGTTAACACTTGAATCTTGAAAAATCTTGAAAAAAACAAAAACAAAAACTGCCACAACCTACCCCAATACTATTAGTAGGATCGCGAAATTGGCATTTAACTTAATCAAAACCATTCTAAATCACTCAATCAGCGCTCCAATTTATTCATTCCAAACACTCACCGAAACCGCTATTAAACGATCCAAATTACCAAAAAATTTACAATCGACAGCTACATTTAAAATAATTGTAAATAAGAAATTATCGCAATTTCACTGATTTTTTTAAAATTCTAAGCGTCTGATTGATTTTTGAAGATTTTTTTTTATGTTTTTCTTCACTCGAGGATAACACGATAAAGGGTTGAATGACTCTTATTTCCATCGTGGTCCTAACTCATTCCAGATATTATCCTACACATTGAGAGAGAGGCAATGGGTTCTAACCTTGCGTACTCTTTAGTCAACAGGACTCAACAATGCAATCTAGGGGCGGCCTTCTTTTTTTCCACTCTTTATTTCATTAAAATTTACCTGGATAAATCAGTCGAGTTCAACTTTCAATAAAATAGGTTATCAAACTTTTTATATTTCAAAACAATATTTTAATGTCGTAAGAAACTATTTCGACCGACTTTTGGATTTTTTATTTAAGATATTGAAAAAAAGCGCGACGTTTGAATTTAGTTGGGTGGAATTTTTTCAGAGTTTTTCTACTTGCTGAAATACATAATTTTTGTTCGAAACAGATATCTTTCACTGAAAATCAACAGAAGCTACTGTTTGGAAAAAAATACTTTGATATGATAGTTTGTAAGGAATTCTTTCATGTTGACTATTTAATTTTCATTATTTAAAAAATAATTGTTAGTCATAAAGCGATCGTAATAGATTAACTAAAAATGCAAAAAAGTAAATATGTAGTTTTGAGCTGCACTTGAATATCTTTCTTTTCGTGTAGCTTTATTTGAAAACTAACCTCTTACGAATCCATTTAATTATCCCAGCTGTAAAATGGGTAGCAGTGGTTGGAAGCACTTGTTTCGCACCATATTTTTGCATGAGAAGATCTGGTATGATTTAGGACCGCAATGGAAATAAAAGTCTTCAACCCTTTATCGTGTTGTCCTCAAGTAATATCAAAGCGCTAAAAGCGCTGAGGCCTGGTTTATAAAGAGGCATTGTGACATTTGAAGGCATGCACTCCATTTTTTTCAATTTTTTCACAAGGCTTATTTAGGCGAGGGAAACCATTGGTTCCATTTACCTATAGGGATCGTAAGCCACATTCGGAACTCACTTCAAAGGAATAATGTCGAACGATATGCTCACTATATAGCGCTGAGTCCGCCAAGAACAAGTAATTCCCAAGGTATAGATTACTACGCCCGATTCCGCATACAGGCACAACTCGCGTTTTAATAATTTCAGTTGAATTGATTCGTTTGCAAGTAGTCAGTCAAATTATCCATTCGGTCATTTCGTCTTACTATCGTAGTAATGCTGTTTGTCTAGGGGCACAAGCTCGACGGCTCTTTCTTTTACATTGAATTGATTTCCATAAAGACGTTGTATTTTACTGTGGGAACACAAGTAATTGAAAGGGTCAATATGGTCCACCCTATACTCATACCCAATGAGTTTTTAAATTCTACCCTAGATATATATCAAATTACATTCATGACGATTTATTGTCTGTAACCTGTTCCAAGTTGGCATAGTCTAAAATTTTGTCGTCTGTTAAAGGGTTTATGGATAGGACAAGGCTTTTGAATTTCCTTATTTAGATTATTCAATTACAAGCCAATAAATGTTTAGCTTGACAGGTCCAAATTGTACCGGGTTGCAGATTACATATGATATGTGGGCAAATTAGTTAATTTTGTAGCAGAAAGGGTAGAAAATGTAAGGGAGAAAGGAAATAGTGTTAGTTAGCAGCATTTTCTTCTTTTCCCTATTAGCAAGGTCATCCGTCAAGATCAAATATAAAAGCTAAGTATCTTTAACACAGCAGTGATTTTGGCAGTGATGAGTAAGAAAATATCTGGTATACATGATTAGGACAAGGTGAATAATCAAGGTTACATTCCAGAAAATTGACCTCGTGTGTTGTTTCATCTATTCAGATCCCTCTCCTTCAGTACAACCAGTACTTTGATTTTAGCACAGCGTAGTAATATGCAAGCACTGCGTTGAACACACAAAGCACTTCGTGTCGCACAAAAGTTGATGACGTATACTAGACCTATTTTTTGCGCGCGCGTAAGCACAAAAAAGCTACGAAGTACACACGTTGTTCGGCTTTTGATTCAAGCGTCTTTTTCCTAGGCAATTGCCAGGATATAGGGTTATTTCCTATGGCCTGCTAAACCAGGCCAAAACCCCAAAATATCTTCAACCGATCGTGGTTATTTGTTTTGGTCGCGAAAACTGGTGAAAAATAAGCTGTTTTGCACGAAATTCAACTTTCCATGGTTGCCGCAAGGGAAATGATAATCTGTGTTAGGCTTGATTTTTGTAGAGCAAAAATAGTGCCAATTTTGGTGTTGCATCACAAAGAATTTGCCAACCATCTTCTTTTTTCACAATATTCTGTGGAATACGTACCCAATTTTTTCGGCCCGAACAGCCGGCTAGAATCCGATACCCCACCACCTTTTGTTTACAGTGTCACCGGGTGCATAGAAACTGTGAGAAGGTCATGACCTGTTAGTTTTGCATTCATAAATGGTCTCAAAATTACATCGTAGGATCATTTAAAGCAACTTTTTGCATTAACACGTTTAAACATCTACTCAAAACTGACCTTTGCCTATTATTTCTAATTTTGACCATGGCCAATTCGCATATTTCACACTCTACTACATACTGGGACCTTACGTCCGAGTTACTTTCAAGTTTACGGAAATGTCCGAGAAATGTTCCGCATGAACTTGTTTATTGTAAATACCGTGGGCTATACTTTATTATGATTAGTTTAAGAAAGTTGCCGAAGAAATTGGATAACATGCTGACTTTCTTAGTTGAAATATTTTACTTCAATAAGACTTGCCCTGTGTTCAGGATGGCAAAACGGAGCATACTATTTGTCAAATTGACTCTGCTTTGCAAGCAAGTGCACGTGCAAAGCAGGAAAAAATTGGCAAACATTTTGCACCTCTTTGTCATCCTTAACGCTGGGCTGTTTTCATTACAATTTTCAATGATTGTGATGAAGAAACTCGTGGCCTTGTTAAAGCTTCTTTTATCTAATTTTAATGTCCAAGGGCTAAAAGACTGCAAGTGCCTATACGGTGTATAGGTATTTATTACCTTTACTTAGCACTGGATCGAGGACGAAGGACTACCCATTATTCTTTATGGACCCAGCACATAAAAAGGAACTAAACAGATGTTTAAAGTAAGTGATAATAATGATATTTATTTATTTAATTATTATTCATTTTTTCTCTCTATTAAATTGCAGAAAGCTAACAAGTCGATCCTTGAAGTTGCGATATCAGACGAGTCCTGTTTTGAGGATATTATTGCCTTTTTGCGAATGTTTATAAATCATACCCACTTTGAATCTGCCCATGCAATGTGTGCTTGCATTCCTCAAATGTGTTGCGACTATTTTGTCTTGTAAGCAGGACAGATAAAAAAATTATAGTCAAAAAGATCTGTGAACTGCCCTGCGTTCAGGATGAAAACGTTAGCGAAGCGCTTTCGAAATGATACCCCGCTTTGCACGTATGTGCACGTGCAAAGCGGGGTATCATTCCAAAGCGCTTGCGAAGCGCTTTTACATCCTGAACACAGGGCTGATGTATACTTTGTTTATGGTCCGGACCGACGCTTCTAACTTTCTAGTTTATAACGAATGTTTGTGCTGTTATAGGGCCAACTTATTTCTCACCCCGGGTGGGTACTGTTGCCCGCAATATCAGAGTATCTCTCAGAAAGCGGGCTACCAGCTCTAGACTGGTCCACATATTGACTATCAGAATAGCCTAGAACAGGCTATTCTGATATTCGACAGTGAGACCAGTCTACACTCGACCCGAAAGCGGGCGAGAAATAAGTTAGCCCATTGTATAGTAGTACGAAAAGCCATTTAATTTTAGTTCCCCGAGGAACAATATATGCCCCAGTTCAAGGAGAAAATAAGTTTGCAAACGTAAATAAATTACACTCCGCTTTGCAAGCGATTACAAATGCAAAGCGGGATTCAAATTTTCAAACGTTCTGAAAAAAACTACTAACTTAAACGCAGGACTGATTCTGTAGTGGTTCTTGAACAATTGATATGATTGAAAAACCTATTTGAATGGCAGAATTATTTGAGCCTGTGCATAATGCTTCTCAAAATTAGGCTTGTACGTGAAGACCCAGCATTTAGCAGCCTAGATGTCCATATATTGTAACTAGAAAACTTCCCTGGCTGACTAAAGACATAGAGGATAATCGTTTGTTTGAGTGTAAGATCGATTTATATTTCATTGAGTAAAAAACAAAAGCTATATTTTCACGAGTGGCAACGCCACGAGTGAAAATATAGCTTTGTTGTTCACGAAATGAAATATTAATTGATCTTACTCGAAAAACAAACGATTATTCTATTTCTTTATTGCAAAAATGAGACAAAATGTGAAATTTCTAGGACATAATGTCGTAAAGCGCGTCATTTTGCACGTGATTGCTATGCGACGTTCATTGTGACGTCACTTATTTCGCCCCGCATAGATGACGTCAGATAGGATGAAATGCACAAAAGCTGGGTATGAGTTTTTGATAATTTCACTGCTTTTGCAGTGAGATTATCAAATGATAATCTACCGTTATTTCTCGATAAACCACCGAAAAGCATTAAAGAAACACTAAGACCTTTTCTATATACAAAGGGCAGAGTTAAAACTCTGGTCAGACTATCAAAAGCCAGAATCTTTGCTTGTCGCATATTTGAATTTTCTTGGTAATAATACTTATAGGCTCATTTATCGTCGTCGGTCAATGCATTGAGTGTTTGCTATTGTCAATGCATGCGATATAGATTGAGAAAGGCCGCTTTAAATTTAGAAAAAAAATACGAAACTAAACGCTCTTATCGCTCAAATTAAGCGTCCGGTTCATATTGAAAACAAAACCCTATCTGATATCAACTGGAATGAATTTCGGTGAGTATCATTGGTCCGTAACGAAGGATAAAGTGGTTGGTAACAATTTGTATTTTTAAATGGGTGTAAATGCGTACATCTATATCAAATATGGAAACTGTCACTTAAAATACTCACGGCTTTTAAATTTCGCTTATTCCATTTCTTTTATTTACTCCGATTATTTTTTCCACGTTTTTACCCATTATGTTCTTCGGGAATCCCTATTTTTTTAGCATTTTAACCAAAAATGCTTCTCGGTTATACAATTTGCGAATCATTTATGAAGTGGTATATATTAAAGCCCTGCGTTTTAGATGAAACCGCTGGCGAAACTTCTCAGAAACGATACCCCGCTTTTCACGTTTACTACCGTACAAATCAGGGTATCAATCTTTAAACGTATGTAAAAGATTCGCCTCCTTAACGCAGGGTAATTATTAATTATTTAATAAAAGCGTTTTCCCTTTTTTGAAAAACGGGGACCCGTTTAACATCAAATACCACAGTGAAATTAAGACGATATCTCTTATTTCGTTATCCCAGCTGTGGATCTGACATTTTTGTATTGGTTTATGAATATTTCAGCATGATTTTTGGCCTTGTTAAGCAGGCCATGGGAAACAACCCTGTAAAAAATTGGAATTTGCCTAGAAAAAAAAGATTATCGAGTCTAAAGCCGAACAACGTGTGTACTACGTAGCTCTTTAGTGCTCACGCGCACGCAAAAAATATGTCTAGTATACTTTTGTGCGACACGAAGTGCTTTGTGTGTTCAACGCATTACTTGCATATGACTACGCTGTGCTAGATCAAAGTACCGATAATACTGACGGCGAGGGAGCTGAAAAGACGAAACAACCGAACCCAAAACAACACACGAGGTCAATTTTCAGGACTATAACCTTATAGCCTCGAACCTTTTCACTTTGTCCTTAACATGTATACCAGATATTTCATTACTACCCACTGCGAAAGTCACTGCTGTGTTAAAGATACATAGATTTTATATTTGATCTTGACGGATGACCTTGCTAATAGGGAAAGTAAGAAAATGCTGCTAACTTATACTTTCTTCTTTCTCTCTAGTATAATCTACCCTTTTTGCTACAAGTTTTACTAATTTGTCCACATATTGTATGTAATCTGCAACCCTTTACAATTTGGACTTGTCTAAACAGTTGTTGTACTGTAATGGATTATATTAAATTAGAACAATTTAAAAGCCTTGTCCCATCCGTAAACCCTTAAGCAGACGACAAAATTTTAGACTGGGCAAACTTTGAACAGGTTGCAGACAATATATCAACATGAGTGTAATTTGATATATATCTAGAGTTGAAATTAAAAACTTATTGGGCATGAGTATAAGGTGGGAAAGGGAGAAACTGACTATCAATTTCTTGTGTTCCCACAGTAAAAAACAACTTCTTCATAGAGTTTAATTTAATGTAAATGTAAGAGCCCACGATCCTGTGCCCCTCGAAAAACAGTAGTATAACGATTGTTAGACGGAATAATCGAATGAATAAATTAACTGACAAGTAGCAAACCAATCAACTCAACTAACATTATAAAAAAACGCGAGTTGCGCCCGTATGCAAAGCGGTATCGGGCGTAGTAATCTAATTGCCAACAATGGGCAAACTTATTTCTGGCCCGAACGGGGCATGTGTTTGTTGTTTTTTGTAGCCCTGCGTTCAGGGTGGCTAAACGGTTCAAGTTAAACCCCGCGTATACGTACACTTACCTGCAAGGTAGGGTTTACTTTGAAAACGGTTTGTAACATTTTTTCAGCCTGAACGCAGGGCTTGTTTCCGGCTGAAAAAACAAAACAACAACGGGTCCCGACCGGGCCTGAAATTAGTTGGTCCAATAATTTGGACTGCTTCCATACCTACACTCCGGATTTAACCATTTGGATTGTGCATTTTTAAATAGTTATTCCTTTTTGGACAATTCAAGAAGTTTATATTCGCTCATACTTAATTGGATAGAATATACACCTGTCTTGCTTATTGAGATAATGTTATCTAAAGATAGAAACTTAGTTACATACAATATTGACATTGTTAAAATAAAATAATCAATCTATCTTACTACAACAGTATAGACAAGCAGTTTCAAGTGAGCGATCAAAGATCAATTCTACATCGAAAATAACAGGAGATAACGGTTTCTCGAACCTAACGCTTGTCCCCGGATCCATGCACGTGGTCTACATGATTAACATTCATATTGTACTGTTTTGCAGTTCCCGAAAATGTATATAAGATATATTCTAGTGCTAGTCTTGTTGAGCTTGGCCATGGTGGTCACCATACAGACATCCTGGTATGTACAGGACCAATGTTATGGACTACTAGAATGTGTGCGGAAAAGATGCCGTAAAGGGGCTTTGGGTACATTAGGGTATTGTCGGATAATGATGGGGTATTGCAGGTAACCTTTTACAGTTAGTTACATCGTGAAATTGACATTCACCTCAATCAAAACCATTCTAAGTCGTTCACTCAGCGCTCCATTCATTAATTCCAAACGCTCACTCAAACCATAAAAAACGATCAAACCAATTGAAAAATATAGAATCAACAACGTCATTTAAAATAAATTTGGATAAGGAAGAGTCGCGATTTCACTGACATAATTCAAACTGTAAGCGTCTTATAGGTTCTTGAACAAAAAAGAAGGCATCTATAGATCTTGTATTCATTTTTTATTAAAGGGAGGTAATCAATATCGCTAATTTTGTTCATCCTGAACAAAATTTGCTATATTGGATTACCTTCCATTAAATTAACTCAAAATTCACGCCACGCACTTATTTTATTTTATTCCTAAAGTATTCCAATATCATTCTCATTGTCAATTTCACGATGTTTCTAACTGTACCATTTATCTTTTGAATTCAAATTTCGCTTCAAACGTTGTTGGAAAATTCGATCAGTCTAGCTTCACTTGTCCCAAATATACAAAAAGAAAGCAGGCAGTAATTTTTAGTTCAGATATAATTATATTATAGATTTTGCATTGAATGTCAGCGTTGTGGTAGTGTTATATGTAACATAGATAGAGAGAGAGAGAGAGAGAGAGAGAGAGAGAGAGAGAGAGAGAGAGAGAGAGAGAGAGAGGGGGGGAGAGAGAGAGAGAGAGAGAGAGAGAGAGAGAGAGAGAGAGAGAGAGAGAGAGTGAGTGAGTGAGAGAGAGAGAGAGAGAGAGAGAGAGAGAGAGAGAGAGAGAGAGAGAGAGAGATTGTTTTTCCCATCGAAGAAGAGTGTGTATGTTGGTTTGCACTTGTCGGTCGGTATGTCGGTCTGTTCTTCCGACCGTAATCTTTTTTTGTACGGAGCAAGTTCTAAAAGATGTTTGCAAGCTAGAATAATAAATTCCACAAGGGGATTGATCTCATTGAAAATGAGTGAAGTACACAAGAACCATAACTCTACTCATCATATTTTATTGAGTAATTGCCCTTTGTTAAATTTATAACTGTTTTTTTGTCCAAAAAGTATGCAAGCTAGAATCATGAAACATCATGAATGGATGGATCTCATTGAGGCGAAGTGCAATGCACAAGAACCGTAACTATACTTTTGTGAAATTGCCCTTTGGTAATTCACAAAGAACATGCCACCGACCTGCTCTGTTTAACCTTTTATAATATTTTTTTTTATTATTTTTGTTTACCTATCGCAAATTTCCAAAATTAAATGTTGTCTTGTTCTTTTAACAGATGCATATAGTATACACAGAGAAAAATGTGCGTGGCTCGTGTCTAACAATAAGGGACATTTACAATTTACCATGTATTTTAGTGAATTACATTTATGCTATGTCATATTTAAAAGCGAGGAACGTTTACATCGAATACATCTAGTGTAAACATAAGTAAAATTTACAATTCGTCTAGACTAACAATGATGAATATCTAAAGCGCATCAAGTATAATAATCATGATGATTATAATTCGTCTAGATCAACAATGATGAATACCTAAAGCGCATCAAGAATAATGATGAGGGACATTTACAGTTCGTCTAGACGTACAATGATGATCATCTAAAGCACATCTAGTAATAATAAAAAACATTTACAATTCGTCTAGACCAACATTGATTGATATTTAAAGCGCACCAAGTATGATAATGAGTCAACATTAAAAGAATGCTCGGTTCAACAATAAAGAACATCCATAGTTCGTACAGTCAAAAAATAAGGACCATCTACATCGCGTCAACAATCGAACAAAGATTAAGATTTACAGTTTGTCTAGACCAACAATGAGGGACAACTGATAGCGTGCCCAGTATTACAATGAGGAACAATAACAGTGCATCTAAATCAACAATGAGGGACACCTGAATTACAATTAGGGACAATTATAGTGCGTCTAAATCAACAATTAGAAATATTCAAGGTGCACAAGTGCGTACTACGAAATAAATCCTCTGTCGAAAAATGAAGAATGATAATATCATCGTAACGACAGCTTTTTCAAGCTGTAGTTACGTTGTATTGGCCATTCTTTGATTTTGAATTCACTTCATTTATCCCTTAAGATCCTTGTTCTGTCCTCCATTTCTCACCAAAAGGAGAGTAATGGCGTCAGTTGGATTAAGACCGTGGACCTGTAATAGATTCGCAACATTTCGGAATTCATTATCTTTCACAATGTTGACCAAGGATTCCTAATAAAATCATTGGGAAACCTCGGTTAACACCGTTAAAGGTTATTACTTCGGAAACAATGCGGACTTTTTACAGGTCCGCAACCCTAAGTCTTTTCTAACGTCCATATATATATATATATACTGAGCGCAAAAAGTTTAGTCGTTTTCTCTTCGATGGGATATATTTCAAGATGTGATTCATCTTTCACAAAATGAATGGCATCAATTATAATTCTGTCCAATTTCCTCCCACAATCCAATAATTTTGTTATGTTAGACGAAAACACTGTATGGAAACACTGTACGGTAGTTTGCAACGGTATATTCAAAATGGCGGATAGGCGTTCATGAAAAGGTAACTGTTCTTTATTTTTGTTCGATATTATTATAATCTGTCATCCTGTAAAATAATGACAACATTTACGCAATCAGCTTTGAATACATTATCCACCGTACCTAATGATTAAACGTCCTATAGCACCATCTGTGTGTAATACAGCTTCAAACATTGTGCTTTGATGAAATTTAAAATTGAAGCGCAAAACGAAAGTAGACATGGCCATAAATGGCCTAAAATGACCACACCAGCAAAATCAAATGTGGCGGTGGATTGGTACAAGGTATCTCCCTAAATATGACCCAAAATGTATTGGATCTAGCCCCTTGTCTAGGAAATATAGACACTTGAAAAATTCGACGGTGTACGCTACAGTTAAAACCGAAACTAAATCACTGAACAGTGCGGTATATGGATATATTTGTACTCACCGGTTTAAATTTTAAATGAAAAATCTGTACGCAACGGTTTATATAAATTATTATGTAAAAATCTTTCAACAGATTGAATAGCACGAAAAGGTGAAAGGTGACTTTGATACCATTTAATCTTGCTTAATACTGCAGAAAGACGAATATGTTCTTTGTCTTATTTTTATTTGTTTTGCCTTGAAATGAAGAAATCGTCGAAAGAGTGTCATTAAACACAGTTTTAAATCTAATTTAATGTTTCTACTTAATTCTTCTGTCCTTCCTCAATAATTTTATTAGACCTTATACAAATCGTTAAGACTAAAGCGCTTAACAAAGGCATGAAACTTAAAAATTGTCGGAGTATATTTCAGACATTCTTCTCGGTGATGAAATATTAATTTTATGATTTTTTCCTTGTTGTTGCTTTTAGTTTGTTTTGTATTTAAATGAAGAAAAATAACCGAGAGAGTATCATTAAACACCATTTTAAATCTAATGTTATGTATCTACTTAATTCTATGTCTTAGAAAGTTTCTGTTTAGTAATCAAAACAGTTTTATAAGTTTGAACCTAGATTGTTGTTTCTGATATCATACGAAATGCTTTCGTTTTTTTAACATTCAACTTTAGAAGCTTACAGTTAGAAGAAATCTTATCAAAATAAATGATTTAATACTCAATAGTTCTGATTCACATAAGAAAATAGCTTTTTTTCTTTTAGTTATCTCTTCAAGACAAATATCTTGTAATTTCCTTCAACAACATTTTTAATTTAAAAGACATTTTAAATTTTTAGAGAAAAATCACGGAAGCATGTAGTTGCCAAGCTGCATGTCTTTACGTCCTTCCAATCTTCCAAAGTTATTGCTAGATAGTTCTTGCTTTTGCCTTAAATTCCTTGATAAACTCCTTCAAAGGAATCTAGTATACATTTTACCGTTCCAGAAACAAAGTTATTGAAAAGATGTTTGGGGTTTGAAAGTAAGTTTTTCTAGAATTCCTTATTCCTGATATGCTTTTAACATTTTTCAGGCTTATTACATCATCGAGAAGAATGTCTGAAATATTGATAAGTTTTATGCCTTTGTTAAGCGCTTTAATCTTAACGATGTGTACAGGGTCTTACAAAATTATTGAGGAAGGACAGAAGAATTAAATAGAAACATTAGATTAGATTTAAAACTGTGTTTAATGATACTCTTTCGACGGTTTTCTTCATTTCCAGGCAAAACAAAATAAAATAAGAAAAAGAACATATTCGTCTTTCTGCAGTATTAACCAAGATTAAATAGTACAAAGTCACCTTTCACCTTTTCGCGCTATTCCACCCGCTGAAAGATTTTCACATGATAATTTATATAAACCGTTGCGTACAGATTTTCATTCGAAATTTAAACCGGTGAGTACAAATATATCCATATACCGCACTGTACAGCGGTTTAGTTTCGGTTTTAACTGTAGCGTACATCGTCGAATTTTTCAAGTGTCTATATTTCCTAGACAAGGGACTAGATCCAATACATTTTGGGTCATATTAAGGGAGATACCTTGTCCCCATCCACCGCCACATTTGATTTTGCTGGTGTGGTCATTTTAGGCCATTTATGGCCATTTCTACTTTCGTTTTGCGCTTCAATTTTAAATTTCATCAAAGCACAATGTTTGAAGCTGTATTACACACAGGCGGTGCTATAGGACGTTTAATCATTAGGTACGATGGATAATGTATTCAAAGCTGATTACGTAAATGTTGTCATTATTTTACAGGATGACAGATCATAGTAATATCGAACAAAAATAAAGAACACTTACTTTTTCACGAACGCCTATCCGCCATTTTGAATATACCGTTGCAAACTACCGTGCAGTGTTTCCCTACAGTGGAAAATAGCCAACCGCAATGACATGATTTTGAACAGACCGGTAGAATGGAAAAGTGACACAGTTTAATTAAGGAACGTTACTTCCAATTTCTATCACAAAAAATGTTTCTTGTGATCAACATTATGTTCGGGTATCTTGTTTCAATAAAAAAAAAGGTTGGTTAGAGTATGGGATCTTTCTGGTGACTCTTCATCATCATCTTTACACCTAACTCACAAAAATGCAACAATTGTTTTATCACAGATAATTTTGCAGAATATTGTTAATCGGGAAGGAAAAAAGTTTCTTCTGTTTCTTTCTAACCTAAGAAATTGAATAATTGCGCTTTTCTGGTTAAGCGATCACTAACGTTCGATTGAAGGCACGGCGGCGTTAATTTAACTTGTTTACAGGTAGGTTCTTTTCAATGGGGTTCCATTGATAAAAAAATAAGACTCGAATGATCCTAAGTGATGTTTTTACCAATTGCAATCAGTTGGGATAATGAAAGCATTCCATTTTTAACGTAACGGCATGACGTTCGACTGCACTCCTATGGTCGTTTAACAAGATCTGTAAAACGAAATGGGTCATATTATGTCAATATTTATTCGCAAGGAACCGTATGATAATAAAAACGATAGTCGCAGAGGCTAAATGCAATTTCACCACCTCCCAGATATGCACACCGTATTCGACATGTCCATGCGCTATCCATTTGATTTACGTCATGTCACAACCTCGCTCTTTTTCGAAGGATGCAATACAGTTTAGTGTTTAATGTTTATGCGGAATAAGAGTAATCCAATAAAACAAAAAGAACATTAATTAATTTTGTTACACGCAACTATCAACTAAGTACGTAAAATTCACATTTACGTCATGTCAGACGTATGTCTGAGAGTGAAATTAAAAAAGTTATGACAAAAAGTAAGCCAATAGGATGACAAATATATTTCAAATAAAAGCTTTTGCTTCGTTACATTGGTTGACTTCTTTGTGACGTTATAAAAAGTGCGACTAAACTTTTTGCGTTCAGTATATTTTCGAGTGGTCGCCAATTCTGTGCGTATGAATTTTAAAATCCTTGATATGCCCATGATAAATACAGTGCAGCATTTTACATTGCGTTTACTCAGACAATGTAGAATAATTAAGGTGTGTCTAGCATAAAAAAGAGAAATTTCTAAATTGCATTTAGTCAAATAGCGACAAACATTTGCAAATGTCTTGTCTATTTAAGAGATGAAGAGACAATATTTGTTGATTTCTTTGAGAAATGAAACTAAAAACATGACCACATTGTATGAATACACGAAGCGGATTCAAAGATAAGTGTAATTATGCTTTTAGATTCATTCCTCCATTAAAATAACAAATTCTCTATTCATATCTTATGATTCAATGTAATTGAACAAAAATGTAAAGTATTATCAATAAAAATCAGCCCTGTGTTCAGGATGTATAACGCTTCGCGAGCGCTTTCAGATGATACCCCGCTTTGCACGTGCACATACGTGCAAAGCGAGGTATCATTTCGAAAAAGCTTCGCTAACGTTTTTATCTTGAACACAGGTTCAGATTTCTTACTGGACAATTTTGTGCGAAAGGTTTAAAAGTAGCTGCGTACTCAAAATTG
Organism: Fragum whitleyi; assembly: GCA_948146395.1. NCBI lineage: Eukaryota > Metazoa > Mollusca > Bivalvia > Cardiida > Cardiidae > Fragum > Fragum whitleyi. The sequence goes on along the minus strand of OX411555.1, from coordinate 59,738,478 downwards.
TTTACAACGAGATATAAGACTGATTTTTCAAACCAGGATGCAGGAAAACTGAAGGAAAAATCCAGCAGTAAATCATAAAAGGGTAATTAACCGCATCTAGACTAACAATAAGAAACACTAACACAACAAATAAGAACATTTGAACTTCATCTAAGATTTGGACTTCATGTTTGAAAAATATGACGATTCAAGTGCCAGCAAAAGAAGAAAAAACACAACAGCTGAGTGACAGGCCTATCTCTTTATTAATAGACATGACACGCGACTAATTCATGATAACAAGATAAAAGTAAAGTCTTTTTGTACAGAAAATAACGTGGCATAATACCGATGGAATTTACCAGATGAATAATCACGAACAGAATGGTGGCCATTAAGTTGGTTTTCATGAATTCAGCGCAAAGTTAACACTTGAATCTTGAAAAATCTTGAAAAAAACAAAAACAAAAACTGCCACAACCTACCCCAATACTATTAGTAGGATCGCGAAATTGGCATTTAACTTAATCAAAACCATTCTAAATCACTCAATCAGCGCTCCAATTTATTCATTCCAAACACTCACCGAAACCGCTATTAAACGATCCAAATTACCAAAAAATTTACAATCGACAGCTACATTTAAAATAATTGTAAATAAGAAATTATCGCAATTTCACTGATTTTTTTAAAATTCTAAGCGTCTGATTGATTTTTGAAGATTTTTTTTTATGTTTTTCTTCACTCGAGGATAACACGATAAAGGGTTGAATGACTCTTATTTCCATCGTGGTCCTAACTCATTCCAGATATTATCCTACACATTGAGAGAGAGGCAATGGGTTCTAACCTTGCGTACTCTTTAGTCAACAGGACTCAACAATGCAATCTAGGGGCGGCCTTCTTTTTTTCCACTCTTTATTTCATTAAAATTTACCTGGATAAATCAGTCGAGTTCAACTTTCAATAAAATAGGTTATCAAACTTTTTATATTTCAAAACAATATTTTAATGTCGTAAGAAACTATTTCGACCGACTTTTGGATTTTTTATTTAAGATATTGAAAAAAAGCGCGACGTTTGAATTTAGTTGGGTGGAATTTTTTCAGAGTTTTTCTACTTGCTGAAATACATAATTTTTGTTCGAAACAGATATCTTTCACTGAAAATCAACAGAAGCTACTGTTTGGAAAAAAATACTTTGATATGATAGTTTGTAAGGAATTCTTTCATGTTGACTATTTAATTTTCATTATTTAAAAAATAATTGTTAGTCATAAAGCGATCGTAATAGATTAACTAAAAATGCAAAAAAGTAAATATGTAGTTTTGAGCTGCACTTGAATATCTTTCTTTTCGTGTAGCTTTATTTGAAAACTAACCTCTTACGAATCCATTTAATTATCCCAGCTGTAAAATGGGTAGCAGTGGTTGGAAGCACTTGTTTCGCACCATATTTTTGCATGAGAAGATCTGGTATGATTTAGGACCGCAATGGAAATAAAAGTCTTCAACCCTTTATCGTGTTGTCCTCAAGTAATATCAAAGCGCTAAAAGCGCTGAGGCCTGGTTTATAAAGAGGCATTGTGACATTTGAAGGCATGCACTCCATTTTTTTCAATTTTTTCACAAGGCTTATTTAGGCGAGGGAAACCATTGGTTCCATTTACCTATAGGGATCGTAAGCCACATTCGGAACTCACTTCAAAGGAATAATGTCGAACGATATGCTCACTATATAGCGCTGAGTCCGCCAAGAACAAGTAATTCCCAAGGTATAGATTACTACGCCCGATTCCGCATACAGGCACAACTCGCGTTTTAATAATTTCAGTTGAATTGATTCGTTTGCAAGTAGTCAGTCAAATTATCCATTCGGTCATTTCGTCTTACTATCGTAGTAATGCTGTTTGTCTAGGGGCACAAGCTCGACGGCTCTTTCTTTTACATTGAATTGATTTCCATAAAGACGTTGTATTTTACTGTGGGAACACAAGTAATTGAAAGGGTCAATATGGTCCACCCTATACTCATACCCAATGAGTTTTTAAATTCTACCCTAGATATATATCAAATTACATTCATGACGATTTATTGTCTGTAACCTGTTCCAAGTTGGCATAGTCTAAAATTTTGTCGTCTGTTAAAGGGTTTATGGATAGGACAAGGCTTTTGAATTTCCTTATTTAGATTATTCAATTACAAGCCAATAAATGTTTAGCTTGACAGGTCCAAATTGTACCGGGTTGCAGATTACATATGATATGTGGGCAAATTAGTTAATTTTGTAGCAGAAAGGGTAGAAAATGTAAGGGAGAAAGGAAATAGTGTTAGTTAGCAGCATTTTCTTCTTTTCCCTATTAGCAAGGTCATCCGTCAAGATCAAATATAAAAGCTAAGTATCTTTAACACAGCAGTGATTTTGGCAGTGATGAGTAAGAAAATATCTGGTATACATGATTAGGACAAGGTGAATAATCAAGGTTACATTCCAGAAAATTGACCTCGTGTGTTGTTTCATCTATTCAGATCCCTCTCCTTCAGTACAACCAGTACTTTGATTTTAGCACAGCGTAGTAATATGCAAGCACTGCGTTGAACACACAAAGCACTTCGTGTCGCACAAAAGTTGATGACGTATACTAGACCTATTTTTTGCGCGCGCGTAAGCACAAAAAAGCTACGAAGTACACACGTTGTTCGGCTTTTGATTCAAGCGTCTTTTTCCTAGGCAATTGCCAGGATATAGGGTTATTTCCTATGGCCTGCTAAACCAGGCCAAAACCCCAAAATATCTTCAACCGATCGTGGTTATTTGTTTTGGTCGCGAAAACTGGTGAAAAATAAGCTGTTTTGCACGAAATTCAACTTTCCATGGTTGCCGCAAGGGAAATGATAATCTGTGTTAGGCTTGATTTTTGTAGAGCAAAAATAGTGCCAATTTTGGTGTTGCATCACAAAGAATTTGCCAACCATCTTCTTTTTTCACAATATTCTGTGGAATACGTACCCAATTTTTTCGGCCCGAACAGCCGGCTAGAATCCGATACCCCACCACCTTTTGTTTACAGTGTCACCGGGTGCATAGAAACTGTGAGAAGGTCATGACCTGTTAGTTTTGCATTCATAAATGGTCTCAAAATTACATCGTAGGATCATTTAAAGCAACTTTTTGCATTAACACGTTTAAACATCTACTCAAAACTGACCTTTGCCTATTATTTCTAATTTTGACCATGGCCAATTCGCATATTTCACACTCTACTACATACTGGGACCTTACGTCCGAGTTACTTTCAAGTTTACGGAAATGTCCGAGAAATGTTCCGCATGAACTTGTTTATTGTAAATACCGTGGGCTATACTTTATTATGATTAGTTTAAGAAAGTTGCCGAAGAAATTGGATAACATGCTGACTTTCTTAGTTGAAATATTTTACTTCAATAAGACTTGCCCTGTGTTCAGGATGGCAAAACGGAGCATACTATTTGTCAAATTGACTCTGCTTTGCAAGCAAGTGCACGTGCAAAGCAGGAAAAAATTGGCAAACATTTTGCACCTCTTTGTCATCCTTAACGCTGGGCTGTTTTCATTACAATTTTCAATGATTGTGATGAAGAAACTCGTGGCCTTGTTAAAGCTTCTTTTATCTAATTTTAATGTCCAAGGGCTAAAAGACTGCAAGTGCCTATACGGTGTATAGGTATTTATTACCTTTACTTAGCACTAGATCGAGGACGAAGGACTACCCATTATTCTTTATGGACCCAGCACATAAAAAGGAACTAAACAGATGTTTAAAGTAAGTGATAATAATGATATTTATTTATTTAATTATTATTCATTTTTTCTCTCTATTAAATTGCAGAAAGCTAACAAGTCGATCCTTGAAGTTGCGATATCAGACGAGTCCTGTTTTGAGGATATTATTGCCTTTTTGCGAATGTTTATAAATCATACCCACTTTGAATCTGCCCATGCAATGTGTGCTTGCATTCCTCAAATGTGTTGCGACTATTTTGTCTTGTAAGCAGGACAGATAAAAAAATTATAGTCAAAAAGATCTGTGAACTGCCCTGCGTTCAGGATGAAAACGTTAGCGAAGCGCTTTCGAAATGATACCCCGCTTTGCACGTATGTGCACGTGCAAAGCGGGGTATCATTCCAAAGCGCTTGCGAAGCGCTTTTACATCCTGAACACAGGGCTGATGTATACTTTGTTTATGGTCCGGACCGACGCTTCTAACTTTCTAGTTTATAACGAATGTTTGTGCTGTTATAGGGCCAACTTATTTCTCACCCCGGGTGGGTACTGTTGCCCGCAATATCAGAGTATCTCTCAGAAAGCGGGCTACCAGCTCTAGACTGGTCCACATATTGACTATCAGAATAGCCTAGAACAGGCTATTCTGATATTCGACAGTGAGACCAGTCTACACTCGACCCGAAAGCGGGCGAGAAATAAGTTAGCCCATTGTATGGTAGTACGAAAAGCCATTTAATTTTAGTTCTCCGAGGAACAATATATGCCCCAGTTCAAGGAGAAAATAAGTTTGCAAACGTAAATAAATTACACTCCGCTTTGCAAGCGATTACAAATGCAAAGCGGGATTCAAATTTTCAAACGTTCTGAAAAAAACTACTAACTTAAACGCAGGACTGATTCTGCAGTGGTTCTTGAACAATTGATATGATTGAAAAACCTATTTGAATGGCAGAATTATTTGAGCCTGTGCATAATGCTTCTCAAAATTAGGCTTGTACGTGAAGACCCAGCATTTAGCAGCCTAGATGTCCATATATTGTAACTAGAAAACTTCCCTGGCTGACTAAAGACATAGAGGATAATCGTTTGTTTGAGTGTAAGATCGATTTATATTTCATTGAGTAAATAACAAAAGCTATATTTTCACGAGTGGCAACGCCACGAGTGAAAATATAGCTTTGTTGTTCACGAAATGAAATATTAATTGATCTTACTCGAAAAACAAACGATTATTCTATTTCTTTATTGCAAAAATGAGACAAAATGTGAAATTTCTAGGACATAATGTCGTAAAGCGCGTCATTTTGCACGTGATTGCTATGCGACGTTCATTGTGACGTCACTTATTTCGCCCCGCATAGATGACGTCAGATAGGATGAAATGCACAAAAGCTGGGTATGAGTTTTTGATAATTTCACTGCTTTTGCAGTGAGATTATCAAATGATAATCTACCGTTATTTCTCGATAAACCACCGAAAAGCATTAAAGAAACACTAAGACCTTTTCTATATACAAAGGGCAGAGTTAAAACTCTGGTCAGACTATCAAAAGCCAGAATCTTTGCTTGTCGCATATTTGAATTTTCTTGGTAATAATAAACTTAAACCAACTTCTAATCGGTCACCCAAATAAAGTACAAAAAGTAATACTTAATAAGGTTAAAGATGCAAGTGTTTTATGATTTCCGATAGCCCATGCACTTGGTACATAGCAAAACCAAAATGTGTCGAAAAGTTCTCCAGGGAAATCATTTTAACTTGTATGAGAACATGACCACCCCCAATTTCAAAATTAACATTGGTGGGTGGGGTAAATTTAACAAATTTACCTCATGTACGCAAATGAACGTCTTAGATAATGTTTTCTTTACTAATTTGTATTCAGCTACCTTTAAGGCATCGAAAGCATAGTACTTTTTTAACAACATACCGGTATTTCTTCAACTGAAAATTTGAAAATTCCCTGCATTTTGCGAGTTTTGTGACTTTTTCTAAGCAGGGTTGGTGCTTTCTTTTGTCTGCTACAATCGTTCTACCGGTCCTTTTTACACAATTCTTTCACTAAAATCCTCGAGATTGATTTGTCTTTGCATGAAGGTAATGTTCTATTCAATTCTTTTATTGTAAATGTGTCGAAAAGAGGAAAACATGCAGTGACCGATTAGAAGTTGGTTTCAGTTTACTTATAGGCTCATTTATCGTCGTCGGTCAATGCATTGAGTGTTTGCTATTGTCAATGCATGCGATATAGATTGAGAAAGGCCGCTTTAAATTTAGAAAAAAATACGAAACTAAACGCTCTTATCGCTCAAATTAAGCGTCCGGTTCATATTGAAAACAAAACCCTATCTGATATCAACTGGAATGAATTTCGGTGAGTATTATTGGTCCGTAACGAAGGATAAAGTGGTTGGTAACAATTTGTATTTTTAAATGGGTGTAAATGCGTACATCTATATCAAATATGGAAACTGTCACTTAAAATACTCACGGCTTTTAAATTTCGCTTATTCCATTTCTTTTATTTACTCCGATTATTTTTTCCACGTTTTTACCCATTATGTTCTTCGGGAATCCCTATTTTTTTAGCATTTTAACCAAAAATGCTTCTCGGTTATACAATTTGCGAATCATTTATGAAGTGGTATATATTAAAGCCCTGCGTTTTAGATGAAACCGCTGGCGAAACTTCTCAGAAACGATACCCCGCTTTTCACGTTTACTACCGTACAAATCAGGGTATCAATCTTTAAACGTATGTAAAAGATTCGCCTCCTTAACGCAGGGTAATTATTAATTATTTAATAAAAGCGTTTTCCCTTTTTTGAAAAACGGGGACCCGTTTAACATCAAATACCACAGTGAAATTAAGACGATATCTCTTATTTCGTTATCCCAGCTGTCGATCTTACATTTTTGTATTGGTTTATGAATATTTCAGCATGATTTTTGGCCTTGTTAAGCAGGCCATGGGAAACAACCCTGTAAAAAATTGGAATTTGCCTAGAAAAAAAAAGATTATCGAGTCTAAAGCCGAACAACGTGTGTACTACGTAGCTCTTTAGTGCTCACGCGCACGCAAAAAATATGTCTAGTATACTTTTGTGCGACACGAAGTGCTTTGTGTGTTCAACGCATTACTTGCATATGACCTCGCTGTGCTAGATCAAAGTACCGATAATACTGACGGCGAGGGAGCTGAAAAGACGAAACAACCGAACCCAAAACAACACACGAGGTCAATTTTCAGGACTATAACCTTATAGCCTCGAACCTTTTCACTTTGTCCTTAACATGTATACCAGATATTTCATTACTACCCACTGCGAAAGTCACTGCTGTGTTAAAGATACATAGATTTTATATTTGAACTTGACGGATGACCTTGCTAATAGGGAAAGTAAGAAAATGCTGCTAACTTATACTTTCTTCTTTCTCTCTAGTATAATCTACCCTTTTTGCTACAAGTTTTACTAATTTGTCCACATATTGTATGTAATCTGCAACCCTTTACAATTTGGACTTGTCTAAACAGTTGTTGTACTGTAATGGATTATATTAAATTAGAACAATTTAAAAGCATTGTCCCATCCGTAAACCCTTAAGCAGACGACAAAATTTTAGACTGGGCAAACTTTGAACAGGTTGCAGACAATATATCAACATGAGTGTAATTTGATATATATCTAGAGTTGAAATTAAAAACTTATTGGGCATGAGTATAAGGTGGACCATATTGTGGGAAAGGGAGAAACTGACTATCAATTTCTTGTGTTCCCACAGTAAAAAACAACTTCTTCATAGAGTTTAATTTAATGTAAATGTAAGAGCCCACGATCCTGTGCCCCTAGAAAAACAGTAGTATAACGATTGTTAGACGGAATAATCGAATGAATAAATTAACTGACAAGTAGCAAACCAATCAACTCAACTAACATTATAAAAAAAACGCGAGTTGCGCCCGTATGCAAAGCGGTATCGGGCGTAGTAATCTAATTGCCAACAATGGGCAAACTTATTTCTGGCCCGAACGGGGCATGTGTTTGTTGTTTTTTGTAGCCCTGCGTTCAGGGTGGCTAAACGGTTCAAGTTAAACCCCGCGTATACGTACACTTACCTGCAAGGTAGGGTTTACTTTGAAAACGGTTTGTAACATTTTTTCAGCCTGTACGCAGGGCTTGTTTCCGGCTGAAAAAACAAAACAACAACGGGTCCCGACCGGGCCTGAAATTAGTTGGTCCAATAATTTGGACTGCTTCCATACCTACACTCCGGATTTAACCATTTGGATTGTGCATTTTTAAATAGTTATTCCTTTTTGGACAATTCAAGAAGTTTATATTCGCTCATACTTAATTGGATAGAATATACACCTGTCTTGCATATTGAGATAATGTTATCTAAAGATAGAAACTTAGTTACATACAATATTGACATTGTTAAAATAAAATAATCAATCTATCTTACTACAACAGTATAGACAAGCAGTTTCAAGTGAGCGATCAAAGATCAATTCTACATCGAAAATAACAGGAGATAACGGTTTCTCGAACCTAACGCTTGTCCCCGGATCCATGCACGTGGTCTACATGATTAACATTCATATTGTACTGTTTTGCAGTTCCCGAAAATGTATATAAGATATATTCTAGTGCTAGTCTTGTTGAGCTTGGCCATGGTGGTCACCATACAGACATCCTGGTATGTACAGGACCAATGTTATGGACTACTAGAATGTGTGCGGAAAAGATGCCGTAAAGGGGCTTTGGGTACATTAGGGTATTGTCGGATAATGATGGGGTATTGCAGGTAACCTTTTACAGTTAGTTACATCGTGAAATTGACATTCACCTCAATCAAAACCATTCTAAGTCGTTCACTCAGCGCTCCATTCATTAATTCCAAACGCTCACTCAAACCATAAAAAACGATCAAACCAATTGAAAAATATAGAATCAACAACGTCATTTAAAATAAATTTGGATAAGGAAAAGTCGCGATTTCACTGACATAATTCAAACTGTAAGCGTCTTATAGGTTCTTGAACAAAAAAGAAGGCATCTATAGATCTTGTATTCATTTTTTATTAAAGGGAGGTAATCAATATCGCTAATTTTGTTCATCCTGAACAAAATTTGCTATATTGGATTACCTTCCATTAAATTAACTCAAAATTCACGCCACGCACTAATTTTATTTTATTCCTAAAGTATTCCAATATCATTCACATTGTCAATTTCACGATGTTTCTAACTGTACCATTTATCTTTTGAATTCAAATTTCGCTTCAAACGTTGTTGGAAAATTCGATCAGTCTAGCTTCACTTGTCCCAAATATACAAAAAGAAAGCAGGCAGTAATTTTTAGTTCAGATATAATTATATTATAGATTTTGCATTAAATGTCAGCGTTGTGGTAGTGTTATATGTAACATAGATAGATAGAGAGAGAGAGAGAGAGAGAGAGAGAGAGGAGAGAGAGAGAGAGAGAGAGAGAGAGAGAGAGAGAGAGAGAGAGAGAGAGAGAGAGAGAGAGAGAGAGAGAGAGAGAGAGAGAGAGAGAGAGAGAGAGAGAGAGAGAGAGAGAGAGAGAGAGAGAGAGGAGAGATCGCTTCCACATCCAAAGACGAGATGGTATATTACTATGCATTTGTCGGTCGGTCTGACCGTCAGTCAGAGATTTATGTCCGGAGCATATCTACAAATAGTTTGCAAGCTAGGATAAAAAGATCCACAAGTGGAAAGATCTCATTGAGAGGAAGTGTAGTGCACAAGAACAATAACTGTACTCATAATATTTTGTAAGTAATTGCCCTTGGTTAAATTTGAAACTTTATTTTTGTCCTGAACGTATCTCATAAAGTATGCATCTAGAAAAATGAAAATTTACAGGTAGATGGATCTCATTGAGAAGAGGTGCAGTCCACATAAACTGTTACTATATTGGTTATATTTTTAGCTATATTGTATGTACCTTTGTTAATTGATAAAGAAAATGCCATCTACCTGATTAAATGAAAGGAAAAATGTTTTACAAACAACTCTTGTATAACCTTGCACTAACTGCTTATTCTTTTTGTTTATCAATCGCAAATTGCCAATTTTAAATGTTGTCTTATTCTATTAACAGATGTGTATAGTTTATACGGAAGACCATTTGCACAGCGTATTAACAACAATGAGGAACATTTAAAAAGCATCTAGTCTATCAATGAAAACCATTTATACTATGTCTAGTTTAACCATAAGGATAAATCACACTAGCCATTATTAGACTAATAATGAATAAGATTTACAGGCCAACAAATAGGAACATCTAAAACGCGTCAACGAACAATGAAGAACAATTACGGTTGATCTAGGCCAACAATTAGGTGCATCTAAAACGCATCAACGAACAATGAAGAACATTTACAGTTGGTCTATGCCTACAATTAGGAACATCTAAAACGCGTCAACGAACAACGAGGAACATTAACAATTCGTTTAGGCCATCTCCATAGCACGGGCAGTAAAGAAATGAGGAAAATTATCTTGGTTTAATTCGTTTTCGATATCCTTATAAAGAGTTGTAAATATGTGCAAAACGAAGTGATGGACCAAGTAAATAAGACATCAGCCTTGAATTATAACCTATTTTGTTTACAAAAACCTTATGTTCGCCGAGATTGGCCAAAGAGTCCTAGAGAACGAAAGCTTTTTCACACAGGGTGAAATATGTCATTGTTTGTAAAATAGACTCTTTATTATTTGCTGGTTGAAGAGTGAATATTGGGCAGCCCCTGTATTGTATTTTTTTTAAATCACTCAAATATGACTGTCCTCTTGCCAGCTGTTAAAATGTCTTTACTGATCTTTTTTCGATATATTTCCCAATTTCAATTAATGCATGGAAAAGATTTTTTAAAAAATATATTCGTAAAACATGAAAGATTTGCAATTTTAAAGCTTATTCATAATAAAAGAATTAACATTCTTCAAATACATTTCACAATAAAAAAGATAAGTGATTCAAAATCGATTTACAAGTAAATAATCTTTTGACAATGTCTTTTTGAAAAGCAAAGAAAAAAAACTAATAATGATTTAATGAGAATAAATTAGTTAGAATTTCTATTTCTATAAATCTATGTTTATACATCTATTTCAAGGATGAAACAAAAAAGATGTGAAATCTTTTTTCCGTTGTGGTCCTTAAAAGGGAGTATAAGCATAGAAAGATATCATCTTACACAAAACAGTTAATTATAAATTAAATGAAAGACACTGTAGGTAAATAAATAAATAAATGACTAGACAATACACACATATCAAAATATCTCATTTGAGCAAGGCAAGTTTTCATTGAGACTTGAACGTATTAAACTTTGAAACAACCTTAAGAGAATTCGGTAAAGCATTCCATAACTTAGAGCCATTAAAAGCAAATGATTTCTTTCCATTAGAACCAACCCTGGGTAAAATGAAATTGCCATTGGACTGGGAGCGTGAATTGTAATTGGGAGCTGCATTAAAAGAGATAATATCCTCATTTATGTAACCAGGGCTTAATTCAAACTTTGCAGAGAGAGTTATCTGTTCAACTCTTTTTTCCACAGGAAGCCAATTTTAAACGTTGAAATGATCAAGGCTAATGTGTCCAGTGTGCTCTAAGTTTAAAACGAACTAATTTGCTTTGAGTCGTTTGTAGTTTATTTTTCTCAAGATTTACCGAGACCGTTGAATCAAATTGAACACGCATAATCATAATGGCATTGTATAAGAGATGTGGCGGTTAGGTTTTTGGTCTGCTCAGTAAAAAAATTACGTTTTCCGTACAAAAACTTCAAGCGTGCGTTTGCTTTATTCAAAACAGACACAGTAATATCATCACCAGATAAAGATTGATCAATTGCAACTCCCAAGTATTTGAGGATGAATATTGTATTTCAACGCCATTGCAAGAAACATTTAATGATGAATTAGACTTCAGTTCATATTTTGAACTTTTTCCCAGAAGAAGTGATAAGTTCTTGTCTATTAGCCACTCACTTATTGAGTTCAAATCTTCAATTAGCTGACTTTCAATTGAGGCCCTTGCATTGTTTGCAACTACAATAGCAGAGTCATCAGCATACAACAACAGTTCATTTCCTATAACAGCCGGCATATCATTCACATAGAGGAGAAAAAGAAGGGGTCCTAAGATTGGCCTTTGTGAGACACCACATGTTACAGATGACGGTTTTGAAAAAGTTCCGAATATGTCAACAAGTTGCTGTTTTCATGAAAAATACGACTTAAGTCATCGGATGATGCCATTATCAAGGCCTGTACATTCGAGTTTCATAATGAGAATGGATTGATCCACAGTGGCAAATGTTCTTTTTCAATTGAAATCGAACGGAATCGATTAAGTGAATTTGACATGTAGATTGGTAAAGTATGAAAAGTCAGTAAGGTTAAAGTGCACATGTACAATATCGAAAGGATTTGTATCTGCGTACCCAGTATGTGGATTTATTACAGAAGGACAAAACAATGGATACCACGGAGGCGTGAATGAAGTTAAATGGAATAGATGGAGCCCGGGGATCTCGTTTCGACTGGGTCTCCAGCGGGGGCGGCGCCTGTCACTCGGGGGGGGGGGTGAAATCGAGGCGGGGCTTGATCATAACGGAATTAATTAAGCACGAATGGTGTTTGACATACCGTAACAAATTTTGACTAAAATCTTGATACGTTCTGATTTTGTATTAAATAATTTCGTGTTGCCATCTTGGATCGATAGGTTTCTCTTTAAAAGTATGACAATTGAGACTGGCCGAAAACAATTAAAAACATAATAAAGAATAGCAATAAACAAGAACGGAAATTATGATGGCTAAACGGTTCAAGCTATACCCAGCTTTATACGTTCACTTACGTGCACAGCGGGGTGTAACTTGAAAACGGTTTGCAACATCTTTTCAGCCTTAATGCAGGGCTTGTTTCTGGCTGGGGAAAAACAATAACGGGCCCCGGCCGGGGCCAGAAATCAGTTGGCCAGATAATTTAGACTTCTTCCATAACTACATTCCGGATTTAACCATATGGATTGTGTATTTGTAAATAGTTAATCCTTTTTGGACAATACAAGGACGAATTATTTACTCATATTTAATTAAATAGAATATATAGAGGATAATCGTTTGTTTCAGTGTAAGATCGATTTATATTTCACTGAGTGAACAACAAAAGCTATATTTTCACGAGTGGCAGAGCCACGAGTGAAAATATAGCTTTCTTTGTTCACGAAATGAAATATTAATCAATCTTACACTGAAACAAACGATTATTCTATTTCTTTAATGCAAAAATGAGGCAAAATGTGAAATTTCTAGGACATATTTTCGTAAAGCGCGTCATTTTGCGCGTGATTGCTATGCAACGTTCATAGTAACGCCATTTATTTCGCCCCGCATAGATGACGTCAGACAGGATGAAATGTATAAAAGCAGGGTATAAGTTTTGATAATTTCAATGCTTTTGTGGTGAGATTATCAAGTGATAATCTACCGTTATTTCTCAATAAACCCCCGAAAAGCATTAAAGAAACGTCTGTATTGCTTGTTCAGATTATGCTATCTAAAGATAGAAACTTAGTTACATACAATATTGACCGTGTTACAATAGAAATAACATTCTCATATATCTATCTTACCACAACAGTATAGACAAGCAATTCCAAGTGAGTGTTCAAAGATCAATTTTACATCTAAAACGACAGGAGATAATGGGTTCTCGAACCTCACTCATGCCTCCCATTCGGAACACCACTCGGCCAATCTCACGATCAACCTCGGATGTACATAGACGGACTATTTTTAAAAATTACGGGAGAATTAATTAAGCACGAATGGTGTTTGATATACCGTAACAAATTTTGACTAAAATCTTGATACGTTCTGATTTTGTATTAAATAATTTCGTGTTGCCATCTTCGATCGATAGGTTTCTCTTTAAAAGTACGACAATTGAGACTGGCCGTGAAACAATTAAAAACATAATACAGAATAGCAATAAACAAGAACGGAAATTATGATAACGAAAGAGCTGCTCTAGGATACATAGTCCTTTATTCCTAGTTTTCATCTCATCATCGGGGGTCAAATTCAGTATCGAAGGAAGTTGATTCAATCCCACACCACACCACTGACCGTTTATATACGCCGTTGATCAGGGTATTTCAGATCCCCAGCCTTGTAATGGGGATACTTATGAACCACGGGAAATATAAATTTCTCTTTGATGGGACTGAAAGATTGCCTAATCGGTATTTGAAGCCATTTTAAACCACTTCTACCACTACATTTTCGAGCCTCCATCTTACCATTTGGGTAGGACACTCTACAGACGGAGCCCCAGTCCAACTATATGTAAAAGTGGGTAGCAGTGGTTGTGAGTTATTGCCTCTCTCTAAGTGCAGGATAAGATCTGGCATGAGTTAGGGCCACAATAGAAATGAGAGTCTTCTGACCCTGTGTTATCGTGACATCCTCGAGTTAAAAGAATCTACAAAATATGGTAACATGTTATCATTGTAGTTTGCGTTGATTGTTGTTAAGAAACTCGTGACCTTAATAAAGCTTCATTTATCTTATTTAACGTTCAAGAGCTAAAAGACCACAAGTGTCTTTACGGTGTATAGGTATTTATTACCTTTACCAAGCACTGGATCGAGGACGATGGACTACACATTATTCTTTATCAACTCAGCACATAAAAAGAAACTGTCTTTAGAATAGAGCACTGCGAAAAAATAACTAAATTAAACAGAGGATTAAAGTAAGTGATAATGCTAATAATAATTATTATAATAATAATAATAATTATGATAATAATAATGATAATAATATTCATTCATTCATTCACTTTATTTCCTTCATAGGAGATTAATAAAAAAAAGTCATTTTTTACAAACAATGGTAATATACTAATCGACCTTACCCTTCAGATCACATGTTTAATGATAAAATTTGTATATTAATAAAATTATTAATACGCGAAATTGTATTTTCTATAAGTGATAAATTAGGGTTTAATCCATAATAATAATTCTAATGATAAAAGAATAATTGAAATATGTGGGAAACTTATTGATTGTTTCTCTCTCTGTTATTTTGAAGAAAGCTAACAAGTCGATCTTTGAAGTTGCGATATCAGACGAGTCCTGATATGAGGATATACTTTTCTGTTCGCGAATGTTTATAAATCTTACCCTTATCATAACCTTAGCTCATGCAAAGTGTTGCTACATTCCTCAAATGTATTGCGACACTAGTGTCTTGTAAGAATCTGCTCGACAAAAATTCGGAAAACCCCTTTTTGCTTGATTTGTTTCATAACAAGACAGACATTTTCGAAAGATAACTGTTTTATCATTCATAAGATTTCTTAAAGCGTGTTTAAAAGGGCGCATTTGGTATAAAAGAGCACATTTGAGAATACAGGGGTAGGACACTTTATTTATAAATGTTAATTATTTGAGAACAAAAACACAAGTCTTTTTAATAAAAAGATATTTTAAATGATGTTTTCTTTGTTAAGGGTCCGGAGAAATTCTTCTAGCATTTCCTAGTTTCATAACAAATTTTGTGCTGTTGTAGTAGGGTATTGCGAAAAGACATTAAATTTTTGTTCCCCGAGGAACAATATATGCCCTGCGTTCAAGGCAAAAATAAGTTAACAAACGTAAGAAAATTGTTCTCCGCTCTGCAAGTGATTACAAATGCGAAGCGGGATTCCAATTTTTAAACGTTTTGAAAATACAACTATCTTAGCAGAATAGAGCATATTTTGAGTCTCCTCAGTTGTTTTCAATATCTTTGAACGACATCTCTTCCTGAGCCATTCGGCTAATTTCAATAAAACTTTACTTATAAAGTTCCTTAGGTGATCCTTGTTTTAAAATTGTTCGTACAATTTTGATTGGACCATAAATGTGGGTGTCACACACGGGGCCTATTTCGAGCCCGAAGTCTTTGAACGACATCTCCTCGTGAACCACTGGGCGAATTTCAATGAAATTTTACAAGAAAGTTCCTTGGCTGACCCTTTTCAAAAAATGTGAGCGAGATTCATTATGGGCGTGATAGAGTAGGGCATATTTTGAGTCGTCTCAGTACTTTTCAATATTTCTCTTTCAAATCTTGATATGATTAAGCCAGTGGAGCCTTGTAGGCCCTCTTTGGTCTCTTGTTCATTTATCCCATAATCTGAATAATGAAGCGTTGTCTTTAACATTTTTGAGGCAGTGATCGTACAGTGAAAAAAATCAATTTAAATATTAGAGTAAATTTATTAACAAAGTGTTCATTCAGCTTATTGACAAGTGACTTCAGCCATGCGTTAAAGATGACAAAATGGTGCAAACTGCACGGGCAAAGCGGGGTAAATTTGACAAACTGTTTGCACCGTTTTGTCATCCTGAACGCATGGCAGGCCTGCAACCTTCTCGTCTCTGTTTATGTTTTGCTTCTCACTTGACGTCATGACTAACCATAAATTTTAAGCATGTAATGAAGACTGTGTTGACCTGATATCACCTGTCTGACAATAGCACATGATATTCGGCAGTTTATTTTCATAAATAATTTGCATACACTTTCATCCGCACTTCTTTGATTTTTTCATTTTCAAAAGTTTTAAAAAATGATTGCATGATGAATAGAACATGTAAGTGTCGTAAGACATTAAAGTTATCTGGTCTCGGCTGCGAGAAATTATCAAGACTTTGCAAAGCCTTGTTATGATAATTTCTCCCAACTTCAACCAGATAAAATTGAGATATTAAGTCGCTAACATTATTAATTATACGGTTTCTTGCCGGGGTAAATGACAATTTATTTCCGGCTGGAAAAAATTATATCACCCGAGCCGTAGGCTAGAAGAAGAAGAAGAAGAAGAAGAAGAAGAAGAGGAAAAAGAAGAAGAAGAGGAAGAAAAAGAAGAAGAAGATAAACAGGGCCAGACAGTGAGAAACATTACAAATCCATTATTTCCTTACTTTCGCGAAACGAAAGGGAAAGTGCAGAAGATGATAATAATGCCTTAACATTTAAAATGTTGTATTATGTAAACCCTTAGGTTAATCCCTGCCTATGTGACAGAAATAACCATGGGTTAAAACATATGTATGAGTACATTTGAATACTTAGGGTATACCCTTATGTGATCATTACATATAGTATATGCACAATATATATAAATAATTGTAGACAAGCTACATTCTACCTGCACTAGGATAATATTTATATTCACACCATATTCTTTGCAGAAAGAGTATTGTTATGTGAAAGAAATGGGTAGTTTTTCATCTTACACAGATAAAACTTGTGGATTCAGTCCGAAAATGACCCCAACGAACTCAGTGCTACTTAATGCACAAAGTAATCCTTTAACATTTCTACCAAATTCTGTTAAAACGCGGCGCACGAAAAAGGATCTACAGGCTTGTACGCTCGAACAATTTGCTATGATATGAACTGAGAAACTTGATTGAACATCATTACAGTAACATCGGATACAAATCTAGTGTGTAAGAGCAAGATGGAAGTACGTAAATGTCATTCATTTATGTAAAATTTCCTAACACTTTTGTTAACAAGGTTTTTCCAAATTTTCTTTGATGGAAACACGCCTGTTGATACAAAATCGTCTGAAAACATATTTAAATCATACTTACTTAATAAAACCTGATTGACCTTGAATTTGACAAAAAAGGCATGACCTTAATAAGAAATTGGCTTTAACAGAACAGTCTCTCTCCAAGCGACATATCTGGCTAAAGGATATCAACTATTCTTGTCAATTTCAGACTCGATAGGTAGGGCAACAAGCAAACCTTAACGACATCTGACCTGGTTCTAACCTGGAGACCTTTAACCTGTTTTAACTTTTAAACAAGTTCTGTGTGGCCGCTCGATGGTCAAGATATCCCAGGTCGAAAGAGACTACAAAAGCTCTGTACCGAAAAACGCCTTCGGTAATACAATACTTTTGTATATTTTATAACTACAGTCAGATCTGTCGTAAGCAAGCACCCAAGGGACATTCAAAAAGTGCTTGCTTTGGAGGTGCTTGCTTATTATAGCCTGATTTATTTGACCCGACTTTGACCTCTGTGGAAAAAATGCTTAAATAACAATTACCGACATATTTTATCAATAAACTAAATGTATAGTACATTCAATATCGTTTGTTATTCATTCCTATGAAAGCACGTGCAAAGCCACGTAGGAATAATCATATTTTTTTCATCTAAACAGTAGGGGTCAGATTCAAGTCAATAAAACCGCACTATACATGTTAATTTCAGTGTAATCGGTTCATTTCAGAACAAAGTGGTGGATTGCTTAATACAGGTTGCTTGATGAATACAGGTGGCCACTAAGACAGGTTTGACTGTAGTTAAGGAATTGAGTCCATTTTATCAAATTCCAGTTTTAATAAGTCCGAAAAATGTACCTCTTTCTTTACTTATTTCTGGCCCGATCTGGGCCTGTTGTTGTTGTTGTTGTTGTTTCAGTGGGAAACCAGCTCTGCGTTCAGGATGGCAAAACGGTTCAAGTTATACCCAGCTTTATACGTTCACTTACTTGCAAAGCGGGGTGTAATTTGAAAACGGTTTGCAACATCTTTTCAGCCTTAATGCAGGGCTTGTTTCTGGCTGTGGAAAAAAACAATAACGGGCCCCGGCCGGGGGCAGAAATCAATTGGCCAGATAATTTAGACTTCTTCCATAACTACATTCCGGATTTAACCATATGGATTGTGTATTTGTAAATAGTTAATCCTTTTTGGACAATACAAGGACGATATATTTACTCATACTTTTAGATACAATATACGTCTGTATTGCTTGTTCAGATTATGCTATCTAAAGATAGAAACTTAGTTACAAACAATATTGACCGTGTTACAATAAAATAAACTTTCTCATATATCTATCTTACCACAACAGTATAGATAAGCAATTCTAAGTGAGAGTTCAAAGATCAATTTTACATCGAAAACGACAGGAGATAATGGGTTCTCGAACCTCACTCTTGCCTCCCATTCGGAACACCACTCGGCCAATCTCACGATCAACCTCGGATGTACATAGACGGACTATTTTTAAAAATTACGGGAAAACCTTGGAAAAACTCGATGACGTCAGTTAAAATCGAAACTGGGAGTGAAAACATTCGACGTCGCAAACGCTACTCGTTTAAGTCACTGACGTGAAACCATCGAATCCTGATATGAATATATTAAGAATCTTAAATAACGGCTGAAAAATCTTAATTTTTGAGAATGATACGTCAATCTCAAAAATTAAGATTTTTCAGCAGTTATTTACTGTAATGTATATAAATCTACAGTGCTAGTTTTTTTTACACTGTTTCCGCCTAACAAAACGCACGATTTTGTTACGTACCCATCCGCCTTACATACATCCGAGGTCTGTTGCAGTTTACGGAAATTGCCGAGTGATGTTCCGAATGTCAAACCTCCGTATCCATACACGTGGTCTATATAAATAACATTCATATATCACTGTTTTGCAGTACCCGAGAATGTATATGAGACACATTCTAGTGCTAGTCTTGTTGAGTTTGTCTATGGTAGTCACCATACAGACATCCTGGTATATGCAGGACCAATGTCCGAAACAAGAAGTGTGTTTTCGGAGAAGATGCCGTACAGGGGGTAGGGGTATGTTAGGGTGGTGTCAGCCTGCGATATTGGGGAGATGCAGGTAACCTTTTACCCAATATCTTGTTGAAGCCGCCGTGAAAGCACAGTTAGTATCGCGTCGGACTGCCAATCTAGAGGTCCTGAGTTCGATCCCCGACGGTGGTACCCATTTTTTTTTCGACTATTTGTCTCTCACCAATGGGTTGATAATCGTAGACCTATGTGAGATAGCACCTGAAGGCTAGGAAGGGATGTGGTGGTTGTACTGGTGAGAAAAATACCAGGTAACCATTGTTAGGTGCTCCAGCCGCCGAGATATATGTGAAAAAATGTTGAAAGTGGCTTAAAACTCCATTCAATCAATTATCTTGTTGAATTCAACTTTCGATTCAAACCAGTCTAGCTTTGCTTGTCTCAAATATTCAAGTAGAAAACAGGCAGTGAATTGTAAGTTTAGATATCAATCATTATATTATTTATTAATCATAATCATTCAACAAATTGAGAGAGAGAGAGAGAGAGAGAGAGAGAGAGAGAGAGAGAGAGAGAGAGAGAGAGAGAGAGAGAGAGAGAGAGAGAGAGAGAGACAGAGAGAGAGAGACAGACAGAGAGAGAGACAGAGAGACAGAGAGACAGAGACAGAGAGACAGAATAACAGAGAGACAGAGAGAGAGAGAGAGAGAGAGAGAGAGAGAGAGAGAGAGAGAGAGAGAGAGAGAGAGAGAGAGAGAGAGAAGGAGAGAGAGAGAGAGAGAGAGAGAGAGAGAGAGAGAGAGAGAAAGAGAGAGAGAGCGAGAGAGAGAGCGTTTTCCCCATCAAAGAAGAGAAGAAATATTGCTTCGCACTTGTCGGTCGCTCAATAGGTCTGTCTGCCCATCCCTTGTTCCATAAAAATTTTTGTCCGGAAACTTTGCGAGCTAGAATCATAAAATTTCATACGTGGATAGATCTCATTGAGAAGAAGTGTAATGCACAAGAACCATAACTGTACTCGTCATATTTTGTTAGTAATTGCCCTTGGTTAAATTGGTGACTTAATTTTGTCCTGAAAAAGTATACAATCTATAATGATGAAATTGTACAGGCGGATGGATCTCTTCGAGGAGAAGAACTGTAACTATACTACTTATTTTTGAGATTATTTCCCTTTGTTGATTAATGAAGAAAATGTAATATACATGCACCTGCTCGTATGGGGGCAAAAATGTTTTACAGACAACAAACCTTGTAATAACTGAACATTCTTTTCGTTTATCAATCACAAAATACCAATTGTAAATGTTGTCTTATAATATGACCTAAGTCTCGGGAGTGAATTAACCCCGTTGAATATTTTTGATATTACACGGGTGTTATTACACTAGTCGAATAACTATGCAAATGAGCTCAGAGCGAATAGCAACGCTATTTTGTAACCGCAAAAATGACGTCATAATGGGTAAATTGTGACGTCAGTTTTAAACGGAGTTATAAGTTTCGCGGAAAATTGAAATGTTGAATTTCAGTATCTTGACGTTTTTCGCAAAATGTCTGGTCATATTATAAATAGATTATGAAATTTGTGCTCATAAAATACAGAATTTATTAAACTCGTCTTCTATAAACAAATAAAAACTCGGCGTAGCCTCGTTTTTATCTGTTTATATATGATCACTCATTCAAGATCCTCTATTTATTCTATTAACAGATGCGGTTAGTATATAAGGAAGACCATTGTAAGGAAGACCATTTGGTTGGCGTCTTGTCTAACAATGAGGAACATTTAAAAAGCATCTAGTCTATCAATGAAAAACATTTATACTATGTCTAGTTTAACCATAAGGAACAATCACACAAAGCAGTACTTGTCTAACAATAAAAAACATGTACAGTTTGGTCTAAAGGAACAATTACGCACATGTGTAGTATGGCCAGTATTACAATCAGGCATTCGGAACATCGCTCGGACTTTTCCGTAAAGTGGAAAGTACCTCGGACGTAAGTGTAGTAACTTTGGGTCAATTTTTAGGTAATTCGGTTTCCGGCGATACTTTGGTCATCAATACGCTTGAAGAAAAACATTTTGTTAATGCGTTCCGAACGTCTTTGGACATCTTATGTTCATATTATAATTTAATGACTATTGCGCAGTAAAAAACTACGTTTTATTATCAAACAAGCATTTGGAAGTATTGCATGGCAATATCAAGTCCCCTACCGGATTTATAAATATATCCCAAGAGCAGTATCTTTTTTGGTGGTAAAGGTATAACTACCTCTCCAAAATATTGGTTGTATCAGATTTTATGTATCAGCTCAATATCTCTGAGGATAAAAAAAATCTGGAAATTTCCTGGTATTTTTATAAGTTAAGCATCCGTATCTTCCACAAAAATCAATGGACCGGAACCAAATTCAAACTTGATCTGTAACTCATTGATGCGGACTCACATACCAAAAATCAACTCAATATCTCTAAGGATTAAGAAAAAAAGTCCAGAAAACTGAATTTCCTGATATTTTCTAAGTCCAGCATCCGTATCTTCCACAAAAATCAATGGACCAAAACCAAACTCAAACTCGTTCTGTAACTCATTGATGCGGACTCACATACCAAAAATCAGCTGAATATCTCCAAGGGTTAAGAAAAAAAGTCAGGAAAACTGAAATTTCCTGATATTTTCTAAGTCCAGCATCCGTATCTTCCACAAAAATCAATGGACCAGAACCAAACTCAAACTCGTTCTGTATCTCATTGATGCGGACTCACATACCAAAAATCAACTCAATATCTCCAAGGGTTAAGAAAAAAAGTCCAGAAAACTGAAATTTCCTGATATTTTCTAAGTCCAGCATCCGTATCTTCCACAAAAATTATTAGACCAAAACCAAACTCAAACTCGTTCTGTAACTCATTGATGTTGACTCACATACCAAAAATCAGCTGAATATCTCCAAGGGTTAAGAAAAAAAGTCAGGAAAACTGAAATTTCCTGGTAATTTTCTAAGTCCAGCATCCGTATCTTCCACAAAAATCAATGGACCGGAACCAAACTCAAACTTGTTCTGTATCTCATTGATGTGGACGCATATACCAAAAATCAGCTGAATATCTCCAAGGGTTAAGAAAAAAAGTCAGGAAAACTGAAATTTCCTGGTAATTTCTAAGTCCAGTATCCGTATCTTACACAAAAATCAATGGACCGGAACCAAACTCAAACTCGTTCTGTAACTCATTGATGCGGGCTCACATACCAAAAATCAGCTAAATATCTCCAAGGGTTAAGAAAAAAAGTCCGGAAAACTGAAATCCGGACTGACAGACAGACGGACGGACGGACGGAAGGACGGACGGACGGACAGAGCGCAAATCTATAGTCCCCTTCGGCTTTCGCCGGTAGGGGACTAATTATAATGTGCCCACTTTTGATTTTGCTTTAGGCAAGGCCATCCTTAGCGGGATAGTTGATGTTTTTGACGTCATGCAAACCCATGTGCAAAATGACGCGTTTTCATGGCTGCGACCTTATTTTTCCCGAGGTCTATTCCGTAGAATCGCTGAGGGTTCCTGATTGACAATGAGGAATAATCATCCTGGTTTGAATAGTTTTCAATATCCTAACAAATACTTGTGAATATGAAGTGATGGACCAAGCAAATAAGACATAATCCTTGAATTATAACATATTTTGTTTCCGAAAACCATATGTTCGCCGAGATTGGCCGAAGATGGCAGCTATTCTCGGATAGTAACGTGCGTCTCCTATACATTGTCCAGGTACATGTGTTTTTTTGTGCTTAATTTTGTTCTTCAAGATATTCGTTTTAATTACATATCTGCGTATGACATAAACTTTTATGGCGGAGGGAGATAACATTTACTAAATAAGACATTGTGGAAAAGCTTTCAGTTTAAGAAATCCGGTAATTTTTATCTACAAATGTATCTTCACCTTTTTCCTTCGTGACTAGTAGTGTACTGGGATATCGAAGAACAACAGAAAAACTTTTCACATTTGGAGATATTTGCTACCTAAACTGGAAAGTACCTCGGACGTATGTGTAGTAATTTTGGGTCAAGTTTTAGGTAATTCAGTTTCTGGTGGTAATTTAGTTATTTAATACTATTCAAAAAATATCACATTTGTTCAATTCTTTCCGCTTGTTTGCGGAGAACATTTTGTAGGCATATTATAAATTGTTGACAAAACAAATTACAATATCCCCACTTTTATTCTAACATCGATTTTGTTTTATGCAACGCCATCCTTAGCGGGATCGTTATGATTGTGACGTCATAAAAAATCCACGTACGAAATGACGCGCTTTCACGGTTGTGCCCGTATTATTCCCATGGTCTATTTCGTAGATTCACCGAAGGTTCCCGATTGTGTCTTACCGTGAGCAACATGTTTATTAATACACAATTTAACCAGTGGACGATTATAAGAGTCGTTAGCTCAGCAGGTTAGTTGTATCGCTTCCAATCAAGCACCTTGAGTTCGAATCCCCGACGCGCTTATTTTCCTCATTGATACAATTTTTCTATATCGTTTTTGTAATGGTAATTCTATTCTGTTCCCCAAAACAATACGAGCTAACACCAAGGAAATACCTTACGTCTAATCATTCAAGTGTCAGTTTCAACTGTATAATTTCGCGACATCTAAGATGCAAAGAAGCTTTAAGAATTATACCAAAAAATAAAAGTATTTCTTTAATGCTTTTCGGTGGTTTATCGAGAAATAACGGTAGATTATCACCTGATAATCTCACTGCAAAGGCAGTGAAATTATCAAAAACTTATACCCTGCTTTTGTGCATTTCATCCCATCTGCCGTTATATATGCGGAGCTAAATAAGTGACGTCACAATGAACGTTGCATAGCAATCACGCGCAAAATGACGCGCTTTACGGAAATGTGTCCTAGAAATTTCACATTTTGTCTCATTTTTGCATTAAAGAAATAGAATAATCGTTTGTTTTTCGTGAACAACAAAAGCTATATTTTCAATCGTGGCGTTGCCACTCGTGAAAATATAGCGTTTGTTGTTCACTCAATGAAATATAAATCGATCTTACACTGAAACAAACGATTATCCTCTATATTATACACTGCAAAAGTTTGTCTGAAATCACGATGAAAGTATATTTTTCTAGTTTATGATAAATTTTTCCCATTTAGCCTAGTTTCGGAGCCGTCCCCAACACAATGAAGGCCCTACAACACCGCCACAAAACGAAAGTGTAACCGCGATCGACAGAACCATACTTTTTTTTAAAAAAATGTGTTTGCAATCTCAAGAAAACGGATAAATTCCCTTCTTAAAGATAATTCTTTATCCTAAATGTGATGGTAAAACAGAAAAAATAGAAAATTCGAGCCAGTAAAATAAACTTCCCCTTCGGTTTGAACTCTCAATTAGAAGGCGGATATCTTAACCTCTACACCACAGGTCTGAGTTAAGCAATAAGCAATAAGTCCCCAGTAAACAGTTCAATCTTAATGCAAGTTAGAGGAATTCGCCGATCATCCCTTATTTACCGATTTCACTCACGGCAAATAAACAGACTCTCAGGCGAAATAAGTAAAGGAAGAACTTATCGATCAATCGATCCATCAATCGATTATTGGTTTTTCATTCGATCGATCGTTTGATCCATCCACCAAACTGTCAGTCAATCCATAATTCCATTCCCACCTACCTACCTACCTTCTTATCCACCTGCCTACTTACCTACTTACCTAACCTACCTACCTACCTACCTACCTACCTACCTACCTACCTACCTACCTACCTACCTACCTACCTACCTACCTACCTACCTACCTACCTACCTACCTACCTACCTACCTACCTACCTACCTACCTACCTACCTACCTACCTACCTACCTACCTACCTACCTACCCGATTACCTTCCTACCTTTCTACCTACCTACCTACCTACCTACGTATCTGCCTGCCTACCGGCCCGCCTTATACCTATCTACCTACCGGCCTGCCTACCTACCTACTTACCTAACCTACTTACCTACCTACCTGCCTACCTATCAACCTATCTATCGGCCTGTCTACCTACCTACCTACCTACCCATTCACGTGTCTACCTGCCTACCTACCTACTTACCTAACATACCTACTTACCTAACTACCTACCAACCTACAAACCTACCTAGTTCCTCCCTGCCTACCTAAATACCTACCTACTTACCTACCTACATACCAGCCTATCTGTCTACCTACCTACCTACCTTACTACCTACTTTACTTCCTACCTTACTATCTACCTACCTACCTGCTTGCCTACCTACCTACCTACCCACCTACCTACCTACCTACCTAACCTACCTTTCTTCCTACCTTACTACCTACCTGACTAACCTTTTCTACCTACCTACCTACCTACCTGCCTACCCTTTTCTACCTTCCTACCTACCTACCTACCTACCCCACTTCCTTCCTACCTACCTTACCCACCTAACTACCTAAACTACCTAACTACCTACATACCTAACTACCTACCTTCATATTCACACCCTAACAGGCACGCACGCACGTATGAACGTATGTTTGTACGTTCATACATACATACATACATACATACATACATACATACATACATACATACATACATACATACATACATACATACATACATACATACATACATACATACATACATACATACATACATACATACATACATACATACACACACACACACATACGTACGTACATACGTACATACATACATACATACATACATACATACATACATACATACATACATACATACATACATACATACATACATACATACATACATACATACATACATACATACATACATACATACATACATACATACATACATACATACATACATACACAGGCTCATATCGATGGCTCAGCGCGAAACAGTTGAAACATATTGGCAGTTACAACTTTTTCGCGCTGAGCCATAGATTTCTTTTCCATGTATTTTCTCCGCGGTTGTAATGAAGATCATACATGTAGATCTATTACAATAGTGTCGACATTAGAGGTCTCGTTTAAATGAATATGCATAGTAAACTTTGTGGCAAATTCTATAATTTCGAAACTTTCAAAAATGCCATTGAAGCATAAAACTTATCGTTTCGAGACCAGAATATCCAAAAAAATAAAAGAGAAAAAAAGCTGTATATAAGACATTTTGGTCGAACACCAACTATATGCAAAAGATCAAGTCGTGTGTATGAATGTATCTAGTTGTTATCTCTCGACCTATTTAATGATCCTTTCGTTGTTGAAGATTAAGATGGATGTCACCAATTTTGTACAGAATGGTAAAAAGATTCTATGTGTAGGGCGGAATTATAGGTTTGTTATCGCTTTTTAATCACCATTTCCTAAAGACGGTATCTGCTTTGTCATTTTCCAAGGTAATTTTTACAGTAAGTAACATCGTGAAATTGACATACACCTCGATCAAATCATTCTAAATCGCTCATTTATTGCTCCATTCAATCCAAACACTCACGCAAATCACTCAGAAAACACTCCGAAATATTAAAAATTAATTCGAAAAAAAAAAAAAAAAAACAAACCAAACGATCAATTTTTCATTTTATAATATGACCGACGTCGCCGGAATGAAAAAATCCCGTTGAATATTTTTGATATTACACGGCTGTTATTATGTTATTTCACTAGTGGAATTACTATGCAAATGAGTTGAGCGAATAGCAGCGCTATATTGTAACCACAAAAATGACGTCATAATCTATGTTTTGTAACGTTATTTTGAAACGGCGTTATAAGTTTCGCGGAAAATTGAAATGTTGAATTTCAAGAATTTTGACGATTTTTCGAAAAGATTCGGGTCATATCATGAATAGTATATAAAATTTGTGCTTATAAAATGCAGAATTTATTAAACTCGACATCTTAAACAGGAAAAAACTCGGCACAGCCTCCTTTTTTTCTGTTTATAGATGACTCGTTTAATAAATTCAGTATTCCATGACCACTCATTCAATATCCTCTATTTATATGATAAGTACGTGAAGACACAAACATTTTGAGGAACGCAGATTTTTTAAAGGGAGGTAACACATTATTCCCGATTTCGTCTTACTTGGACGAAATTAACGATGATGTTTTATCTCCCTTTAATTTCATTCAAAACTCGCTCCATATACTCAATCAATATCAATCCGAAATCATTCCAAAATTATCATTTTTTTTTCAATGCACGCTGTTGTTAACTGTACAAAATATACTAAAGGACAAAAGTTCTGACCTGTTTTGTTTTGTTCGATATAGCTTTTGGTTTGAAAGATGATGTTTTGTAAAATATGGCTATTAAAACATAGGGACCGTTATCACCGGAATTGGATAACAAATGACGTTGATTTAGTCCCAACGACGATGATGGCGTTTTGACTTTTTCCACGCTGCACACGACATAGCATAGTAAAGTTTTGCACGAGAGTCTTTCCAAATTGATAATCCAATAGGAAAACAGTAAAAAAAAATGGAACAAAATCGGTTGCCTTTCAGACACGTTATTTTCATTTTAGTAGACGTTTTATTTGTTGTGGGTATATTGTTGGATATCAAGTAATGAGGACGTTTGCTGCCCTTTTTGGATTAACGAAACACGCATTTAACTAGTTGGGCGTTGCTTATCAAGCATGACCCTTTTTTCTGAAAGTTAGGAATCGGGTCGCGTTTTTTACGACGCAAGCCAAAACAGTTGAAACCCGTTCATTCCTTTATGTCGAACCCTTTCATTTTTTTTAAGAAAAATCTATGCGTGATGTCATTAAGATAGATACTGTGTACAAGTATGCATGATTTTTGTTCATTTTGCCCACACTAGGATTAGACTGAGTCGTAATTTGACAATCTAACGTGTTTGTTATTACGTCATTTTATTCTTAGACCGTAGATCAAAAGTTTATAAAACCACCGTAGATTAGAAGGCTTAACCGTCTTCTTTGCAATAATTATACAATCATTCATGTTTAAATCCTCATAAAAAAGATATGGGCTAATTTCTATATTTGCGAAACCGGACAAGACTATTGTCCAATAGTATAATTACATGCATTGATTATCGGTATCGTCGTCTGGCTCGTTGGCCGGGTGGTTAGCGCGCTCGACTCGTAACCTGGTGGTTGGGGATTCGAGCCCCACCGGAGGCGGGTATTGTATTTGGGCAGGACACTTTACAGACGGGGCCCCAGTCCACCCAGCTGTAAAAGTGGGTAGCAGTGGTTAGAACCCATTGCCTCTCTCTCAATGTGTAGGATAAGAACTGGAATGAGTAAGGACCACGATGGAAATAAGAGTCATTCGACCCTCTATCGTGTTATCCTCGAGTAAAAAACAACAACAACAACAACTACAACAACAACAACAAAAAAAAAAACCTGAAGTTTTGAAGTGTTTTTTATTAACAGACTAAATTCTTTTAGTCAAGTGCTGTGAATTTTATAGAATTTAAATTTTAATTGAAGTAGGCATCATATGTTATGGTCATATTCTAAAGGTATCGCCATTTAGCGTACCATGGTATTCAACGGTGTCTTTCTTAAGATTACTCGTAGAGCTTTATTTACTAAACAGTGCCAGATTATTTACGCCAACTTACCTAATGCCTAAAGCCTTTGCTAAAGTATGATTCAATTATTTTCGGTGATCACAGGAGTTTGGTAAAACAACAAGGAGCCCCGATACCAACAATACCTGTGGTGTTTTTCAAACCGACAACCGCGTATATCAAAGAAGGGGAGAAAATTCAGGTATTACAGGGAAATTATAATAATAATGGGAGGTAATCCTATTTCGCAAATTTTGTTCAGGATGAACAAAATTTGCGATTATGATTACCTCCTTTTACTAAAAAATGTAAACACAAGTTCTATACATAGTTTCCTATCTCTTCAAAAACCCTTGAGACGCTAACAATTTGAATTGTGTCAAGGAAATCGCGATTTTTCTCTATCCAAATTAATTTTGAATGACGTTGTTGGTTCCATATTTTTCAATGGGTTTGAGCGTCTTCGGATGGTTTGATTGAGTGTTTGGAATGAATGAATAAGGCGCTGAGTGAGCGATTTAGAAAGGTTTTGATTGAGGTGAATGTCAATTTCACGATGTAACAAACTGTATCAGCAAGCAAAGTTTAGCCTTGAGAAAGAAATTTCAAGCTATCAAAGAATTCAAATTTCAATTTCTTTCATGTT
Source organism: Fragum whitleyi (assembly GCA_948146395.1). Taxonomy (NCBI): domain Eukaryota; kingdom Metazoa; phylum Mollusca; class Bivalvia; order Cardiida; family Cardiidae; genus Fragum; species Fragum whitleyi. The sequence continues at coordinate 59,708,811 of OX411555.1, read as the reverse complement.
GAAAAACGAAATGGTAAAGAATTTAGAAAAATGCTTGAGATTTTCTAGGAAAAAACTATCTAGAAAGCTAAAGTAAGATATTTTGTCTCCTTTCCAAATCATTAAAAAGTTTGATTTATTTGTAGATACCACCAAAATGTGAAGACTTGCATTATGAAGTAGAGCTGGGAGTCGTTATTGGACAAGAAGCAAAAAATATCCCAGAAGAGCGTGCTATGGAAATTGTTGCTGGCTATACTTTGTGTTTGGACATGACAGCCTGGGACTTTGCTCGAGTTTCACGTGATCTCGGTCAGCCATGGGGTCTAGCAAAAGGGTTCGATACCGCCTGTCCAGTAAGTCAATTCGTTCCAAAAGATAAAATTCCTGACACATCAAATGTTCGTCTGTGGTTGAAATTAAATGATAAAATAACACAAGATAGCAGTACTGACGACATGATCTTTAGTGTACCGGAAGTGATAAGTTACGCGAGTCAGTATTTCCGGTTGGAACCTGGTGACGTCATATTGACTGGTTCCCCAGCCGGGCAAGGCCCTGTGGTAAGTGGAGACCAGATAGTGGCGGGAATAGACGTGCATGAGGAAAGCGTTGTTACTATGAAATTCGAAGTCGAATGAGATTATTTATCGACCTCAGTCAACGTAGGATCTTAACTAATAGTGCACCATTAACTAAACTAGAACTGTCGCAGAGCGGACTTATACCCCCCACAAGCACTTTGTCAAAATTCAAGTGCTATAAGTGCAGGATGTGTTTGTAACTAATATTGAGGTCATATGCAGCATTTGCATGAATCTTCATAACTGTAGGCCGCTTGGTTCTTGAATTAGAGTCAGAAAATGAAAATTAAAGAAACATTTACTGTGACCTATGTGACCCAAAAACAATAGGGCACTTCCATGAGTCATAAACATTTGCATAAAGTGTCATGATTGTAGATCGCTTGGTTCTCAATTTGGAGTCCGGAAATTAAAATTGAACAAAGGCTGACTGTGACCTTGACCTTTGACCTACATGACCCAAAAACAATAGGGCACTTCCTTGGGTCATCAGCGACATTTGTATAAAGTTTCATGACTGTAGGTCTCTTGGTTCTTGAGTTAGAGTCCGGAAACGAAAAGGTCTATGGACGGACGGCCGTAAAGACGGACAGATTGACGGACGGATGGACAGACAGACAGACATGGTGAAACCAATATACCCCCCTCTACTTCGTAGGTGGGGGGAATAAAAATCTAACCCTAGGCTCGCAGTTAAATACTTTTATTCTATATTAGCAATAATTTATATTGAATATGATATTGTCAGCATACCTTCATGGGTGAAGGTCCAAAATGAGGGTTGTCATCATAGATTAGCTTTCCCCAATAAAAATGGAATTGAAAGCGTGCGTATCTTGTATCTGATCATATTTGTCTAAATACTTAACAGCAAAAAGAAGATTCTTTTCCATATTTATTCCAACAAATCGTAGAGCAATGTGGGACGAGCGGTTGGAGGGGCGGATTATATGATATTATTTGTAATTAGTGAAATACAATCTACTGTTTAATGTATATTAGGAATCTAATACAGTCAAAGGGGCTTTTGACCTATTCAATCAATCTATTTGTCACAGACTTGGTTTGTACCCATGACCCATAAGACCTTCAGTCGTAGTCTTTGGTGTATCCGTACAAACTCTTCGCCAGACAATAGTGCTCACCAAAGAAAAAACTGTGTCTCGTTACTTCGGAATTATCCATAAATTAGAAGTTATGCTCCGGATAAGACTGGGACCCACACAATCACAGAGGCAACTCTATATGCTCTTTAGGAAACCTTGGTTGACACTGTTAGAGTTCATTATTTCCGAAACGTTGCGTAACTATTACAGGTCCACAACTTTTATCGTGTAGACGAGATTTGTTCACGTACAGGCGGATAAAAACCACGCAAACACAGTAGATCTATATAGCAACTAAAAGGAAGAAACATGAACAGTTGCAAGTAAAGGCATAACCAAAGCATTACGCCAACGTCCTGCTTACCGGAAAAGCTCCCTTTTCTACGAACAGTAGAGCTTAAATTCGGATCTCTTACCTGGCAATTTTTAAAATATCTTGTTTCACAATTATCTTTCATACAAATGCAACTTTGATTGCCCATGCAGAATTTCGTTATGGTAGGCCTTCCATGTCAACGGAGGAATTAATTTCACTTTGGTTGCCATTGCAACCGGAGTCTTTCACCGATTTGTTTTAGCCGTAAATGAGGCTTACTTAGAAGAATTTCAGCCAGAGAATTTGCAACCGATAGCTGTTGTTTGTAAAAAGCTATCATATTTGAGCTCATTGAATATCCATTGATGACCATTTCGTATGATGTAGCAAACGACAAGGTGATAGTCTATACAAAAGGACCATAGTGGCCCTAAATTGCTCATTCAAGTTTACTATCTAAAATATATTCAAACAAACGAATTCGACAATTTTTTCTGATTGATTTATCAAATATATGACGTAAAAAGTGCCTACACGATTTGCCCAAGATTTGACCTCTGTCCGTTTTTCACACTACTTGACCCTAAACTTTTACGAGATTTTTTTCATTACAAACAGTCAAGTCGAAATTTAGATTATTTGGACAAAAGTTAAAGGTGATAGCGCCTTCAGGGGGTTTCTTGTATCTAAAATTTTGACCCCACATGATATGGCCGTCTAAGTAGAGATTTATTTTGAGAAAGGAATTTGACCGGTATATGGACTACAGCTTGGCTGTTTTCGGAGAAAACCCGAGGTATTGCGCTCACCTTGGCGTCGTTAGTATTGGCATGACAAACTTTAACCTTGGTCATATCTGTGTTGTTTTTGAAGATATATGCATGAAACTTGGCATGTGTATTCAGCATTCCAAAGTCTATCCAGACTATCAAGAGGGATAACCCTGAGCCTGCGGGCATTTTTGGAAGAATTATGTCTTTTTTTCGAATAAGATATTTTGCGAGCACTGGCACCAGTAGGGGGTTGCTCTTGACTCTAATATTTGACCACGTGACATAGTTTTTATCTCACTTGACCCAACTTCAGGCTTGTCCAAGATGTCATCAAGGCAAATATTCGAGCCAATTTTTGTGCAAAAAGTGTGGCCTCTAGAGTGTGTAAAGGGTAAATGTTGACGACATATGACGGACATCACACAACCACAAAGTCTTACAAATTCTTGCTCGGGAGAGCTAAATAAGTTTACAAAATATTAAAGAAATGTTACCCCATCTTGCGCAGACAAGGGAACAATTTCTTAATATTTACAAACATTTTTTTCATACAGATTGCAGAGATGTTGACAGTAAAACAAAAATTTAAATAGGATGAGTGAATATTTTTCTTATTAAGTTGGTTAACAGTTTACAACATCGTGAAATTGACAAGGTGAATGATTTTGGATTGAATTTGAAAAAGCATGAGGAGCGTGTTATTGGTGCAATTAAAGGAAGGTAATCCATTACTGCTAATTTTGCCAATAGCAATATTTATTAACTCCCTGTAATAAAATATGCATACAAATAAGATAAATGGCTTCCTATTTCTTCAAGTACATTCTAGACACTTACAATTTCAATAATGTCAGTGAATCTTGATATTTTTTCAAGCTATTCTTTTAGATTGAATTGTCTTATCTTTTAAAGTGATTTTGGAGCCTTTTTTAATGGTTTGAGTGAGTGTTCCAAATGAATAAATGGAGGCCAAGTGAACAATTTCGATTGAATTTGTTTGGGATGGATGTCAATTTCACGATGTTCTTAGCTGTAAATTGTGTAAGAAATACAACAAGACTTTAAATCTGTTTTACATAAGCTTTCATTTCTTTACAAAGTAATACCTTTGACAGTTTGACAAGAAATCATTTAACAGTTAAACTTCTCTATAATCATAATTTTTCCTTTTTCAAATATTATACAATCCTAGTTCAATTACCAAGTCTTGAAACACATTGGGGACGGTAGAAGATGCAAACAGCATTAAGGTAGTGGACTCCTAATAGTTCTGCAAAGTTTTGGAACTCATGATGAACTTTCAAAATGTTGAGAAAAGGTTTCCTAATGAAAATCATTAGGAAACCTTGGTTAACACCGTTAAAGTTTATTACTTACAAAAGGTTGCAGAACAATTACGGGTCTATTACCATAACACTTCATATGCTGAATTTTTTTGTGCAAAATTGCACTCAAATGAAAGCGCTGAAGGCTCTTAAAAAATGAAATTGAATGCCAATATTCCTCTTAACTAGAAAGCCATGAATGGCTTGAGTCGCTCCACAGGCTTGGAATTCTTGTAAAAGCAAATAAATGTTTTGACTAGATTTTGAGATATTTGGGGTTCTACTGATGTTGAAAATGATTTTCAAAGTTTCAACTTTATAACAGATAGAGAAATGACCTATGCTATTAAAAGACATATTTTTCATCAAATCAAACTAATTTTTAGCTGCATGATAATGGGTCACCCAAAGATCAAACCAAAAATGTTTAATTGATATCCATCAGTTACATTCTGAGAAAATGTTTTTCATAGTTTCCCCTATTTAACATATTGAGAATTGACCTCCACCCATTAAATGTATATTTTTTATCTAATCAAATTGATTTTTGGTACACTGATAAAGGAGCACTCGAGGATCTTTCCAGTGAAATTTAGTTGATATCCAAAAATCAGATTCTAAGAAAATGATTTTCAAATTTTCCACTATATAACATATAGAGAAATGACCTCTGCTCATAAAATGCATATTTTTCATCCAATCAAAATATTTTTTTGTAGACTGATAAAGGGTCACTCAAGGATCATTCCAGTGAAATTTGGTTGATATCCATCAGTTACATTCTGAGGAAATGATTTTCAAAGTTTCCACTATATGACATATAGAGAAATGACCTCCGCTCATAAAATGCATATTTTTCATCCAATCATAATGATTTTTTGTAGACTGATAAAGGGTCACTAAAGGATCATTCCAGTGAAATTTGGTTGATACCCATCAATTACATTCTGAGAAAATGATTTTCAAAGTTTCCACTATATAACATATAGAGAAATGACCTCCGCCCATAAAATGCATATTTTCTGTCGGATCGAAATGATTTTTTGTAGACTGATAAAGGGTCACCCAAGGATCATTCATGTAAAATTTTACTGGTATCCATTGATTAGAATCTGAGAAAACTCACTTTTTACCATATTTGGAAATTAGCCATGCCCATTAAATCCATGTTTTTCATTGGATCAAAATTTCTTGAACAACTTTGAAAGAGGGTCACCCAAGGATCATTCCTGTGAAGTTTGGTTGAAATCCATCCAGTAGTTTCTGAGGAGAAGATTTTTAAAGAAAAGTTTACGACCGGACGCACACATGCACGGACGGACGGACTCACGACTGACACAACGCCATGACAATAGCCCCAGTGGCTTTCAGCCAGTGGAGCTAAAAATCAATTCTTAACACAATTTTGGTTAAACAAGACAAACAGGTAGTGTAGTTTAGACTAAGATCATTCCGCACATATGTGCAGGCTAATCTTTGTCTATTCCCCCTTCCATGGCAGGAATATTCCAAGGTTTTGTAGGACAAATGTTAAGTCTTATTGGATGAGTAAACAGGGTACCAGAAGGCAAAACTCACATCAAGAAGATAATACACCTATAAATTCATATCAGTGTATGTAGGGGCAACCTTTTTTTGAAGGAGGAGGCAGATTTCATAAATAAAGAATGGTTATTCTACCCTACAATACATACATTCTTTTAAATAAATGACTGTAATTGAGACATTGTTGGATGGAAACTATATTCCATGGAATCCATGAACACTCCTTTCTGTTTGATGGACTACACTCTATCTACTAATTTCCTGAATGGGTCCATTTTAGTTTTAATTGATCAAATAGCATTAATTCAATTCTAAAACTTTGTAACTACAGCTTTATTCAAGCTTTAGTTATGAAGTCTTAGAACAAAAACCACAATATGTCAATGGCCATTATGTCTAACTTGGCTTTACTGTACAGCTCAAATATCTTGTATCAATTATTGACAGGTAGATAAATTATAAAATTACAATTAAAATAAACTTACTCATTTCAAGCCAATTAGTATTAAAAAGATCCAATTGACAAGATGTTGCAAATGTCAAAAAAAAAAATTAATGTTTAAAAATTTTGTGAAAATTAAGAAGTTCCTTGTTTTAAGCAATTTATTCATTTTAAACAATATCCCCCCACCCAATTTTGTCCCTTGACTGTATATAGTAGCATGATTTTGTGGAAATGGCTTATTTAAGACAACTGATATGGAACCATCCTATATATTTATCCCCTATCAAAAGTTTAAAGGCAATGGAACTGGACTTATAATGGCTTTTTTTCTACAGAGAAAGATAGAATTATCTCCAAAATCAAGGTTTTACATTACTTGTTAAATTGCATTTAACATGTTATAGGCAAAAATCTGTGCCTTTAAACTTTAAATTGAGAAATGGATGTGGGTACCAAAAGCATTTGGAACCTCTATGGGTCAAGTCATAACAATGATATTTGAGCCTGTGCATTTCCAACAATTTTACACTTGCATCAGGTGCAAACGATATGTAGCCTGGACAATAACATGATTCTATCATAAGATTCTCTAACTGTCTACATACACTTTAAGACCTAATTTATAAAAAGAACAGTATACGAAGACTCAGGGCAGGCTGTGCAGATTCACGGACTGGCCAGAGTCTTTGCTTTGCGTACATATAGAGTTGTTGGAAATGTCATGCACTGGCCCATTTAAAATCAATCCCCAAGCCTTTAACTCCAATATTTCTGTACAAAATTGTTTCTACTCAATAATGCAGAAAACATAATAATAATAACTATTTAACAATAAATACTTGAAATTTATCCTGAAGATGATTTAATCACATTGATAGTGTTGTAATCAAAATAGAGAAACATAAACTAAAATATGATTTACATAAAACATTTCTCAGTAATAATAACTATTTCCTCATTTTGTTACCATTTCAAAGAAAAAACAAAAATGTTTTTACTAACCCCTAAGACAAACCAACGAGAAAAGGCTTTTTAGCCCAATACACCTCTCAAATATAGAATCTTTTGTTAAGGCAACAAAAATATTGCATCTTCAGCTTGAATAAAGCTGAAGATACAACAGTGTGGTAGCCCTACAAAAAAATTCTTGAAATAACCATACAGGTAAAGATCTTTCTATTAAGATTCCTGTTAGTTTGACCTAGATAAATTATCTTGACCTTGATATAAACAGAGCAAATCCAAAAGAGCATCAGGGACAAGACTATAGAACTTTTCTCATTCTCAACTGATCATTTTCTAAAATTTTAACTGGAGATCAAAGCCGTAGTTCTGTTGTAAACATAATATAACTGAAGGAACATAAAAGATGGTATTAATAAGTTGTTGTTTTTAACAAATTATTTACATAATTTTTTTATGTTCATATATTTATTTTAATTCTACAAAAGAGTAAATTTCAGTTGACAACAAGTAAGGTTTTATAATCTTGAGCCCAGATACCAAATATGACAACTGTGTTTCGAACCGACTCAAGGTTATTTGAAAATTTAATTTTTTTAAAGAAAGACATACTGAATAACAATGTAGCGTCAAAATTTCTTTCTTAAACCAATTTGGCTAGTTCTATATTCAAAACTCTGAAGGATTTGTTAGTGGAACACAATGCAAAGGTATACAAAGAGAGGTAACACAAGTCTAAAATCTTTAATTCTCATTGAAATACTATGTTTTGGGTACTCATTTGAATCGTCTCTTTAAGCCATTTCCAATGAGTACCATTTATGTAGGATTTGTGCAAGTATAGTTGAAATAATCTTCATTGAAATCAAAAGTACTTCCTTTATCTGTAGCTCTGACAATTCCCATAAAAAAGCAATTTTTACCCAAGTTTGACCTTCATAAGTCACCTTAATATTAAACTTAACATTTACCTTGTGCCATCATGCCAATCAAGAAAATTGTATCTTGGATGTACCAAAATGCAAGACATGAAAATTGTATCATAAATACTTTAGAAACATGGAAATGGGAAAGAGGGACAGACATACAGATATTGGTGAAAGAATATGGCACCAAATCAATTGATGCAGGGCACCATAGAATGGTTTTGGCAAACAATTAGGTTTTACAAGTCACTAGAGATTATCTTTAATTCTTCCTTCCAGGGATATATACAAGTAACAGATACCAGTCACAGAACTATGAAAAGTGTATGCATAGAAGAACTATCAAATCTTATATTGTAACACATAATTTGAGCAGAAAATTCACATATTCATTGTGTTTAGATTTTTAATTTCAAGCTCCAATGAAATCAATAAATACTCTCTTCATCTTTTAAGGTACTGGACCCATAATAGTTCCGCAACATGCCAGTACTTTCACGATATTAACCTAGGTTTTCCTAATAAAATCATTAGGAAACCCAGGTTAACATCTTTAAAGTTAATGATTTCCAAAACGTTTTGACTGTAACGGGTCCACTATCTTAGTTAATAATATTCTGCCAATATGTCTAATATAATTGTTGTTTATCTTTCACTAATCACAGTGAAGTTTTGTGCTTTGCTGTGTTGAAGAAACATTGTGACAAGCTACTTTCTCACAATATTTTCTGTCCCCTATCACACTTCAGTTTTAACATAGTATATAAACATGTTTTACAATGTTCTTTGTAACTTCTTTGAATTTGAAAAAGTTTAAAATCTAAACTAGAACTGTCGCAGAGCGGATTTATACCCCCCACCAGCACTTTGTCAAAATGTAAGTGCTTTAAGTGCAAGATGTGTTTGTAACAAATATTGAGGTCATATACAGCAATTGCATGAAGTTTCATGATTCTAGATCCCTTGGTTCTTGAATAAGAGTCCGGAAACGAAAACTGAACAAAATTTAATGTGACCTTGACCTTTGACCTATGTGACCTAAAAACAATAGGGTACTTCCTTGAGTCAAAGGTAACATTTACATAGAGTTTCATGATTCTAGGTCGCTTGATTCTCGATTTAGAGTCCGGAAACGAAAATTGAACTAAAATTTACTGTGACCTTGACCTTTGACCTATGTCACCCCAAAAAAATGAAAATTGCAGGTGCACAACTTCATATGATAGGATTAATTACCAGATTTGGTTACTCCCCTTATGGTTACTGAGTTTTGGAATTTCAAATTTTGACTACTCCCCCCCCCCCCATTCCATAAAAAGTTCAAAATGGCATAACTCTAAAACTAATAACTGGATCAGGATGAAAATTGCAGGTGCACAACTTCATATGATGGGAAACATCCTGATAAAATTTCAGCAAAATTGATCCAAAACTGTAGGAGGAGAAGAGGACACAAAATTAGAAAAATGTACCCCCTCCTTAAAAAGTTCAAAGTGGCATAACTCTCAAACTAATGACCGGATCTGGATGAAAATTGCAGGTGCACAACTTTATATGATAGGAAACAACCTGATAAAATTTCAGCAAAATTGGTCCATAACTGTGGGAGGAGAAGAGGACACAAAATTATGTCTACGGACGGACGGACGGACAGACGGACGGACAACCTGATTCCAGTATACCCCCCCATAACTTCGTTGTGGGGGGTATAATAACTGAAGACATCAGTTTTTTTTTCTTTTACAGATATACAGAGTGTGGAGGTATTTTGAATTTTAGATTTCATTATCTTTCACAATGCTAGCTGAGGTTTCCAAATCAAATCATCAGGAAACCTCTGTTAACATTTTAAATTTGTGACTTCCAAAACGTTGCAGAACTTTTACAGGTCCACTACCTTAAAAGAAATTATTTCAAAATTTAAACAACCCCTGTGTTGTCAGTGCTAAAGGGAATCATCTCTGAAGAAGAGTACCCACAACAAAGAGTTTTTATGAGTGTAGACTGGATTATCCACTCTCAATTTTATTTCTGTAATTATCATACCAACATTCTATACAAGTATGGTGGTCAAGTGAAGCCATGAAATAGAAATTTAGATAAAAATACGTGTTTCTAATCTAAAACTCTTTGATTCTCAATAGACTCCGTACATTGTGGGTAATCATATGAATCGTCTTGACATAGGTACAGTTAAGAGGAGGTAAAGCTCGTCTAAATATTTATTATTACTTAATGAAACTATATGTTGTGGATACTCACGGAAACAATTCAAATGAGTACCCATAATGTAGGGTTATGCAAACATTATCTAAGAATTTGAATCTAAAATCCAAAATAACCCCTGTATTTGAAGCTTCAGAAATTTTATTGTTACAGGAACATATTCAAGGATGTCTTGCTTAATTTGGATGATCACCCAAAAGGCTGTGTGTGTGGAAAACGGTCTAATAATCGTCCAGATCAAAGTCCTCAAAACCGTCAATGAGGCTGTCCATTAACTGGAAGTCTACTTGGTAACGTAAAATACCTGAAAAATATTGAAAAATATTATAACACGATGGCGTAAAATGCATATGTGAAATAAATAGAGGATAATCGTTTGTTTAAGTGTAAGATCGATTCATATTTCATTGAGTGAACAACAAAAGCTATATTTTCACGAGTGGCAGAGCCACGAGTGAAAATATAGCTTTTGTTTTTCACGAAATGCAATATTAATCGATCTTACTTGAAAAACAAACAACTATTCTATTTCTTTCATGCAAAAATGAGACAAAATGTGAAATTTCTAGGACATATTTTCGTAAAGCCGTCATTTTGCGCGAGATTGCTATGCAACATTCATTGTGACGTCACTTATTTCGCCCCGCATAGATGACGTCAGATAGGATGAAATGCACAAAAGCAGGGTATAAGTTTTTGATAATTTCACTGCTTTTGCGGTGAGTTTATCAGGTGATAATTTACCGTTATTTCTCGATAAACCACCGAAAAGCATTAAAGAAAAGGAAATAACAAAGATCTTTATTCACATTAAAATTTGTTTGTCATGGGTTTACTGTGTACACAGATAGCTTCGCCAATTTATGATACTCAATGTCTTTTTAAGTGGTAATGTTGATGCTTTTGACATCATATAACACAAATGCTAAATGATGCTACATTTTTTCACACCTAGAAAAAGGTAATGAAACTATTATTAGAATTGTGATCATGTTATAATGGGTATACTTTCATTTTCACGTTGATCTGTCAATGGATAAAGTATGATGGGGAGGAGGAGTTAAAAATCTTAAACCTAAGTAAACCTTTTGGTTCCTTCTCAACAGAGAATTTACACAATCTTTTAATTCAAACAAGAGCCCCGCCTACAGGTGCTTATGCTTGGCTCTTGAGTGCTGTACAGTGGATAAAATGTGAATGAAATTCCCCCCTTGATACTATAGCTTGCTCTTTTGATAGTGAACAGGATTACCAAGTTTCAAGTGATGCCTTTCGTAGACCTGTGACATCACAAAATGTCAATGTTTTCACAAGTAAACAATACTAGAAAGCCATGAATGGCTTGTGTTGCTCCACAGGCTTGAATTTCTTGTAATAGCAAATCTAAGTTTTGACTAGATTTTTAGATATTTTGGTTTTTACTGATGTTGCAATGGTTTTCAAAGTCTCCAACATTATAAAATATAGAGAAATGACTTCCCCCCATAAAAGACATATTTTTCATCCAATGACAATAATTTTTGGCTGCATGATAATGGATCACCCAAGGATCATACTTATGAAGTTTGCTTGATATCCATCAGTTACATTCTATGGAAATGATTTTCAAAGTTTCCACTATATAACATATAGTGGAAATGACCTCCGCCCATATAATACAAATTTTTCATCTGATCGCAATAATCTTTGGAAGACTGATAAAGGGTCACCCAAGGATCATTCATGTAAAATTTGGTTGATATCTATCTATAAGATTCTGAGAAAATGATTTTCAAAGTTTCCACTTTATAACATATAGAGAAATGACCTCCGCCCATAAAATACATACAGTAAAACCCCTCTATTAAGACCACTTGGGGTACTTTTTGAAAGTGGTCTTAATAGCGGGGTGGTCTTAATTCTGAGGTTTGGTCGGATGCGTTCAAATTTCATAGACTAATTATTGCTAATAGAAGAGACTATGTAATTCAGTTTATTTTATAATGATTTAAACTATATCGTGTTTTTTTACATTACATAATTATATCTATAAAATAGCAATTACATGTAAAACTTTTGTTGTTGTTGTTGTTGTTGTAATTGTTTCAAGCCAATCAAAATTGTTGATTTTCAAAAGTGAGAAAGTGATTCTTTGAAGTTGCTCATTTCAATGATACAAATCTTCAATTCGAGAGTAGGCATATAAACTAAGTTAAATTCTTATTGCTTATGCAAAAACTAGGACAAAGGCCCTATTATAGAAGACACTTTTCTGCTGCAAAAAATTGTCTTAAATTGTTTGTTTTACTTTCAATTGATAACTTATGACCTCTTTTTCCCTTCCCCAAAACTCTCGGTGAGTAGGCGAAAATGACCTCGCTTTCTTTGCAAAGTTATTTTTTCTTTAAATATAGCTCTTTTCTCCTTTACGTTTGTTTATTTGATCTGGTTTGAAAACCTACCTCGGATTATTTATATTAAAATAAGGGCAATTATTGTCGAACTGTAAATGTAGCGCATACATTCAGCAAAATCCTAAAAAACGAAACCTGTCAATCAAAAGCAAATTTACAAACGGTCAGCAGATCGCCGAAAACGATTTCCCGTATGTTTCCATAATTAGCATTACGTTCGGTTTCTTTACTCCAGTTAACCAGGTAACATCTTTAATTGATAGACGTATGCAGTGTATCAAAACAATTGACAACTTATAGTTGTTTGTTTGAAAATAACACCAAAACACAATAGAGGTTTAATCACGATATCGAAAAATTCGATAATCCATTGGTACCCAATTAGTGTCGTACTTACTAAGCGTGAAATTCGGATGGTCGATCCGGAGGTGTGAAGTTACTGGTCTTTTTAGCGAGGTTTGTAATAGTGTAATATACGGCTTTTGTACTGAAATTAGTGGTCGTAATTCGGAATAGCGGGGTGCTCGCATTAGAGGGGTTCACGACCATTAAAATAAAGAACAAATAATTCCGTTCTGTCAAAAATCGTTCGTAATAGCGGGTGCCCGTTTTTCCGGGGTGGTCGGAAGGAGGGGTTTTACTGTATTTTTCATCCGATTTCAATATTTTTTTTGTAGACTTAAAAAAGGTTACCCAAGGATCATTCATATTAAATTTGGTTGATATCTATCAGTTAGATTCTGAGAAAATGGTTTTCAAAGTTCCCACTAAATAACATATAGAGAAATGACCTCCGCCCATAAAATACATAATTTTCATCTGATTTCAATAATTTTTTGTAGACTGATAAAGGGTCACCCAAGGATCATTCATGTAAAATTTAATTGGTATCCATCTATTGGAACCTGAGAAAAGTCACTTTTTACCATATTTGGAAATTAGCCATGCCCATTAAATCCACGTTTTTCATTGGATCAAAATTTCTTGAACAACTTTGAAAGAGGGTCACCCAAGGATCATTCCTGTGAAGTTTGGTTGAAATCCATCCTGTAGTTTCTGAGAAGAAGATTTTTAAAGAAAAAGTTTACGACCGCACGCACAGACGCACGGACAGACGGACGCACGACGGACACAACGCCATGACAATAGCCCCAGTGGCTTTCAGCCAGTGGAGCTAAAAACCAAGGCTACAGCACTACCTTGGGTTTCTCCAAATAATATTTTATTTCAATATTGGCTGTACATTCAGCTTTGAAATTAACACTCTGCCAACAAATTCTTTTGTTTTTATGCTTATCATTGTATTTCAAGAGAAATCCATGTTGTATTTCAAATCTTGATTAAATTCTCAGTTCTCAAGCCTTTTTTCCCCTTCTACTAAACCATCCCAACACAACCATGCTTTTTGGCACAACTCAAAAGAAAATATTTTGGAAAACATTGTAGCAAATGGAGAAATTGCTTGTTTTTCAAACACAGGGCAATTCTTTTTTCAGAAAAAACAAAGGCCAAATTGTCACAAGATACGCCCGTCACACTGCTTAGTATTAACTGGGGGTTTGAATAGAACTGAGGTTATTTTGAATGAATATTTTTTGCACCCATGAAGTTTCATGATCCTAGCTATTATACTTTTAGAGATCTACTCCAGACAAGATTCTAGTATGAAAAACAACAAAGGGCAATAACTCAAAAAATAGGCCAGGTAGAGTTATGGTTCTTGTGCACTGCACTCCCCCTTGGTGAGATCTATACACCCGTGAAGTTTCATGATCCTTGCTAATATACTTTTAGAGATATACTCCGGACAAGATTCTAGTATGAAAAACAACAAAGGGCAATAACTCCAAAAATAGACCAGGAAGAGTTATGGTTCTTGTGCACTGCACTCCCACTTGGTGAGATCTATGCACCCATGAAATTTCATGATCCTAGCTATTATACTATAAGAGGTAAACTCCGGACAAGATTCAAGTCTGAAAAACAACAAAGGGCAATAACTCAAAAAATAGGCCAGGTAGAGTTATGGTTCTTGTGCACTGCACTCCCACTTGGTGAGATCTATACACCCATGCAGTTTCATGATCCTAGCTATTATACTTCAAGAGATATACTCTGGACAAGATTCTTGTGTGAAAAACAACAAAGGGCAATAACTCAAAAAATAGGCCAGGTAGAGTTATGGTTCTTGTGCACTGCACTCTCACTTGGTGAGATCTATACACCCATGATGTTTCATGATCCTAGCTATTATACTTTAAGAGATATACTCCGGACAAGATTCAAGTCTGAAAAACAACAAAGGCCAATAACTCAAAAAATAGGCCAGGTAGAGTTGTGGATCCTGTGCACTGCACTCCCCCTTGATGAGATCTATACACCCATGAAGTTTCATGATCCTAGATATTATACTTTTAGAGATATACTCCGGACAAGATTCTAGTATGAAAAACAACAAAGGGCAATAACTCAAAAAATAGGCCGGGTAGAGTTATGGTTCTTGTGCACTGCACTCCGCAATGATGAGAAGAATACAATTGCCAAGTTTGAAGTCGATCGGACTTCAAGTGACAGAGTTATGCTCCGGACAAAGAAGTGGACGCCGCCGGACGCCCGGACACCGGACATCACGGGTGATCCCATAATACGTCCCGTCTTCGACGGGCGTATAAAAATCCATCATCTAAAACTTTTGTTTTTGCCTTCTTTTATATAAGACCCTTTATAATCTATCCTGGTAATGTGTTAGGGTCTTAAGGTATGAGGGGACAAAGGTTTTGGGAGTCTGTGACTCAAATAAGTAAACAGGACCCTCAAAACTATCATTTCAGAGTCCCAATGACCCTGAAGAGATCAACTTCAGAAAAGAATTGAAGACTGTTATAAACAGTCATCAATTCTTTTCTAAAGTTGATACCCAAATACAACGTTCACGCTGCTGATCGCCAAATTCGCAAATGGCGAATAAAAGTTAATTATGGCTCAAATTTTTTTCATTGGCGAAAATACATGGCGCCAAAAAAAAGACAATCCATTTCTTTTGAGACAAACCTGAATTTTCCTCCAAATATAAAATCCTCAAGACAAGTCATTGTCAATCCAGTCAATTATGTAATCAGGTCTGACACGCGACAAACACATTTCCTTATCCAATTAAAGTTTTAATTGACAGCTCAATCAATAGCATAAGATAAGCAAGCAGCTCATTGGATGATTGCCAATATTAATTTTTCGTAAGTGGGCATGACTAAATCACACCACATCCTGGGTAATTTGTTTTGGTAGGATTTTAACAGAGCAATAATTTCAGACTCGCATACACATATTCGCATTATTTATGTCGAAAAATCATCACACTTGTCACCTTGAACATTTTTCTGACCAAAATATTTATCTAAATTGGTCTATCATGCTCTAATTAATTTTGATAGTTATACCCTCGACAGCTGTTCCGTTATTCAGAATCCGAAAAATGCTAGTGAAATTATATTCACATACAGGTAGTATTGAAGATTCTGCACAGGATTTTTGAAAGATTAAGTAGAATTTGTCTAATTTCACCCCAAAATTACAATTTTTTCTGTTCAATAATCACACAGATGAAATTTATTTTCTGTACATTTGTACCCAAAAGGTTTCGACCCATCAGGTTTAAAAACGTATGTATCTATATCAACACTATGCTAATTTTAAAAAATATTAGTGTTTTGTCAAAAACACTTTTCTTCCCAAACCCATTTTCATATCAAAGCACTTAAGTTACTGATGGAAGAGGGCACAATTCGGCTTTCTTGTTGTACAAAGCAGTATGGTAGTTGTGACATTTGAAATTTTATTTTGGAATGAAATTATTCCATGACTTTTTTTTAGTCAAAACCATTTAAATAAAAGGAAAATCTGAATCTGAATGATTTTCCAGGCAGATTGCAACAACACAATAACTGACAAATACAATTAATTTCTTTAATAATCTGAACAAACAGGAGCCTAATTTAACTTGGCACACAGACTCATTAATTTGGCCCTAACTATGACCCATTTGGCCCCAACTTTTTTCATTTGGCGAAAATGATGGCGACAACTTTTTTCAAGCCAGGGAGAACCCTGCAAATATTCATACAAATCCAACCCATTCTATAACATTTACCAGGAAATAGTTCTAAAAATTCACTCAAAAACAAAAATATTACTAAAAAGAAAGTTAATATCTAAAGCAGGGGTTCCAGAGCAATAATAAAGGACCCCTAAGATCCCGATTGTCAAGTCCTTTGGACCCTTTTTCATAGAAATCACCGTAAAACCCTGATGTCTTACCTCCTATTCCACCGAATCCCTTCACAAACTGGGCACCTTCCTGTGATTTGTCTGTAACAATTTCTAATGTTGCACCAAAGTTCTTGTAATTATTTGCAAACCATTCTAGTAGAGGCATAGACTCCTGTAACTCCAACTCTACACCAGTCTACAATAAATAGGAAACTAAATTATACAGTGTTCGACACTAACGGGAGTCTAAGATTCCTTGTTTGCCAGTTGGGACTCCTTCCATTTGCAAATAAGAAGTCCAATGGACTCCAAGGGTTATACAAGATTATTTTGAAAAAACAAATGCTCAGAGTAATGTCCTTTATAAATCTTTTTAAAACTGTAGTTCTTTTCATTACAAAAGTTGTTGAAGAAAACATTTGCTTGCATCCTGTATTGTTTTCATAAAAAAAATCTTTGGAAGAACATTGTGAAAAAGAAGAAATTGCTTATAACAATTAGATTGTCAGTCCAACGCGGTACAAACTGCACTATGACAGCAGCTATAAAAAACCTGGATCCCTTTCAACCTAGTGAAGGTAGTGACTTACATCTTTATCCAGAAAATGTGTTTTATCTTTTTCTTGATCAGGAGTTAGGAATAAAATAGTTTCAACTGAAAAACAGAAAATAGTGAAATTAAACAAAGGAATATTCTTAAACATAGCAATAAATATATGTGTTTTAGTTTGAATTAAATAATCTGCAATTTACTTTACTTTTGGATTTTTTCTCTTTGTCATATTTTGCCACATTAACCCAAAATTTAAGTGCTAGGTGGCGAAAATAAGACACACTAAAATAAAATTCACTTTGCAAGTCATTAGATTTTTAACAAGTGTGATATTAATCAATATTCAAACTGACTAAGTTGCATCAAACTTCTTACATTTTGATAACAAAACAATTATCAAATTTATATCATATAACAGCAATTGGGAAGGTTATATTCTAACGATAGATAAAGTCATTCCTGGTGTCTTTTATGCAGTAAGGAATATTCTTAAGATTGCCTCTTCTATCAAATAGAATGAGCCTGTGCCCGACATTTCCAATAATTTCGAATAAGCACCAAGCAAATACTCTGGCCAGTGTGTGCATCTGCACAGTCTGGCCAGAGTATTTGCTTTACACTTTGTAAACAGATTAGGTCTGGATGAGACTTTAGACAATCAGCAAACCTTCTTATTGAACTCTGTAACTGTCAAAGCTGCTCAAAGTTTGTATATCTTTCGTGTTTCAAATTGTTGTATACGTCACACATAGGCTTAGATAAGAAAATAAAACCCTGATTTACTGTACAAATTTTTTGACAGTAAAACTTGTAATAAGTGACCACCAAGGGGACTACCCAAAAGCAGTAAATTTGTGTTTAGGATTTTGCTTATTGCAGGAGGAATTTTTATGAAAGTTGCTTAATTAAAGTGGTTGCTTAAAAGAGGTGGTTGTTCAAGTAATATTGACTGTACTTGTGAATAATTAAATCTGTAAAGGACTGAAGCTTACCATCAGTTTGGTGATTTTTGAGCGTAAATCGTGTTATGTCAAGGTTCTCCCATACTATAAGAATGTCAACAGCTCCCATCTCTAAAGCTTTCAGCGTATCTTCAACACCAAAACAGTAGCGCCCTGTGTCTTGTGAGATTTCATCAAAATAACGACCTGTTACATAGCATATAGAACGGTTTTAAATACACCCGCAATGACTTATAACTGTTCTGATTTAGATTTTCCTTAGATGATTTAGTAACTTTTGAACAGAACAGAAACAAGATATATTGACAAATGAAAAATAAGTAAGTGTTGTTTGCAAAATCATAGGTTTATGAACCCATAAAGACAATGAAGGGTTCAACACTTAAGGGAGTACGAGACTCTTTATTTTCCACTTGAAACTCCTTTACTTTGTAAGTCAGGAGCCAAATGGACTCCCTTGGTCATAGACGGATAATTCAACAAGCAATTTAACTTTACTTTTTAGCTCTGTTCACACCAAGAGATGTTGCAGATATCATTTACAGGTGAAACATGTGGAATAGAAGAAATTGCTTATGGAGAACAATTTGATTTTTTTCACAAGCAATTTCTTCTTTTTTACAATATTCTTCCTTATATAAATAATCAGACTCCTTACTTGAGTTTGGACTCCAAGATTTCGTAAAGTAGGAGTCCACTGAAATTCTTACCTACAAAAGTTAGTGTCAAACCCTGCAAGCCATGACAATATCCTACCTTCACTTCACTGGTAGAGCTACTACTACTACTACCAAATGACTAGTTATATTTCTATCGGTCATTTGTCATTTTGGATCACACTAATTGGCCATTTCAGACATTAATCTTCTTCTTCCTCTTCCTGGCCTCTTATGACTTGACAAGGAATCCGTCAGTTTTTTGGTACGCTCCTTTCCTTTCAACTGTAGTCCTTTTTTCCTTTTTATTTTTTTTAATTACATATATTGTTTTACAATCAATCCACCCCCTCCCCAAAACTACAATACTAATTTATCCCCCAGAGTGCACAAGATAATGAGATGACATCATCCACATATTTAGCCCTCTGATATATGATCTTCAGTTATCATCAAAACCAGGTTTAATCCACCTAAATGAATCTACCATTTTGATGATCTTTCTGGTTTACAAATACGAAAGCTGATCAGTCACTATTTTATGTATAATTCAATGTTTCAGCACAAAACAGGTTCTGCCTATAAACATATAGACAGTTACAAAAACTTACAACTGTATAGTGCAGAGCTAACTACATGCATTTAATTAATTAATTTATACTAAATAATTTTAAGACAAAGATAGAACCAATTACCTATTAATTTCTTTTCCTGGATAAATTTGACATTGGCCAAGGCATCACTGGCTAGTTCTATAGCTTGATTAAACCCGTTTTCTCCTCCATATGATACATCCACTATTTTAATGACTTTTTGTTGTAATCTCTGAAAAAGTAGAAGATCCATTTTCACATGGGCCAAAACAAAAACATGAAGGACATTTTGTTACCTTGTAAACTCAACTTGGGAAATACAGTTTGAGACAGCTCTATGAAAGAATAGGCTTGTAAATACTGCAATCACAGAGAGTTCTTAACATTGCCAAATATATAGAGGATATTGAATGAGTGGCCATGGAATACTGAATTTATTAAACAAGTCATCTATAAACAGATAACAAGAGGACCAAGATGGTCCTAGATCGCTCACCTGAGTCTCTATGACCCCTGGGACATCACATTTATAAGATAAGCAGATGTCAAAAAGAAAATAGTTGTCCAAGATCATTTTCAGCGAAGAGCAAGACAGATATGCCTTTTTGCTCTTTGATTCTATGTAAAAAGGGATGCACCCGAGTGGACCCCAAATCGATGGCTCAGCGTGAAACGGTTGTAACTCCCTATAAACATATAGGGAGTTACAACTGTTTCACGCTGAACCATCGAAATGTGACCCCAAGGTCTTGATATGAATAAACTTGGAAGAGGTCCATAAGATGATGCTACATACTAAATATGAAAGCTGTCTGCCTACTGGTTTCAAAGAAGAAGATTTTTAAAGGTTTTCCTATTTTCACCCTTTGTGCTCAGATGAGCTGAAAGGGATGCGCCCAGGTGGAGCCCAAATATGACCCAAGGGTCTTGATATGAGCAAACTTGGTAGGGGCCCACTAGATGATGCTACATACCAAAAATGAAAGCAATGTGCCCTCTGGTTTCGATTAAAGAAGATTTTAAAAGATTTTCGCACTTTGATTCTATGTAAAAAGGGTTGCGCCCAAGTGGAGCCCAAATATTATCCTAGGGTCTTGATATGAAGAAACTTGGTAGAGGTCTACTAGATGATGCTACATACAAAATATGAAAGCTGTCTGCCTTCTGGTTTCAAAGAAGAAGATTTTTGAAGATTTTTATTTTATTAGCCTTCGTGCTCATGAGAGATGAAGAGATGCACCCGTGCAAAGCCCAAATATGCCCCAAGGGTCTTGATATGTACAAACTTGGTAGAGGCCCACTAGGTGATGCTACATACAAAATATGAAAGCTGTCTGCCATCTGGTTTTAGAGAAGAAGATTTTTAAAGATTTTCGCTCTTTGATTCTATGTAACAATAGCTCACCTTGAGCACTTCATGCTCAGGTGAGCTAGAAACGAGGCTGAGCAGAGTTTTTATCTGTTTTAGATGACTAGTTTAATAATTTCGGTATTTTATAAGCACAAATTTTATATTCTATTTATAACATGACCCAAATTTTTGCAATAAATCATCAAAATTCTTGAAATTCAAAATTTCAATTTTCCGCAAAACTTATAATGTCAGTTAAAACTGACGTCACAATATGTACATTACAAAATAATTATAAAATCACGGTTACAAAATAGTGTTGCTTTTCGCTCTGAGCTCATTTGCATAGTTATTCCACTAGTGTAATAACACCTGTGTATATTCAAAAATATTAAATGGGGTTATTTCACTCCCGCATTGTAGGTCATATTATAAATAGGAGAATTTTATAGGACTTTCATCTTGGAGTCTGTGGTCCAGTGGTTATGGCGTAAAAATGGGTACACATGAGAGAAGTCAATTTGCTGTGGCTGCATGGAGTGCAAAAGTGTTAACAGCAGACTTGTAAGTTGATTATTGTGGGTTAAAAGTAATGTTGTTGAACTAATTATCAGTTTGAACAGACTTTAAAAATAAACTTAACATAGTTTAAAAATAGATGGATTGTTTTCTGTTTTCTTTAATAAGATTAACTTCTCTCTTTTATTGAATCTTATATACATATCTATTTTTGGAGGAGGTATTTTTCATATATCTTTGCTCCCTGTATTTTGAATACACATTACATATGGATATATTTTAAAACTTTTTAGGATGGGATATTTAGATTGATTGATTGATTGAATGGAGTTTTACGCTGCTTTCAACATTATTTCAGTAATATCGCGGCGGCTGGAGCACCTAACAATGGTTTCCTGGTATTTCTCTCTCCAGTACAACCATCACATTCTTTCCTAGCCTCCAGCTACTATCTCACATAGGTCTACGATTATCAACCCATTGGTGAGAGACAAATAGTTGGAAAGAATGAGTGCCGCCGTCGGGGATCGAACCCGATATATTTTAAAACGTTTTAGGGTGGGATATTTAGATTACAGACATAGCCCAATATTTTGAGTATGTGAGAGACCACTCTAAGTTAAACTGGAGTAATATTATACATTGACTCTCAAAAAGATCAGGCCTAGCTGTGTCAAAGCAGATATAAACAAGATCACCCAATGTGTAGTGCTAATTAGTGAACAATAATGGGATTTAGTCCAACTTCAACAAGAGCACCGCAAGCGCTTGCCAATGCTAAGCGGGTGCCAACGCTCGGCTGTTTATTATTTCTTAGGCAAATACTAATATATGAACTTGGTACCTACAGAAAGGTCTTGTACCAAGCAATATTGATGTGAAATATGAAGGCTCTATGACTAACCATTTAAAAGTTATGACCAAGGTAAAAATTTTTAAAGAAATTTGACCTTAAAAAGGACATTGACTGATGACCTTGAACTTGGTATCTACAGAAAGGTCTTGTCCAAAGCAATAATTATGTGAAATATGAATCATATCAATTAGTTTTACCGGTGCTGTTAATTCATTTGCGAGTCTCAAGACTTGCAAAACCTGCGCCCCTTTATAGCCTGATATTCATCATCCAATTTGAAGCAAATCCTACAAGAATGATTAAGGCCATATTTACTCACCAGATCAAACATGTCTGATTGACTAAGTTCCGTTTTAAAATCTGCAGATCCTGCCAACACCAGCCCAGAACAATTGACTTTATCGTTTGAGATGAACATTTGAACTGCAACCTCCGCTACTTTTCGTACATAATTATGCCGTTTCTCCATTCGTAATCGAGCAAAACGCAGGGCAGACTGACCTCCTCTACCTAGAAACAGAAATCAGGTACAAGGCATAAACCTATTTCAAGTGCGTATAGAAATAAGTCAATGTATAATAACATTTCTTTTACCACCTGTTTTATTCATCCTATTGAGAAATTTCCAGTAATTTCACACTTTTGTGAAGTCATTGAACAATATGGTCAGCTTGACCTTGTATTAAAGATAAAATATAATTAAGTGACTTGTAGGGCAATCTGTGTAATTTGTAGAGAGCAGACACTTGTCAGAGTGCACAGATATCAAAGAATGACTAGGATTGAAAAATAGGCATCTGAATGGTTTTGAGTGAAAAAAAATGGTATCTCTTCCTTCCTGTAAAAGAATTTTTTGAAATGCTAGCTGCGGTTAACCTGTACTTTAACCCACCTCTTTTTCCATTATCTGTTTAGCCCGTTTTGACCTGATGGATGGATGGACAGACAGAGAAGATGACGCCAATATACGTCCGCCTCCGGCAGCGTATAACAAGAGCTGTCACTGTAAGATGACAATGCCCCCGACACCGCTTTGATTTAGAAGTTATGGCCAATGTTAAAGTTTTTGGACGGAATGACGGACGGACGGACGGACGGACAAGTCAAATTTATGATGCCTCCCTATCGGGGGGCATAAAAATGATTGCATGATAAATAGAATAATATGTTAGTGTGTTAATATATCAATTTTATCTGGCCTTAGTTGTGAGAATTATCTTGACTCGGCAAAGTCTTGTCATGATAAATTCTCCCAACCTAGACCAGATGATAACATTGATATTTAAAGACACTAGTTTACATATTACATAAATCATCAATGAATGTTTACCGTGTTTTTTGGGCAAGTCAACAGTGAATTTGTGTAGCACTTCTCGTGTATTTCCAGACAGGGTACCGAACAACGCTCCGTTACCGTCCATCACAATAAAACCAAATTTGTTGTCGTCTGCTAACAATGCTGTTAATGCCTGAAAACCATTCAAATTGTATAAGTCAGAATGCTTTAAGTTGTTTGACCAGCTTTCAATTCACTTTCATTCATTATAACATTTAATAATTTTGTTACTCCTGTATTGAAGTATTTCAAAACTTTAAAGAATGGAAGATATATACTCAAAGTGTAGATGCAACGATGTTATTTCAGACGCCCACAGGTAAGACCAAATTAGCCTAACTCTACCTTTTTTTAACTTGTGACTAACAGTCATAAACAGATGGCTAATAAGAGTCTTGTACCTTAAAATGAAACTGTAAACCAGTCTATACGACATACACATAATTTATGAAAGTTAATCAAACTGGAAGGAAATTTTTCCTAAGAAGTTTAGTAGCACTGACTGGTCATAAACAAATGATTATCATACTTGGAAAATGCACAGGGCACAGGCTGAAGTAAGTCAAACTAGACTCTTTTGAAATGTTATAATTTCTTGATTTAAGGGACACAGGTTTTGTGAGTCTGAGACCCTGTCGAAGACTCCCGGAACACACTTAGTGTCAATCCCTGATAACAGGGGTGTGGAATTCCCATGCCCGACTTGTCTGACACGGGCTTTTCCACTTGCGGACAAGTACATTTTTCAAGGCCACTTATCCTTTGACAAGTAAATATCATAGCAAAAAAGTACAGTACCAAAATTATCAAGGAGAAAAGTCATCCTATTGTTTGTATCAAAGGGAAGAAAATATTGTATTTAATGAAGAAAATGCTGGGTTACAGCATTTTCTTCATTGAAGACAATGTTTTTTCTCAATATTTATCAATTTTTTTGTGTGGGCAAGTTCATTTTGATCCTGGACAAGTAGGAAACTGTTTTTTAATTGTCCGTGGACAAGTGGAGAAAAGTCGTATTTTCCACAACCCTGCTGATAACCTTTTCATATTTCATGTCATTGTTTTCATAAGGAAGTCCCTTACTTATCACAAGGACCTTTTGCCCCTCGGGTCTCTATGACCCTTATTTGTGCTTATCAAATTAAACCCCTAGTTATATTAAGTTGTGTTCTCACCTCTGTGTGGAATTTATTATCACATAAATATAAAGATGTGTTGATTGGTCGGAAAGGTTCAAAGTCGATGTTTACTTTCTTTTCTTTACCCTCGTCTGTCACAATCGTCCCACAATAAATAACTAAACCATTTGGAGGTACTAAAATAGAATAGATGTACATAAGTGATCAACCAAACACTGATCAAGTGATCATCACACAATTAATCAGGGGTGTGGGATTCCCATGCCCGACTTGTCTGACACAGGCTTTTCCCCATGCTGGCAAGTGCATTTTTCAAGTAAATGCCAGAGCAAATCTAGATACGGTACTAAAAAGATCTAGGAAAAAAGTCTTCCTATTGTTTGTTGTAAAGTGGAGAAACATTGTCTTCAGTAAAAAAATGCTGGATTACAGCATTTTCTTCATTAAAAAACAATATATTTTTTCAATATTCATTAATTCAATTTTTGTTGGCAAGTTCATTTTGATCCAAGTAGGAAATTGACTTTTTCTTGTCCATGGACAAGTGGAGAAAAGTCATATTACCTCACCCCTGAATAATTAACCAAACCATAATAATTTGGAGGTACTGAAATAGAACACATCATGTAAATATATTAATGACTGCCTCAGAACTCTTCTTAAATTTATTAAGAGGTTGTAGGTTTAAGTCCTAACCTCAACAGTGTTCAAGCTGTGTTTATGGACAAATAATAGCCAGTCTAAATTTACATATGACAAGAAAATTTTGTAGCATCGGGAGGCTACTGTCCCTTAATCAGGTATTTAGCAATATATCGAATGATTTAAAGAGAGACGTCATGATCAAGCACCTAAGCTAATGCTTTCACCCTCTAAAGCAAAATACTAGAAACCAAGATTGCATTATACTCCAAGAGCTATTGAAAATCAGCTTGAGTAGAAATAAGACAATATCTTGAATCTTGGTTCCAGGGTCCAAGGAATTCAGGACAAGTGACTTGAAAAAGTAACGCGTCCTACTTTGATTGTCACTCGCCCTTCAATAGGCCTAGGGATCTTTCAAGAACATGTCTTGTATCTAGATACGTCATCTTGAAGTGCAGATCAAACCAAACTAAAGTACAAATTTGTACATCATTCCAAAAACATTCAATCCGGGTCATAAATTACGGTAAAATGATCAGGACAAATGAAATATATGGATGGCCCAGTGTGAAACAGTTGTAACTCCCTATAAACATATAGGGAGTTACAACTGTTTCACACTGATTGATTGATTGATTGAATGGAGTTTAACGCTGCTTTCAACATTATTTCAGTTATATCGCGGCAGCTGGAGCACCTAACAATGGATTCCTGGTATTTCTATCACCAGTTCAACCACCACATTCTTTCCTAGCCTCCAGCCGCTATCTCACATAGGTCTACGATTATCAACCCATTGGTGAGAGACAAATAGTCGGAAAGAATGAGTGCCGCCGTCGGTTTCACACTGACCCATCCAATTATCTCAATTGTAAACAAAGAATACCATGGATTTTTCACGCAAAATTCAATGATTTTGGCAATATGCAATTGAAGAAGTAGTAGATATGAACAAAACATGTGAAAAATTCTTTTTCATTCTTTTTTAATTTGTTTATTTCCTTGATTGTGAGATTGATTGGTATTAATTTAACGTAGTTCAGGTACCGGGTTGTTACGTTCGATAACCAGAAGTTTTACTTTTAGAAATCAAAGTACAAGACTGTTAACAGTTCAAGTTGTTGCATATTTTTATCATAGTGAACTTATTTGAAGCGTCTATTCTGTATATTATCTGTTTCTATCCTGACACTAAAATAATAATTTAATGCCATTTATTCTTCACTCGTCCAGACTTCATGAAATACAGCCGGTCCCACTGACATGTCTGGTAAAAATCATGCCTGTCTGGTAAGTTGCACATGAATACAGGACCGACTGAATGGTGAAAGCTAGCCACAAATACAATGTGTCTCATCATTATGTCTGAAGGAATTAAATTGGGTCTGGTGTAAATCCAAAGTTTACCAGACCCACTGTTCGCTGAAAAATATGGTTATTTCGTGAAGTCTGCTCATCCGGGAGGATGACTGCCTTAGAATTTACACTCGTCTGCCAGAATTTCTTACTCGTAAATACGAACGGACATAGGGATTCTTTGGACCCTAGGTTCACTCTATCTTGTACCTGTGGCTCTACTCACCTTTATTATAAAGTTTCAACCTTTGTTGTACAGAAGTAATGGCACCAAGGACAGACAATCTGTTGACACGACTTTTAATGTTTGAGGCAGTTCCAAATTCATCAGCCAACATCTTCGCAACTCGTGATATCTGATCTTTGGGTGGTATGATGAGAGAAATCATACTGGTACCATTCCTAGTCAACGAAAAACAAAGGATATTGAATGAGTGGTCATTTAATACCGAATTTATCAAACGAGTCCTCTATAAACAGATTAAAACAAGGCTGCGACGAGTTTTTATCTGTTTATAGATGACGAGTTTAATAAATTCGGTATTTGATAAGCACAAATTTGATATTCTATTTATAATCAGACCTGAATGTTGGTAATAAAACGAGAAAATTTTGAAATTTATTGATTCATGTTATTCCGCAAAACACGTAACGCCGTTTGCTAAATGACGTCAGCATATCCGTTATGACGTCATTTACCTAACAAAAAAAATAACGTTGTTCTTCGTTCTAAGCTCATTTGCATAGTTATTCCACTAGTGTAATAACACCCGTTTAATATCAAAAATATTCAACGGTGTTATTTCACTCCTGCAACGTAGGTCATATTATAAAACAAAATCTGTAATGACGGGTTTGACAATAAATTAATTCTGTAGCTTGGCTGTAAATCTGCTAGCATGGAGTTTCCATAGAAATTCTTTAGAATATGTATCCAGAGAATTCCTATGGAAAATCCATGCTAGCAGATGCCAAATACTTGCAAATTGCCAGTTATGCCCTTGGGACTACTACAAAATTAAAAATCCCTCATTACATAAATACTCTCTTTTTTTCCAGCTCTAGCCGACATATGATTATTTGTTCAGTTCGCGTTGAACTATCACATACTGACTATATACACATACATAAACTTTCAATGATGTCGGTTATCGTATATAGGCATGCTTCGCGTACATGATCAATGACGTACATATATATCCGCGTGTGTACATATGTTAAGTGTTCCATCCAAATCACAAGACACCACCATCAACGGGACAATCAGTCTTTGGTTCTCCGAAAGGAAAACGAAGAATATATTAACGCAACAACAACAATGGCACAAGCCATTAAAACATACCATAACACTGTCCTACAATAGATACTGCATCAACCTGTTCAATGTAGAAAATACTGAATAGAGGAAGTGTTTGTATTGTTGACAACTAAAATATTGGTTATCGGTGTTATGTATGAACTGTCCTAAACCGAAGCATAGCTGAAAAATATCCGATGTGAGCCAGTGTTGAACCCACTCAAAAAACAATATTCAAATGATTGGTTTACTAAGTCCAACGCACTAACCACCAAGCCAAAGAAGATCTTCTTTGGCTGAGTGGTTAACGCACTGGACTTGTAAACCAATTGTATGAATATTACTTTTCAGCATGGGTTCAACACCGGCTCACGTCGGATATTTTTCAGCTATGATTTAGTTGAGGACAGATCTTTTGTAACACCGGACATAATCTCCTTCAGTGTGTTTTTGACACGGTGGACAGAATCTCCTCAATCATATTGTGAGGGTGGACATAATCCCATCAATCTATTCTACTCCATTCATCATTGTTACCTGGCAGACATTATCCCCTCATTTGAAATTACAAAGCCAACATTATCCCCTCAATCAAAATATTGGGGCCATTGCCAACCTGATTGGCCACAAGCATCAATCTCTATGGACTGAGATCGCTTGCCTACAACAGGGTACTGGTACACAGTGAAGGGGATTTAGTTCTTTAATCTAAAATTTTGTAGTGATTGACAGTGGGTAGACTCTTGACCAGGTCCCTGTTAGCTCAGTTGGCAGAGCACCGTGCTAGTGTATATTTCAACAGAAGGAAAATCTATAATTGAAAGTAACACATCAGTTGAACTTACCGGTAAATGGAAAGACCTTAAAAGGATAATTAACGAAACTGTGAACGTCAATCTTCCAAAAAAGTTATCATCAAAGAGACACAACTTACCATGGCTAGGAAAAGCTGAAAAGAAACTCTTGTCAAAAAGAAACAAACTATTCCAAAAAGCTAAACAAACCAAGGACAAAAAGACATGGGACGAATATAAACTATACAAAAGAAAATCACAGAAAGCGATACGTCAGGCCCATTGGAATTATGTGAACTCAATACTAAATGACGCACTTGAAACTGGAAACAGTAAACCATTTTGAAACTATGTGAAATCAAAGCGAAGTGATAATATCGGTGTTGCAGGACCTAAGAAGAACAGTACATTACACCAAGATAGTAAATCAAAAGCAAACATTTTAAATGAACAATTCAAATCTGTCTTCACCAAAGAGGAACCAAATGAGAAAATGCCTGAAATGAAAGACCAAACTTATCCATCAATCAGTGACATCCAAATTGACGAAAATGGTGTTGAAAAACTATTAAACAAACTAATTCCAAACAAAGCATGTGGACCGGATAAAATTCCAAATATTATCCTGAAAGAGTGCTCCAAAGAAATAGCACCTATACTTACACATATTTTTCAACTTAGTCTTGACTCTGGGCAGCTACCTTCAGATTGGAGAAACGCAAATGTTAGTCCCATCTTCAAAAAAGGGGATCGTCACACAGCATCTAATTATAGGCCAGTATCATTGACTTGTGTTTCTTGCAAATTGATTGAACATATTATATGTCGTCATGTTCTGATACATCTTGAACGTTACTCTATACTAACACGTCTACAGCATGGTTTTCGAAGCGGCCATTCATGTGAAAGTCAACTTTTTCTAACTATGAACGATATCATGAAAAACTATGATGCAAAATTACAAACTGATATGGCAATTCTAGATTTCAGTAAAGCGTTTGACAGGGTTCCTCACAGAAAATTACTTTAGAAATTAGAAAAATACGGAATTGATGGCAAAGTGAACAATTGGATAAAATCATTCTTGATGGACCGACAACAACAGGTTATAGTCGATGGAGAATCTTCAAGTACATGTTCAGTTGATTCCGGTGTTCCACAGGGCACGGTATTAGGGCCATTGTTGTTTTTATGCCATATCAATGACTTACCAAACTCGGTTAAATCAACTGTTAGACTTTTCGCAGATGACTGTTTATTGTATCGCATTATAAAAACCGACAAAGACCAAATGCAGCTACAAAAGGACCTACAAGCTTTAGAAGTCTGGGCAGATGAGTGGGGAATGCGTTTTAATGCCACCAAGTGCTATATCATGTCAATCCACCGTAGTGTCACACCTCATATCCACTTCTACACACTAAATAACCATGTTCTTAGCCATGTGAAAGAAAACCCATACCTAGGTGTTATAATTAGTGATGATCTGAAATGTACTTCTCATATCCAGAAAATCTACAAAAAAGCAAATTCGACCCTGGGGTTCATACGGAGAAATTTGAAAAATTGTAATAAGAGCTTTAAAGAAACAGCCTATATATCATTAGTGAAATCAATTCTAAGCTATTCATCTACTGTATGGGATCCACATCTTCGAAAAGATATAGACTTACTAGAAAACATTAACAGAAAAGCTACAAGATTTGTCCAGAACGATTATCGTAAGAGGAGCAGTGTAACCAGCATGATGAAAGAACTCAGCTGGAAACCTCTACATGAAACTAGGAGAGAACAACGTCTGACTCTTCTTTTTAAGATCGTCAACAACCTGGTGGCTATCCCTGCCAATGATCACATCACATTCAACAAACGACCACAACGAAACAAACACAAACAACAAATAAACACTACAAGGACAAACACTGAGATATACAAAAACTCATTTTTCCCTTGAACAATTAGAGACTTGAACTGTCTACCTGACAAAACAGTGAACTGTGGTACAATTAATACATTCAAAGACTCTATCAGTAAATTTGACTAAATTACATAAGTCGCACACCCCCCCTGGAAAATTTTTGCTCAGCAACTGAGTTAATTTCCAGTATCCAACAGATACAGAGTGTTCGGGGGGTTGTGGGTTCGAGTCCCATGTCGGGCACAACTTTTTGGGAGCGGTATGGGACCGGCTCCAATTGGTTAAAAGGAGGAGGAGTGTAGTGATTGCCAGTGGGTAGACTCATGACCAGGCGCCGGGTTAGCTGGGTCTCCCTAAAAAGCGTCGGGAACTGCCGGGAAACGCCGGGAACTGCCGGGAGATCTTAATCGGCGTCGGGGCCGTCTACAGACCTAATTTAGCGTCGAGAAATATAAACTATGTATTTGAGATCATAATTTGCATTTGATTGACATAAATTAATGGTATATATGGCTTTAAAATTGATTATATCGGGTTATTTTGTGCATAAATGAAAGTGCAAATCTTCGTAGACTTGATTGTTAACATGACTTCCACACAGATTCATCGTAATGCCGAGATTTCATTGTTCACTGAATGAGTACTCAAAGTGATTTGATCCAAAGGGAAAACACTCTAATGTATTTAATATGTGGCAAGTAAATAATTGCGGAAATTACTTTATTTAGGATTTAAATATGGACGAAACGAAAGATGGTCATTGTTCAAGTGAGATTTGTTGCGTCCCTACTCTTTACAAAAAAGGTCTCGTTAGAACTTGATTTAAAACATATTCCATAGAACCCTAGAATAAAACCACAAATATAGGGTACCTTAGGACCATGTCCTATCTGAGCCATCAAAAACTACCGACCGCTTGACATTGGTTGGTTCGTACTACGTTTAGTTCGTATAAATTGTCCCGGTCCCTTGAGATACGAACTACCGAGACTTTACTGTATATATTTTATGAGGCTGCCGAGAAGCGCCGGGAGATCTAAATTGGTGTCGGGAGGCGTCTAGAGACCTATCTTAGCGCCAAGAAACATAATTGTATGTAAACGAGATCATAATTTGCATTTGAAATAAAAAAAATTAAAGATATATCACTTTAAAATTGATTCTTTTGGTTTACTTTATAAGGCTAGAAACATTTATTTTTCAGGAGACTACAATCAACGAGAGATTTGACAGACCTGGATAAGCGTCGAGACATCATCAAGTTAAAACAATTTCTAATGGCATGTAGACATTAAAAATTGAAGTTGTTTTTTTTTATTATTTCAGACTGTTTTGTATTTTATATATTTTATTTTATATTTATATTACTTTTATTCAACTGAATTACGAGATGTTGTCAAAATAAGTGCGGAAATCGCTGATTGGTAGCACACTCCATTAATCGATCTCGTTAAAGAAGGTGTGAATTGGGTATTGACAGCAAACTCAATTCCTTCTATTTTCAATAAATTCTTTACTCTTTATTTACATAAACATATTGTTATAGCAACAAACAAACATGAATTGTAACAATAAACTACATAAGAAAAATTCCAAGTAAGATTGTAACGAAACGACGAAACGGTTATTGACAACTTCTCCATTTCTAAAGCCATATACCATTAAATTTTTTACTTCAAATGCAAATTATTGAGTGAAATACAGAAATCTATGTTTCTCGATGCTAAAACAGGCCTCTAGACGCCTCCCGACGCTGAATTAGATCCCCCGGCGCTTCCCGACAGTTCCCGACGCTTTCCAGCATTTCCCGGCGCTTTTTAGTGAGACCGGGTTAGCTCAATTGGTAGAGCGCCAGACTATATAGTGTTCCGGGGATCGAGTCCGATGTCGGGCACCTCTTTTCTGCCCTTCATCATTTTGATTTATTTGTCGTTAGGATTCTATTTCTTGAAATAATAAAATGATAGCTTACCAAAACTATCCTACATAAACTCAGTGGCTTATTTTAGATTGCACGGTCAGTTTCGGTTGTATTTCTAAATTTTAAGATAAAAAATATGCAGGAAAATGAAGACGTATGAATAACTCACCCTCGAGCTGCTTCTAAACTTTTGATTAACTTTTTGATCTTCCATATTTCAACGTTCCTGTCAGCATTCGATTCACTATCAATACCGTTTGAGGCCATATTGTTCTTCTTTTAACTAAGTTATTGAAATGACGGCCCCGTCCCCCTTTCTCTCCGTATGGCGGGAAGGATTTTCCCGTTTCTCTATGAATAGATCACTTTATCTAACCCTGAAACTATTTGAGACTGGTGTGTTCCTGGTTTTGATCGTTCTTACAGTGTAAAATTATCGTTTGTTTACATGTGATCTATTTCATTCATCGAATTGTGCAATCATTTCACGATTCTCGGCCATGTGAGACACGTCATGACGTCACTACAGGAAGGTGCGGCGGTGAATTTTTTCGTTTCCAAAAAAAAAAAGTTCCAGTTTTGAGGATAATTGAATGCATTGAATTCAACAAAAGTATCAATTTAGTGAGAAATGAACGACGCTTTTTATTTTGTTAAATATAACTATTACAATTTCAACGAACCAAAAATGATAAAGAATTTACTGCAAGATTGACTTGATTTTGATTAAAAATTTAATCGATTAAGTTTTAATTCTTACTATTTTTTTGCACTGGTGACTCATAGATTGCAGAAGAATTTAAAAAGACACTAAGATCTGTACTTAAAAATGAAACCCAACCAATACCGGACCCAAACGCATATCTATATCTCAGGAACTAGTCATTACGGAAGTTCGCTCCTTAGATCAAAGTAATACAGTTTCCTGATTTTTTCACTTGGATTAGCCAAACATAATTCTACGACAAAAATGCATTTAAATTAGGGATCGTTGGATTTGGTTTTGAGAAAATCAACTGTTTAAGTGGGTGGGATAGACTTTTCTTGAAGGTGAAAAATGCATGTAAAAAACGTCCCTATCTGTATTTGAAAGAAAAGTGTGTCTGAAATAAAAGATGCCATGGTCTCACAAAGAGGCCAAATTTCCAAAAGGGGTAAATTGTTAATGATTTCACGATATTTTGGATATATTTTAAAGGATGTTATGATAACTCGTCACATCTTCCACCAGTCATGTACACCATCGTATGTAAGGTTGTCATTGGCAAGTATTGAGTCTGTAACTCCAATCCTAAGCTCACAGCTAGGGGGCAAATGTCAAAATCCGGGTTATTTATCTATCTATCTCTGGATACTGTCCACCCCTCTCTCGAGTGTTACAGACAGGAAAAATGTGCGCGTAACACTCGAAAGAGGGGAATAATCATGCTTGACCCACCTGATGGCTCTTCTTTGGACCTGTTCCACCTTTTTAATATTGGATTTGGTGTGGGGGCTCCACACAGTGGAAGCATATTCCAGCTGTGGCCGGATCAGTGACATGTATGCCAATTCTCTGACTCTCTCCATCTTAGTGGTGATATTTCGTTTTAGAAAGCAAAGAGACCTATTTGCAGCTGCAGTAATTCTTGTGATGTGGGCCGAGAAGTTCAGATCAGAAGATAGATCAAGGCCCGGGTATCTTGCATGCGGAACAGTTTCTAAGGCCTGGTTATGGAGATAATACTTGTGCATGATTGGGCTTTTGCTTCTTGTGACATGCAACACTTGGCATTTGGAAGGATTAAACTCCATGTCCCAGGCTTGTTCCCATACCTGCAGTGCATCCAGATCTCTTTGAAGAGCTTCAGCGTCAGAAGGAGAGTTGATTGTAAGATAGATAGCAGTGTCATCTGCAAAGAGGCGAACTTGAGATTTAGAGACAGATTGAGGTAGTTGGTTTATATAAATAAGGAAGAATAGTGGGCCCAGGACTGACCCTTGGGGCACGCCTGAGGTAACTGGTACTTCATCCGATTTGTCTCCATCAAGGACAACTGTTTGACTTCTACCAATCAGAAAAGAGCGACTCCATGATATAACCTGTGGAGATACGCCATACTCTTGGAGAATATAGAGCAGCTTTTGATGGTTGACCTTATCAAAAGCCTTACTGAAATCCAAGAGTATCAGGTCAGTTTGCTTACCAGCAGAGATGTTTCTGAAGAGACACTCTGTGAGCTCAATAAGTTGTGTCTCACATGAGCGTCTCTCCCGAAACCCATGCTGTAGTTCATAAAGAATGTTGTGAGAGGAGAGATGTGCAGAGAGGTTAGAGGCTACAATGTGCTCCAGGATTTTGCAGAGGATGCATGTAAGGGAGATGGGCCGGTAGTTTGCTGGATCACTAGTGTCTCCTTTCTTGTAGATTGGGCATACATTTGCTCTGGTCCAGTCATATGGAATGGTGCCGATAGACAGGGACCTCTGAAAAAGAATAGTAATAATTTCTACCAGTTCTTGTCTCAGCTCCTTCAGCACCACTGGTCTGATCTGGTCGGGGCCTGCAGCTTTTCCTGTCTTCAGGTTGGCTAAGAGCTTTAATACACCACCTTGGTCAACTAATATCTCATTCATTTGTGGGTACATACAGTGGTGGAGGGGGTTTATTTGTCTCAGTTTCTGTATGCATGACTGGCCTAGGGATAAAGGGGAAATTCCAGAAAAAACTGACTGGAACTGTCTGTTAAGGATATTAGCTTTGGCTACATTATCTGACTTGAGATTTCCGGATACTTGGTCTTTTAGATGAGACACATTTTGGGAATCTTGTTTTGAGTTTTTCAGCAATGTGTACAGTTGTTTAGAGGAGAATTTGGTTTTGTCATCTGTATCCTTTTGATCTGAAATATCCAAGATCTTTTCAAGGTATGCATTATAGGAGATCTTAATTTTTGATTTAATTTGTGACTTTAGGTGTTTGAATTTTTCCCAGACTTCATGGTTGTTTTTGTTAGCTTTAGCTTTTTTATAGAAGCGGTCACGTTTACCAATTAATTTCTGGATTTCTCTGGTAACCCAGGGCAGGGACTTCCTGGAGCTAATTTTCTTGGTGGGAAAAAATTTTTCAATCCCAGTTTCTAGGATATTTTTCAGTTTTGACCAAATATCCTCCACAGAGAGTAAATTAAGACCTGGAATGATCTCCTCAGCGTGGGCCCTAACGAAGACTTTAAAGGTTGATGCTGGTACCAGGTTTGGAAGAGGGTGTGTGATCAGTGTTCCATTGTAATTTTGGGAAATTGAAGTCGCCAAGTAATAATTTTGTGCCTTTGACATTTTGTGCTAGTTGTAGGGACTTTTCAAGCTCGATGATACTATTCATATCTGATTCATGGGGTCTATAGAAGGAAGATATGATGAGTGACTTGCTACCTTTGATGTCAACTTTAATCCAAAGGATATCGAATATCGCTAAATAAATTGCCTTTAAAATACTCAAAAGATCAGTGGATAACCATTTTTAAATGGTAAACCAAATAAGTATCATTAATTACCATTGATAAACCATCTACAGACGGAACAACACACGGGCTG
Organism: Fragum whitleyi; assembly: GCA_948146395.1. Taxonomy (NCBI): domain Eukaryota; kingdom Metazoa; phylum Mollusca; class Bivalvia; order Cardiida; family Cardiidae; genus Fragum; species Fragum whitleyi. The sequence continues at coordinate 59,672,492 of OX411555.1, read as the reverse complement.
CAATGTAAAGGATGATCAATTTTACATAACGTTATTAGACGTCTTATAAAGTGCGAGAACGTCAACATCGCCTAAAAGTACAAAAAACGACGTTAACGTCACATCTTGTATTAGACAAGCAAAAAAGCCGTGTTGATTTATAAAATATCTAGCAATAATTTTGCCAAAATATTGAAATCAGATGTTACATTTTGTGTTTAAAAAATCCGGCCCAAAGGACGATTTTCGTGATATTGTGCCATTGTATTATTTGGTTTATTGCGTAACAGGAACTTCCGGCTACTTTTGTACCACGCACTCGTTCACGCCCGGTGAGTAATTTATAGAGACTATAGGGCGTGAACGAGTGCGTGGTACAAAAGTAGCCGAAAGTTCCGGTTGCTCAATTAACCAAATTTCTCAGGAGCGAATTTCCGTAAAGCAATTACCAGACGAAATACTTCCAACCCTTGTTTACGGAACAAACCCATCAATAGTTAAGCCTCATTTAACACCTTTCAATAGATCAATTGATCAAGAAAAATGTTGTAAGTCAATGGAAATCTGCCAATGTGACACCAATACATAAATCTGAATCAAAGCAAATGGCCAAAAACTACAAACAAATCAGTGTAACCCCAATCTACTGCCGTATAATGGAAATAATGATATCATTTATATTCCACCACCAAGGTCATGGTACATACATTGTCCCACTACCATAATTACATATGCAACCGTAGACCCTTATTCATATTTTTTAGATTGAAAATAGCACAATGGTTTGTGAGGAGAAGGTGTTTATAGAAATAGTCGACGGCGGACAACAACTGACGAACGACGCACAACAGACCACAAGTGGTCGTTGAACCCCCTTGAACAAGTTGTTCTTAGGTGAGCTAAAAGATTTACCTACCATTGAAATATTTGAAGGTCATGCTAACGACTATGTATGCGCAACTTTGTTATAATTTCCCTTATACTTAAGAAATGAATTGGAGAAATACACATTCAATTTGCGAGGAAATCACTGACAATTATAATTTCAACAATTTGTTTTTGTATAGAAGCATTCCAAATGATTTTTTCAGCATCACACTATTTCAATCGCTACAAGACACACACTCCTATTACTCCATTTTGTTTAAAAGAAAATCAGCTTAAACTAGTTGGAATAATTCTCTCTTTTTTTTCAATAAAACATAATGTGTGAAAGTTGACAACTGTGCTCCTGATTGAGAAGTTTAGAAACTTTTGAAAAGTCCCTTTTATCAATAGATATGACTTTCATGATATAGCAGAAAAAAATGTTTAAATAACATGTACTTGTATGATCAAACATTCCGCAAGACTTTAATTTAATTTTATCATTACGAAAGTCACTTTGATAAAAATGACTTTATATTAAAGAAAGGGGTTTCAATAACATGTACTTTTTATTTTAACACTCCGCAAGTCTTTAATTTAATTTAACCCCCCCCCCCCCCCCCACACACACACACATAATCAAGGGATTGAATGGTCTCCTGAGTGATGTCCTCAAGTATTTTCAATGAAAGAAACATTGTCTATATTTACATATTTATGAAATAATCTAAAAATCTTTTGATATTGCCACCCTCATGGATAATGAGTTTAATGATAACGTGACATATTTTGTATATATTCAGATGCACATAGCACTATTTACCTATACCGTATTTTCTAGAATAGTCGACCACCATTATGAATAAACACCAGTGTCACTTTCCGTAATCAAATTCATATTAAGTTGACACGAAATTACTTTGTAAGTAGTCTTTTGCTACAAAAGACTAACAGGAATATTATTATGCATTTGTATTTTTTTACCAACCAATATGATCAGTATTATATTCGTTACTATTATCTTTCGACCCATTACAAATGTGATTTAGTTTGCACACCCAGAGTATGGTCAACGTTTAGGAGAATTATGCTTGTAAATTTATCTCTGGGTGCTAGGTAATTTACTCTTACAGCAGCAATAATAACTCGGATAGTTACCACTCTTGTTGATTAACACCTGATTTCGATGATCATCACCATCGCCTATTTCCAACGATCTAAAAAATCCTCAGGGTTTTTAGGGCTACAAAGTTGGAGGAAAATTATGGTGTAAATTTGATACAATACTTTAATCAAGACCTTTTGAAATTAAAAGTCAAATTACTTTTGGATAAAGGATCGCATGCTCAAACACGCAGGCAGAACTTAAATTGTTCAGATTTGACCTTCTTACAACTTTTTCTTTGGTAAGAGCTATGTGTCTATGTTTCATAGTTGTATAGAGTTTTAGTAGCCATTCCAAGCCAATTCATAACAAAAGTTTTAATTTTTATGCAGACGTTACGTGTACGTCAACGTTAGACATTGCTACGTTGCTTTGCCAGTAGCTTGTTGTTGAATGGTGCTATGGCGGTCTATGACATAATAAATACCTTACAAAATGACGACCCCGATTTCTATTGGAACATGAATGCTCAATAAATTTTAATGATGTTCTAAATCAGACAAGGTTCGATTTTGTTCAACGTCGTTTATTGGTAGTCAAACCACGCCGTAGAAACATGCATAATTGTATTGAAGATGTGATTTTATGCTTAGGAAAGCCGCAAAGATTCAACTGAGTGCATTTTCGGACCAACTATTTGTCTACCGCGTGATGCACATGCAAAATATGCAAAATCAAATGTCTCAATTTAGCAGAAGATTTTTGCTTACCACGGGATTTTTGTTTTTAAATATCGTTTGCACATACTCTTGTGGATGATCATACGACGTTTCATGACGATAGATTGTGTAATTTCAAAGATATTCAGAATTCAAAAGAGCACACTTTCTTTTGCAAATAAGTATAGACATATCTAGTTTATCAAAATTATATTTTTGACCCATCCTACTAAAAAGCCCATAACAACTTTAAAACTTTACAAATTTTCAAATGTTCATTCTTACCCAAGTTTAGAAATGAGTATTAATTAATCCTGGCCTAAATAAAAAAAATAGTTTAATCTTTTTGCGTTTCAAGTCGATCTAGTGATATACAAGATATATTTGTGTATGTCCCGCGAATCTAGAAATATTTGTTGTCGGCCGAGTAAATGTTCTTTGAATTAATATTTCAAAACCACACCGAATTATTCCTCTGCATTATTTAATAAATCCGTGTCAACTTTGTGCCTCACAAACTTTACCTTTTTTTGTATTTAAATTATCGGCAATGTTTATGAGCGTTTTTATTAAAATAATAAACCATTCGTGAATATGTGCAAGACGAAAATTTAGTAAAAACGCTATGTCGACGTCAAAACTATGTGTAACGCAAAGGTGTCACCATTATCTTGCGTAACGTCTTAGTACTATGCCAAAACATTAATTTGTTTCAAAGTTCTTAAAGATCAAGCAAAGAGATTATCCCTTATGACGACTATCGATATATATTGCTATGTCAAGTGAACAACTCGTTTCTAAGGCCTGGTATCTTGTTTAAAAGCCATCATTTTCTCCAATACCAGACATTTTTCTGCAATACATGAGCGTGTAATAAAGTGTTTGAATCAACTTAAATAAGTAAGCCATGGCTTCAAATGTTCACAATGTCCCAAATAACCAGCATATCACTCGTATATACGACGAAAGGATTTCCCGTACGTGATCTCGACGATTTTTGTTGGCCAAGTCATTTTAAAATTTATGACGAAAATGTTAAAGGATCGCAAAAAAGCATCAGCTCTTAAAAAAGGGAATTTTTAAGTTGTTTCGGTTTGATTTCATATTTCGTCGTTATATCGAAGCCAATTTTGCTCTTTTCATTTTAAGAAGGTTTGGGTTGAAAAACACAAAAATAAAACACCTAGAAGGTAGCGTGGTCTAAGTCAGATCTCGTGCTGCGGTATATATGGGAAATAAACACTCGCTAATGCTCGCATCTAATTTCCATATACAACAATGGTACTCGTTTTCTTTCCTATACTTATACCCAAAGAAGTTATAATATTGGAATGCGGTAAGCCATGTAATCAGAAGTTTTCTTTTAGATTTTGTAATTGTTATATGTTTGTCTATTAAATGACTAATCTTATCATTTAGATAAAGCTGTAAATATCCTATGTTTACCTTATTTTAACTTGCCAAAAGACGCTGACGTTGGAGGTAAATTGGCCGTCTTTCGTACATCCGCACACCCATTTCTTAAAAACGCAACTCATCCTACACACTCATCTGCACACCCATTTCTTAAAAACGTAACTCATCCTACACAATGGACGAATTTGTATGGGAACTTTTCTGAATAAACTTTTATCAATTTACCATCGGCATATTTTTTGTGGTTTAGCCGTATAAATCTGCGTCACTTGACACAGTATACCGCTCGATTATAATTTCTACATTCTTGTGCGAATTTGAACAGAATTATCATGCACAGAATTATCCATGTCATATCTCCCCGTGCATATTGTCGAGGTTTTGTCGTTTTAAGCAATGTCATGGAAAAGTGAGTCGTAATGCAATATTTATTGTGAAAAAATACTATGTCAATTTTGTATGGAAATTTCATAAAATATTTCTTACTATATGACATTGTGCATGCTTCATTTGGTATTTGATGAATTACTGTCTCATATAAAATAGAATCTTGATGTAAAAAAATATTCGTACGATCAACTGTTAGATATACCAGATTCAGCATTTTTTCTAACTTTGCGAAAAAATATTTATGTATGTGCGTGATATTTCGCAAAACTTCTCGCATGTGCAAATCAAAGACTTGGATCAGCATGTGCTGCTGCACAGCCTGATCCAAATCTTTACTTTGCGCTCTGTATATAGGTAATGACTTACCGTTTCACCAGATAGAAAGCAAATGTTTTCCATACAAAATGTGTTTATTCACACTACTCGATGTTGGCCCTTTACGCACACCAGAAATTGTTGAAAATGTTTACTTTAGCATACATGTATTCTGAGATTGTATTATGCATATCTTTTTTCAAAGATTGTTTTAAATCCGCAGGTTCACATTTTTGCGTTTATTTTGCTTCGGTTTTTATGGGCAAACAAAAATGGGATATAGAATATATGTGCTTTGATAAATAAGAAAAATATACGTTATTCAATCCTCATCAAAACATCTTTTATTCGCTTTTATTCAGTGTCAAGGACGGAGAATGGCCGATATTTGTATGATGGTGATGTGCGGTTTACCTGCTTCGGGAAAATCCAGATTGTGTCATCAATTGAAAAAATCCACTAGTAGTCGTAAGTTCACTTTAATAATTGAGTCAGTATGTTTCATGTCGAAAATTAAAACTGAAAATTGCAAAACTTATGAAATAAATTTACTCTCTCTACTGACAATGTTTTCATATATATTGGAACGTTTGTTTAACACCAAGTTTCACTGTCTGTTGGCCGATTTTATCACCTACTTTTTCGTCTGCCCATTTGTTAGATATTGTGTCGGCTGGACGTCGGCGATATCGGGACAAAAGTATTTATTTTCCAGTCACCTCAAACAGCCGACGTGACAATGACTTATCTCTTGACCAGCGATAACGCAGAAACTGTAAGATCGAACTAAACGCGCGATCGACAACTAGCCACCGATTTGTAACGGATGTAAAAATGTTAGAAAAAGACATAAATACATATGCGAACATGTATGCGAAACCGACCGGCGCCCTGTCGATAATCGGCCTTAGCCCGGCTGGTTGCCAGCGATTAGTCATTTATACAATTTCGACTTCCTCTGATCTAAAATACGTCCCCGACTTGACGATAAAAGTCACCGACACGACGCCGATCTGAGAAAATCCCGCTATTGAATTGAAGATAAAAGCAGTGGCGGATCCAGAGGTAGTACGGGGGGTTCAAATGAACCCACTACATTTAACAACTTCGTGAAATTGACAAGCAATGATTTTGGATTGATTTAAGAATGTAATTGAATGAGTGTGTGGATCGAGTTTTGAGTGAACTTATTGGGAGGTAATCCTATTTCGCAAATTTTGTTCAGGATGAAAATGTATACAAGTTCTGTACATACAGTTAAAATTCAGTAGCTCGAACACCTTGGGGACTTGATAATTTGTTAGAGACATCGATTGTTCGACCAATCCAAAAAACTATGAAGGTACCAGAAGATGGGAATGCGCCATGTAGTTTCCTATCTCTTCAAGAACACTTGCGACGCTATCGAAATTTAATTTGAATGATGTTGTTGGTTACATATTTTTCCATGGGTTTGAGCGTTTTTGAATGGTTTGAGTGAGTGCGAATGAATGGAGCGCTGAGAGCGATTTAGAATGGTTTTGATTGAGGTGAATGTCAATTTCACGATGTTACTTATTGAATGAAGCCGTTTTATTTCAATGACATCGGGAAAGTCAATAAAAATTAGGTAATAGTAGGTAAACGAACCCAAGGAGTGTTGTACAGTTAATTACATCGTGAACTTGACATTCACCTCAATCAAAACCATTCTAAATCGCTCACTCAGCGATCCATTTATTCATTCCAAACACTCACTCAAACCATTCAAAAACGATCAAACATATTGAAAAAAATACAATCATTAACGTCATTCAAAGTAAATTTTGATAGAGAAAAATCGCGAATTTACTAATATAATTCATATTATTTGCGTATTGAAGAAATAGGAAGCTGTGTATATAACTTTTATGCATTTTTATTTAAGGGAGATAACCAATATCGCTAATTTTTTTCTCCTTTGTAAAATTCTCTGGATTAGCTACAAAAGGTGTTTGAAACCTTTAGGGATCAACTTCAGAAAAGAATTGAAGTCTGTGTTAAATAGTCTTCAATTCTATTATGTAGTTGATTTCTTGAGGGTATTACGGAACTATATAAGATAGTTATGAGAGTCCTGGCTACTTATTTGTGAGTTTTAGACGCGCAAAACCTGCGGTCCTAAAAACCCTGTCGAAATTTGTAAGTTCGACCCCCCGTACAGAAATACTGGATCCACTAGTGCAAAGTCACGGACGCGTCGCTGATCTTTAAAATCCCGCCGCAGAATTGGTTGATGCACCGTTCCGTCGCCAACTTATCGCCGACTTGTCGCTGATTTTTTTAGCTCACCTGAGCACGAAGTGCTCAAGGTGAGCTATTGGGATCGTAGAATGTCCGTCGTCCGTCGTCAGTCGTCCGTCGTGCGTCGTGCGTCGTCCACAATTTCTTTAAACATCTTCTCCTCCTAAACCAGTGGGCCAATCTTGATGAAACTTGGCAGGGATGTTCCTTGGGTCAAGCTCTACCAAAGTTGTTCAAATAAATGAAATCCACCCTTAACTTTCCCTTTACCCTTAACAAAAACGGTGAAAATATGAAAATCCTTAAAAATCTTCTTCTCTGAAACCAGAAGGCAGACAGCTTTCATATTTGGTATGTAGCATCATCTAGTGGACCTCTACCAAGTTTGTTCGTATCAAGACCCTGGGGTCATATTTGGGCTTTGCCCGGGCCCAACCCTTTTTACATAGAATCAAAGAGCGAAAATCTTTGAAAATCTTCTTCTCTGTAACCAGATGGCGGACAGCTTAAATATTTGGTGTGTAGCATCACCTAGTGGGCCTATACCAAGTTTGTTCATAAGAAGACCCTTGGGTCATATATGGGCTTTGCACGGGTGCATCCCTTTATCTCTTATGAGCAGTAAGGGTAAAAAAATGAAAATCTTCAAAAATCTTCTTCTCTGAAACCAGAAGGCAGACAGCTTTTATATTTGGTATGTAGCATCATCTAGTGGACCTCTACCAAGTTTGTTCATATCAAGACCCTTGGGTCATGTTTGGGCTTTGCCCGGGTCCAACCCTTTTTACATAGAATCAAAGAGCGAAAATCTTTAAAATCTTCTTCTCTGTAACCAGATGGCAGACAGCTTTAATATTTGGTGTGTAGCATCTTCTTGTGGGCCTCTACCAAGTTTGTTCATATCAAGACCCTTGGGTCATATTTGGGCTTTGCACGGGTGCATCCCTTTATCTCTTATGAGCATGAAGTGTAAAAAAATGAAAATCTTCAAAAACCTTCTTCTATGAAACCAGAAGGCAGACAGCTTTCATATTTGGTATGTAGCATCATCTAGTGGACCTCTATCAAGTTTGTTCATATCAAGAACTTAGGATCATATTTGGGCTCCATCTAGGCACAACCCTTTTTACATAGAATCAAAGAGCGAAAATCTTTTAAAATCTTCTTTAATCGAAACCAGAGGGCACACTGCTTTCATTTTTGGTATGTAGCTTTTGGTATGGGGCTTCACCCGGGCGCATCCCTTTCAGCTCATCTGAGCACGATGGGTGAAAATGGGAAAACCTTCAAAAATCTTCTTCTCTGAAACCAGAAGGCATACAGCTTTCATATTTAGAATGTAGCATCATCTTATGGACCTCTTCCAAGTTTGTTCATATCAAGACCCTGGGGTCACTTTTTGGGTCCAACCCTTTTTACATAGAATCAAAGAGCAAAAATCTTTTAAAATCTTCTTGAATCGAAACCAGAGGGCACACTGCTTTCATTTTTGGTATGTAGCATCATCTTGTGGGCCCCTACCAAGTTTGTTCATATCAAGACCCTTGGGTCATATTGGGGCTCCACCTGGGCGCATCCCTTTCAGCTCATCTCGGCACGGTGGGTGAAAATGGGAAAACCTTCAAAAATCTTCTCTGAAACCAGAAGGCAGACAGGTTTTCTTATTTAGAATGTAGCATCATCTTATGGACCTCTTCCAAGTTTGTTCATATCAAGACCCTGGGGTCACTTTTGGGGTCCACCCGGGTGCATCCCTTTTTACATAGAATCAAAGAGCAAAAAGGCATATCTGTCTTGCTCTTTGCTGAAAATGTTCCATGGTATTGATCTTAGGCAATTATCCTCTCTTTGACATCTGCCTATCTATTTAATGTGATGTCCCAGGGGTCATAGAGACTCAGGTGAGCGATCTAGGACCATCTTGGTCCTCTTGTTTATTGATTACACAAAAAGTCGGCGGCAATGTTAATGTGACAGTAGTTTTACCATTAAATAGAATAGCAAGAAAAGCATGTCGAGGTTTATTAATATCAGAATTATTAACTCAGATTTTGCGTGGCTTAGATTTACAAGAAAGTAGCCGGGACTCTCAAAGCTATCTGAGTCCCATAGACCATTCCGGGTTCAACTTCAGAAAACATCCAAGACCCTGTTAACCATTAATAAAAAAATAATCCAGAATTCACTTAAAATCGAGTTTTTTGCTCAAAAGAAAGTCTACATATGAAACAGGAACTCCGAAACCTTAAGATACTTTAGATAATCACATCGCAAAAATGGACAATAATCTCTATCAAAACCGTTCAAAATTACTAGCTCAGCACTCCAACCATTCATTTGAAACACTCGCTTCTACCACTGAAACCGCTCGGAAATTGTTCAAAAACGCTTCGAAATCGTTCAAATGGTCATTATTGCAATCAAGTTGATGAAAAAATCCATGATTTAATAGCTGTTTTGATTATTAAGCGTCTGATTAGTTCGTGAAAATACTAAATCAGAAAAATACATAGATTTTATTAAAGGGAGGTGATAATCATTTCTAATGTTTTAACTCCCTTGAAAATAATTCATAAATCGCTCAGTACATTGCCATTTCAAAATCATTCTACCTGTCGATTTCACGATATTCCTTATTGTAATCACAGAGTTCTATGAATCCCACAGTTTGAGTCTGACTTTTCTAAATCCTCGATTTTTGGGTTTAATAAAACCTTCCATAGGCAATCTCATATTCATTTTTTTTCTACAGGACTTCCATACATATTTGTGGTTATTGAGTTTGATGATCTACTGTCTGCGGAAACAGAAAAGCTACTGATTGAGGAAGATGATAATAAACAAGTAAGTCTGCTTGAAACCACACCCCTTTCAGTAGAATACAGTTTTGTGTCTTGATAAAAAATATTGGGAAGTAAGTGCACCTGTAATAGTTCCACAACATTTCGGAAATCATGATCTTTCAAAATGTTAACCGAGGTTAATTAATGCGTTCACTAGTTAACGCTAATAAAGTTTATGACTTCCGTTGCGGAACTATTACGGGTCCACTATCTTGAACCGATTCTTTTGACAAATTTCGGAAACTCGGGTAACAACACCCCCCTGCCCATTAATTTACAGGCGATTTTAGACAGAAAGGATCTTTGTGTTCTTTATTTTGGGCATCAAATACAATGTATCTCTTAAGTAAGCACCCTACAATGCGTTCTGAAGGTGAAAGGTAAAGGAAATGAATAGGGCTGCGTTTTTTACATTTCCATACAATTCTGCAACTTTAGGGCACCCATAACTGTTTTGAGAAAAAATCAGAACTTAGAGGGCTTAGACAATACATATTAAAAATTACTTTTATTTTCAGGGAAATTGTGAGACATCAGCTTGGAAAAGATATAGACTTGACATATATAACTGTATAGATGGGCTAATTGGTTCATTAAAAAGTTATAGGAATACACAATCAAGAAGGGTACTCGATAGCAGAAATACGGAACCTGAAAGGACTTGTGTTATTGGTGATTCTGATGGTGGAAGTGCAATACATGCAGACACACATAACAAAGATACCACTTTATGGAAACATGGTGATAAAAATAAAAGCATGCAGTCTGGAACACCTAAATGTGAAAACAATAAAGATATAAGGTGTGAATTAGGCAATACTTGTGGTATTTTAAATACAGACTTATGGACAAGGTTAAGTGATAAATACGCTACTGTTTGTCAGAATTTCGACTCTGATATAAGACCTATATGTGTTGTTATAGATGATAACATGTACTATAGAAGTATGAGATATTCCTTCTACCAGCTAGCCAAGAAATGTAAGTTTGTCCATTTGTTAGCTAAACTGTTTTGGGAGAAAACCTGCCATGCGTTCAGGATGAAAACATAGCGAAACGTTTGCACGACTGTGCACGTGAAAAGCGGTGTATCATCTCAAAACGTTCGCAAAACAATTCGATGGCTCAGCGCGAAACTGTTGTAACTCCCGATAAACGTATAGGGAGTTACAACTGTTTCGTGCTGAGCCATCGAATTTACATCCTGAACGTAGGGCAGGGGTACAGTTAACAACATCGTGAAATTGACAAGATGAATGATATTGGAATGATTTTGGAACGAGTTTGAATGAATGTGTGGAGCGACTTTTGAGTGAATTAAATGGGAGGTAATCCAGTATTGCAAATTTTGTTCAGGATGAACAAAATCAGCAATATTGATTACCTCCCTTTAATAAAATATGCATAAAAGTTCTGTAAATTACGTCCCATTTTTTTCAAGAACCTATCAGACGCTAACAATTTCAATTATGTCAGTGAAATCACAATTTTTTTTCCTATTTGCTTTTATTTTGAATGTAGCTGTTGGTTGTATACTTTTTAGTCATTTGGAGCGTTTTTGATCGATTTGAATGAATGTTTGGAATGAATGATTGGAGCGCTGATTGATTGATTTAGAATGATTTTGATTGAGTTAAATGTCAATTTCAAGATGTAAAAAACTGTATTACTTATGCGATTGTCACAATGTGACGTCATCGTGGTCGTCATCATGCAAAAACTTTTTATGATATACAAGGTATCAATGCAGACATTCAGTCGAAACATGTTCTCCATCAAAGAGTAACGTGTAATATAAAGGGAGATAACTCTAGATGCATGTTGTGCAACTATTGTCCCCCCTTCCGACTTCGATTTTTCATACACTATCCAGCAGCAATCAGCCAAACGTAGGCACCCGCACCAGTAGGCGATGGCGTTGTTTAAGAGAAGAAAAGAGTGAATGTACAGTAAAACTTGTGTTAAGCGACCACTTAAGGGACCACCAAAAAGCAGTCGTTTATGGGAATGGTCGCTTAATATGAAATACCATGATAATGATAATGCTATGACGTTCGAACCCGTAAGAATCGTCTTATTGAGACGATTCTAATGGCTTCAAATAACATAAGCTTCAGCAATAACCAATTTTTTGTTCAGAATGTCCTCTTTTTCAGAGATTTTGTGTACGGTGAAGGGACTTTATATGGTGGTCGCTAAATAAAATTGGTCGCTTAATAGACGTGGTCGCTTAAGCAATATCCACTGTATTCTTATTTTGATTCAGAAATGATTTAATTTTAGTTGTGTCCATCAAGTTTATGCATTCCGATTGGCTGAAAAATTAGTTTTATTCCTCAATGAAAATAATATTGAGTATGCAGCTATTTTTCTTGCTTTCACGAAAAGGAGCCCTACATGAAATCTGACTTATTATGTTATTACATTTTGGCTTCATGGTATTTAATTGTAAGATATGAATAGTTTTTTTAATTAGCTCCACTGGCTGAAAGCCACTGGGGCTATTGTCATGGCGTTGTGTCCGTCGTGCGTCCATCCGTCCGTGCGTGCGTCATGTCATAAACTTTTACTTTAAAAATCTTCTCCTCAGAAACTACTGGATGAATTTCAACCAAACTTCACAGGAATGATCCTTGGGTGACCCTCTTTCAAAGTTGTTCAAGAAATTTTGATCCAATGAAAAACATGGATTTAATGGGCGTGGCTAATTTCCAAATATGGTAAAAACAGAATTTTCTCAGGTTCTAATTGATGGATACCAATTAAATTTTACATGAATGATCCTTGGGTGACCCTTTATCAGTCTACAAAATATTATTGTGATCGTATGAAAAATATGTAACTTATGGGCGGAGGTCATTTCTCTATATGTTATATAGTGGAAACTTTGAAAATCATTTTCTCAGAATCTAACTGATAGATATCAACCAAATTCTAAAGAATGATCCTTGGGTGACCCTTAATCAGTCTCTAAAAATTGTTGTGATCAGATGGAAAATACATATTTCATGGGCGGAGGTCATTTCTCTATATGATATATTGTGGGAACTTTGAAACTCATTTTCTCAGAATATAATTGATAGATATCAACCAAATTTTTCATGAATGATCCTTGGGTGACCTTTAATCAGTCTACAAAAAATTATTGTGATCAGACGGAAAATATATATTATATGGGCGGAGGTCATTTCTAGGGGAAACTTTGAAAATCATTTTCTCAGAATGTAACAGATGTATATCATTCAAACTTCATTGATATGATCCCTGCGTGACCTTTTATCATGCAGACAAACATTATTATCATCGGATGAAAAAATGTCTTTTATGGGCGGAGGTCATTTCTCTATATGATATATTGTGGAAACTTTGAAACTCATTTTCTCAGAATATAACTGATAGATATTCACCAAGTTTTTCATGAATGATCCTTGGGTGACCCTTAATCAGTATACAAAAAATTATTGTGATCAGATGGAAAATATATATTTTATGTTCGGAGGTCATTTCTCTACATGTTATATAGGGGAAACTTTGAAAATCATTTTCTCAGAATGTAACTGATGGATATCATTCAAATTTCATTGATATGATCCCTGCATGACCTTTTATCATGCAGACAAACATTATTGTCATTGGATGAAAAAAATGTCTTTTATGGGCAGAGGTCATTTCTCTATTATGTTATATAGTGGAAACTTTGAAAATCATTTCAACATCAGTAGCTAAAAATGTAGTCAAAACTTAGATTTGCTATTACAAGAATTTCAAGCCTGTGGAGCGACTCAAGCCATTCATGGCTTTCTAGTTTGATGGACGTATGAACTAAAAACCTAATCACACTCATGTATAAATCCGCTTCGCGTATTCGTACAGTGTGAATGCGTTTTTCGAGTTTCATTAATCAAGGAAATTAGAAATACTCTCTTCAATTATTAAATGTAATATAAAATTCATTTGCAATGCGTATCCATTTCAAAAAGAAGTCTGATTAAGATAAATAATATGTATATATATGGGCGAAAGACACGTCCTTTTAGTATATTTTGAAACGACTAGAGATGTCCTGCGTGGCTCAGTGTTAAAAAGAGGCCTTGTTATCCTAGAGAAAGTGACAGTTGTTGGTTGGAAACCAGGGGCCTGTTTGAATTTTAAAACATCTTACGATCATATTTGTGTAATTCAAATGTTAATAACTAGATATGGAATTCTGCAATGCATCATCTGATCCGACTCCAATCAGATATTGCATGGCAGAATGTAACAATAAATGAAAACACCTGGCACGATTTGTTATTCGGACTAAAAATATATTTTTTTCTTAAGAAGATTAAGAAAATGGCCCCTGGCCTCGCCCGGATGGTGAGGTAGGTATTTTGACCTTGGATAAGTCATTTACTAATAATTCTCATGCCAAAGAGGCTCATGGGAAAAGTTAATCTCCACATTGTGTGAATGACGGATAGTAAATTTCAGCGTTTAACACCATTACATAATGAAATGCTATCAATCAATCGGCCTCCAATCTCCTTATAATGATAATGCTCAATACCTGGGACGATATGGTTCATAATTCGAATTTGATTTTGAAAATAATCTCGCCTTTGTATAATGGAAGTAAAAGTTATCGTTTATAACAATATACAGGTATAAGAATATATTTACTTTTGTACAGCGAATGTCGTTATAACCGAAAAAAAAGATATGATTATATTCAAGAAAACTGTGAAACTGGCAATTATTGTATCAGTTTGAATGAGCTTTACAGGACTTCCTTGCGCAATAAGTCACATAAATATCGTTTCTTACAGACAATATAGGTTTTTGTCAAGTCTATATCCAAACATCTGTGGACAAGGCGTTGGTTCAGAACAGACAGCGAGAGAATGCCCGGGTGTCCGAGACTACCATCAAACAAATGGCAGAGAGGTTTGAGGACCCGCGTCCACACCAACATATTTGGGAACGAAATACACTGGTTCTCTCTAACATGCCTGAATTACATGTGTGAGTACTGATAAAATATTTGTTGAATGAAAACTGTGTTCTGTACTATGCTTTCTACTAAGCTAATCTTTGAAAAGAGAAACGTTAAATACATAATGATAAAATACACGATAATCAAGACACCCAATCTAACGCAAAGACCCTTATGGTCCCAACAATCGACCCAAATTTTGAATGCCAGGCTTAAACCCTGTATTCATCAGCAACTACATACAATTATTGTTGTATATTAGTTTTGTTCTATATTCCAGTACCACATACCAGAATCTCTATGAATTTATAACGCGGGCATTATCTAATCCTGTTGAAGACACAACAGAAATACAGATGGAGAAAGCAAACCAGTCTAGAGAGATTTGTTCTGCGAATTTTCTACACCAGTCTGATCAAATATTGAGGAAATTAGTTTCAATGGAAATGGTTAAGGCAAAAGGTCAGTCATTTAAGAGGTGAAGAGAGCATTTGTTAATTCATGCGGATGTCAAACTAAAAAACTAATCACACTGTATGAATATGTGAAGTGAATTCATACATGGATGTGATAAGGATTTTAGTTACGTACTTCCATAATCTCAACAAATATTCTCTTTATATCTTATAATTTAAATTCATGAAGCAAAAATGTAAAATTAATATATAATGAGGGAAGTTTCTTACACCTTTTTGTGGAAGCTTACAAAATAGCTGCGTATTGAAAAATTAAACCAAATTTTCAGCCAAACAAAATGCACGAAAATTGGTGCAATCATCTGAAATATTTTTTTTATATAATTGAAATATCGATGCTAAAAAACGTATCGACAGACAGTCTGAAAATCTCGAACTATTTCAAGCTGGGGGCTGGGGAAACCGTTAACCAATGTAGGATGAACCGATGGACCGACAGAAAGAATGTCGTAGAACTGGTGATGGAAATATCCGGAACTCATGGTCCGGTGATGTGACCGCCGCAATACAAGTGGCATCTAGCTAATTCAGACAAACATACCCAATTATTACACATAATGAGTTTAGGTCGTCTTCAACCATTTGATCTTTTTTCGTGTCAATTACTATATATTTGGTATATTTTTGACCTGCTACGCTAAAAGGGACCATCTGGGAACTTTGTAAACTACATATTTGATCAAGAGATTGGGTCTAGCATAGATTAACCAGAGGTGGCATTTCAAAAAATCTTTCACGGCAAGGCAGATGGATTATTCTAGATTCAGAAAATAAGCAAATGGCAAAAAGTTATAACCCTAGTCAATTTGCACAATCCGCGCAGTCTAACAGGGGTCGAGACTTTTCGCCCTACCCAAAAGGTCCCTTTTCGCGTGACGGATCAAGTACCAAAGTACAAAATAAAGTTTATATATTTAAGGGTTGTGTCATGATGGATTAAGAATCTGAATATAAAAGTCACGTAATAAAAATTTATTGCATCTGCAAATGAAGACTTGATAAAACTGCCGATAATTTAGAACTTGTTGATACAAGTCTAATGTAAAGAAATGGTGGCAAATAGAATAGTGGAAATTGATTGGATTAAATTACACACAAGACAAAATGTATTACTTTTAAAAATGCGTAAAGTCTATGACTTTTCGGGGGAAACCTCCCAAATATTAAACTGAAAGCCCAGTGTTTTTGACTTTGGAATAAATCAACGTCCACCTCCTATTACCACATCGTCGCTACTTGGCATGTAGCTCTTTGCAGTGAGTAGAAGCAAGCCAACAAGGCACTTTTCAACTACGCCCGTTCTCACCTATTTAGATAACAGTATTTAGGGGATTGGTTGAACGAAATCCTGGCCATAAACACCCCTGGAATGGTTAAAACTACTGTATATGTGAGAGTAAGCATTTTTGCCAAATGATATCGAAAGCTAAAAATTATTATTATGAGCTATCTAATGGATCTATTGCTTGCGTTTATTGTGATATTAAAATCATTTGCCTTATAGTATGGCAATTTTGCCGTAATCAATTATGATGGCTTTCGATTACTATTATGATTTGATATCCCGATTGATTTCAGTCGATACCACCTTCCACCTTTATTAAGCAATCACTTTTATTAAGAGCCTATCATATAAAGTAACTGAATTCCGTAGGCCAGATCTCTGAAAAGTGAATATTGATAAACAAAAATTGTTTATTATTTGATCTGATGATGTTGGAATCCATTAGAATCGTCTCACATTCGAACACCATAGGATTCAGTAAGGCGACAGTACTTATATAATATCAAAATGACCCAAGTTATTAATCATGGAATATTGTATAAAGCGACCATTTCCACGAACGGCGGCTTTTTAAAGTCCCCTATTTGGTCGCTTCACCAAAGTTTTTCTTGTTTATCTTATAACTATACAAATATCTGTGTGATAGCATCCCGTATGATATTTTTCATGATATCACATAGATATTTTTTGAACAATAATATAATGCGGTTATTTCTAGAAACTTGCATTTCAGTTAGAAACATCGACGAAAACAAGACAAATATAGGTTATAAGATAAATATGATACATACTTAATGTATTGTATGAAAAAAAATATCTAACTCAGTTGTGAGAATTGACAATTGTCTCGGCAGAGCCTCGACAATGATCAATTTTCCCAACCTCGTTAGAAATTTTTTCTCATACAAAACACTAAGTATGTATTATATATATATTGATTGACAGTAATGATTGAACGTTTTATATTTCAGAGGAGGAGACGCCTGAACAAGAACTGAAAACACTAGCTGAGAGTCTACAAATAGTGAGAAAACAGATTTCTGACAATCTCAAATCCGGTGATATTATTGTTCCACAACCTATAGTTGCCATGACAACTAAGGCTTCTAAAGACGAATCCAGTGATCTATTTGTATTCATAAAGAATTGTTTTGACAAAAGAACATGTAAAATAAAAGAATAAAACAATCGTTTCATTGTCTTAGCTTCACATTGCGATAATCAACAGCAGACATTATTTTGCTTTACCTGTCCAAATGATTACTGTCGTTATCGCAACCAGCTTATCTCGCCCATGACGTCACAACCCTGTTTATCTCTTCTGACGTCACGAGTTGTGGAGGTAATAGGTCATTATATAGAAATCAAGAGAAAACGCAATAGTGAAGACCAAAATTTCGATCTTTTAAATTAGTAAAGTGGTCATTCGCAAGGAATATTGATCCGTTCTCCAGGAAAACCTGACTAAATGGCAAAAAGATTGACTAAGGCTTCACATTTATTTTAAAAAAATGCATGAAAAATTATGTTTGTACATTTTTAAGATTAGGATTTTGAAATTTATACGCACTCAGAAGGCGAGAATGTATAGGATAAAAGCCATTATGTGGACTATGATTAAAGATGAATGTGATCCGTCCGCTCCTATTTTCATGATTTTAGTGTTGGTGAATAATCATAACATCTTAACTGCAGCTAGAATTAGCTGTAGTTTCGATGTAATGATCATTCATCAACGATATTTTTCTAAAGAGGATTTATTTCCTTTGCGCACTTGCGTAATGTGCGTAATAGTAGTTACGCACTTGTGTATACAGTGCGTACGTGCGTTAGCGCTGTTCGGTCGTCCATTGACTTTCTCTTGTGATCGCGATAGTCCACAAATTTCTTTTTTTTTCATACTTCACATATATTAATGTATTAAACACAAGGCCCGTTTCGTTCGAAAATGGGTCAGGTCCTTCAAGTAAGACGGGAAAAGGGGCCTTACGGAAAATTGATTAGAATAAAATAAAATAAATAAAAGTTATCGCGATAAATTCTGCATTTTTTTTCAATTCTCTTAGAGTGATTGTAGCAATTTCTTTAATGCTTTTCGGTGGTTTATCGAGAAATAACGGTAGATTATCACTTGATAATCTCACCGCAAAAGCAGTGAAACTATCAAAAACTTATACCCTGCTTTTGTGCATTTCAACCTATCTGACGACATCTATGCGGGGCGAAATAAGTGACGTCACAATGAACGTTGCATAGCAATCACGTGCAAAATGACGCGCTTTACGAAAATATGTCATAGAAATTTCACATTTTGTCTTATATTTGCATTAAAGAAATAGAATAATCGTTTGTTTTTCGTGTGAGATTGGTTTACATTTCATTTCGTGAACAACAAAAGTCATATTTTCACTCGTGGCTCCGCCACTCGTGGAAATAAAGCTTTTGTTGTTCACTCAATGAAATATAAATCGATTTTACACTGAAACAAACGATTATCCTCTATATAATGATTGTAGCAACATAAGGATTGTTCCTTTCGAATAAGTGTCTTGTCCGCCAAGTATCACAGGAAAAGGGACGTTATTGTAAGTTGATTAAAATATCCTCGTTATCGATATACAGTCTGATTTGCTTCAAATCTTAACATAATGATTACTCCAATTATGGATCAATCTTTTCGAAAATGAGTCAGGTCCATCAAGAATCACAGGAAAGGTGCCATGCGGAGACTCTATTAAAAATGTTATCACGATGGAGCCCCCCTTTCACCCTTTCAAAGTGACACAGTATGATTTTTACCAACATAAAGATACTTTCCTTTGAAATTTGATCAGGTCCGTCAAGTACCACGGGAAATAGGGGCCTTTTGGTAATTTGCTTTATATATCTTCGTTTTGGCGACAGAGCCTACCGTCTTCATCCCAAATGCTCCATCTTCATCCTATATGATTCAATGTTTGAAAGAATTTTGCGAAATTTGCCAGAATTGTCAAGTATCACATGGATTTGGACCCTGATGAATATTTTTTACACTCGTAACCCTGTCCTCAATCGAGGAGAGACGGCTTTTCATTTAATACTTGCACAACTCATGAGATAATATCGTATACAGACCAATTGTGTCACTGGCTTTTGGTTGAGTCAGAAGAGCGTCCCAGACCCTCGTTGGCCTCTTGTTTACCAAGCCTGTTTTGGAATAAAAAGTCTGGCTATTGCCATCACCTTGACGTCGTTGGTGTAGGCTTTGGATTGTATTTAATAACTTTTACATTGCTCACAATTCTGGTGTTATTGAAGATATCTGCTTGAAAGTTGGCATGTGTGATCATCATCAAAAACTCTATCCAGACTATCAAGAAGGGATGACTAAGTAACAGTTCCGCCCCTTTTCCGATTCGTATTTATTTTCATTTCCAATACCTACAGTCGAGCGTTAGCACCCGTAGACGATACTCTTGTTTCAAGCTGTTGTGACGAGGGATGCGGAAATAAACGTTGAAAGGAGGGAGACTAAAAAAGAAAAGGAAAGAAGATATTACAATCACAGCTGATAACATTTGTAAACATAATTTCGATGCAATCTTAAGATACTTTACTCGGCCATTAAATGACCAGATTAAAACAATGATAAAGACTGGTTTGTTTTGCTCTGTGTTTGTGTACCACACGTTCTTTGGTGTTGGAATGGTTCTACCCTTTATAAGACAGAATAATCAAGACGATATCATATGTTGTGTTCCGTTTGAATGGCAAGGTTTGATGTATCTTGATTTCGGGACTGTGTTTATAGACGATAATGGAGGTACGGCATTCTCATACATAAATGGAAGTGTCGAGACTGCCTACAGCTTTGCTAAGAGAAAAGCGTATTTTAAACTTAAAGGAGTTGAACAGAGTCCGCTAATACCCAAACCAGTGCCGTATGATACCACAATATTGTACGACTTTGAACACGTAAGTAAAAGTCTCAGATCGAACCATTGTAGAAAAGAACATATTTTCTTGAAATAGACCACGTTTCCGACATCTTTCCCACAACACAGAATGGTTCCTTACCGAATTACGTACGTTTCCCATATTGTCTGCAGCATCTTTAAATCTGAGCATGTTTTAAATAGTTCTTTTCTAAATTTCAAAAACGTTTTAGCGTTAGTTTTAGAAACCCCGATTGACGTGTTAGAAAACTTTCGATTTACACAATAAATAAATTAAAAATAAATAAATATTGAAACAAAGTTTGACATTGTATTTCCTTTTTACCTTTATTTTCACACATTCAACCATTACAGAATTAAAGATAAGGGAATCCAAGCAATCTAGTGGTGAGATAACATTCAGAAAGACGATAGTGAGATAGAAAATAAAAGTTTTGATGTCAGCTTCAGTACAAATTCATTGACTTCATTTTAAACAGAATGAGAAAGTACAGTTAACAACATCGTGAAATTGACAAGTTGAATGATTTTAGAAAGATATTGGAATGAAATTGAATGAGTTTGTGAAGCGAGTTTTGAGTGAATTTAAAGGGAGGTATTCCAATATCGCTTATTTTGTTCAGGATGAACAAAATTTACGATATCAATCCTCACTTTTATAAAATATGCAAACAAGTTTTTATACATAGCATTCTATTTCTCCAAGAAACTATGAGACGCTAACAATTACAATTATGTCAGTGAAATCGGGATTTTTCTCTATCAAAATTCATTTTGAATGGCTTTATTCTATATATTCTATATATTTGGATTTGAGCGTTTTTAATGGTTTGAGTGAGTGTTTGGAATGAATGAATGGAGCGCTGAGTGAGCGATTTAGAATGGTTTTGATTGAGGTGAATGCCAATTTCATGATGTAACTATGAGCTTGATAAGTCGCACATGTTTTTGTAGGGGGTGATGTATACTGTATCTGCGGCAGGGGATTGCCAGAAAGATCAACTTGATAACATGACAGAACAATGTGTTCCAGGTTAATTTTCATACTTTTTCTTTAACTATACATGTATGTTTTTGTTTATATTCAGATACATGTAAGCCCATCAATATATGGTTCCCGAAATACGCGTTCTTTAGACAGTGGTCATTTAAATTTCATAAGATTTGGATTTGGATACTCTGAAACGAATATAAAATCAAAGCACTGAAAGTACTGATGGTGAACGAACCTGGTGGCATTCTAGAGTGATATATTGAATTCAATTAGAAAAGAGAAATTATGAATGTAAAAAAAGGAGGGAGGAATTGTCTCGACAAAATTTCCGTTATTCGGAAATTTCACTGCAAATTCAAAGAAAGGGAGAGAGAAGAAAAATCTTGTTAGAAAAATATTTGTTAGAATATGAGTTGTTACTCTGTGAAAATTTCGTTTACACATTTGAAATGGGTACATTTATTAATTAAACATAAATGGAGAAAACGATTTAATCCTATCTCAAACTGTCTTCAACCTATATCCCATGGTGTTTGTTTTTACAAAAGTATTTGTTATCATGTTTAAGCTTATTTCAAGTAATTTTGTTGTATTTGTTGTAACTTTTTTTTTTATCTATCTTTGTTTTTTCTCAGAGGATGAAAAGGTCTTTGGGTACCAACCAAAGAAACACCTATGAATATCAGTCAGTACTGAACTGTACTCATTGTTTAAAGTTATGATTTGTTAACTTATTAATAGTATTTTGAACCATAACCTGAGGGATTCATTTTTATCATATCTGAAGCCAAAACCACTTCCATGGTTGACACTTTTGTCGTTATTCACTTTTATAACACTGCAGGATTTTTGCTGCTGATATTAGACTTTTCTGCTCTGAGCTAGTTTATGCTTAAACTGTAGTTAACCAATTCTTAACATATTTTGGGAAGGATGGAGCCAGTTTTCATTCATCGATTAAGATTTTTATGATTTCTGTAAAAAACGCAATGACTTTTCCAGAAAAAATTAACAAGTAAACCCGCCTGTCGAATTGTAAACAAGTGCATGACGGATCTGGTCCCCCCTTGACCACGGCAATATCTACTCGTCAATTGGAGTGGTATCTAGGGTTGAATATTTAGCTATCATTTATTCAATTTTCAAATAAAATTTTGAATTGATATGGTTTTACAGATTGAAAAAATGCAAAGTAGAATGGCCCCAATAAAATATCTTCCGTGCCTGTCGCATTTGGTATTCGGCAATATTCGCTTCTGAGACTGACGAATACGAAACGTTTTCGCTGGGAATAAGTTCACCGAATATTCGAGTGTATCCTTACAGCCCTACTTCAGTCAACGCAATTTTACAGAAAAATCTTATAAGCGCATAGCGCAGTTGGTAGCGCGCCGGACTGTCAAACTAGAGGTCCCGGGTTCGATCCCCGACGGCGGCACTCATTCTTTCCGACTATTTGCCTCTCACCAATGAGTCGGTAGTCGTAGACCGATGTGAGATAGCGGAGGCTAGGAAAGGATGTAATGGTAGAACTGGTGTGAGAAATACCAGGAATCCATTGTTAGGTGCTCCAGCCGCCGCGATATAACTGAAATAATGTTGAAAGCGGCGTAAAACCCTATTCAATCAATCAATCAATCAATCAATCAACCAATCAATCAATCAATCAATCAATCAATCAATCAATCAATCAATCAATCAATCAATCAATCAATCAATCTTAATAGCTGCGTTCATCCCTATTCAAATAAAAGGTACAAGAAAGGTTGTACATGTAGAACACATGTCGAATCAATCTTAAAACCCGTCTCGAGACTGACTGTCGCTAGTTGAAAAGTTATGTAACACCGCGTTACCGTTTCTAATGACACAAGGTGTCTTGATGTGTCATTCGTCTGAACTCGGCCGATTCTGTAACCTATATTTAAATCGGAGACGTCGGAGATCGCCCGAGTATTGCCGAATGTAAGTTCAAGAGGACATGACCTAAATAAACACGTATTTCCGGCTAATTACTACAAGTTGCATCAGCGCAGGTTTGGGTCAAAAACATAGTATCTGTCTCTACGGTGTTTAGACACAAACTTTGTTTTTGCTTAAAACTCTCGACAAGCTTACGCCGATCAAAAATTCCCTTGATAAACATTGCAAGATCATTTTGTGTTTTTCAAGGCGAATTTTCATTATCTTCACTTGATAAAGAATAATAGTACCATGCCATTCAAGAAATAAAGAGTGATTTTGCGAAGAAAATTATTGAAAGATACTAAATTGAATTTTAAGAGGCGCTACTTTATTTCAAATGTATTAACATCCAACAGGATTTTCCTGACATGGTATATAACACTGGTGAACGACGTTCGTTCACCAAAAATCAACTTAATCTGATGTTACAAATATTGAAGAACGCAACACTTATGTAAACGTGTACTATTCTAAATAATTTAATATTAGTTTCCATTGATAATCTTGTATCCATTTTTTTCTGAAATTGGTTTCATTCCCCAAATGAAAATAATTTTGAGTACACGGCTAATTTGGAGGCTTCCACAAAGATAATGAAATGAATCCATGCCATTTGCAGAAATATTTAAATTTTGCTTTAAGATATTCAATTTAAAGACATAAAGACAATATTTGTTCATTTCATTGAGGTATGAAAATTAAAACCTAATCACAATCTTGTAAGTTTCATACCTCCATGAAATAAACAAACAACATTTCATCTCCTGAATTAATCTGGATAATTTCAAGCATCCACCAATGTGGTAAGACTCCATCAAAATGGCCAACCTATGCTGTAAGTTGAGACCGATAAGCCGTAAAAGATTCATGCTAGTTCGGAGAAGCCCAAAGACTTCTGGCCTATCAACACCCGGAACAAGCCTCAGCATCGGTATAAACCAATCGAGAATCCTCGGCGAGTCTACGTAATAGACCTCGGGAATAAGACGGGCGCAGCCATGAAAGCGCATCATCTCGCAAGTGGGTTTTTTATGACGTCAAAGACATCAACGATCCCACTGAGGATGCCGTTGCATAAAACAAAATCGAAATGCCCAAAAGTTCTCCACAGACGATCGAAAAGAATTAACCAAATGTGTTTTTCTACAAGCGCATTATAGACGAATTACCACCAGAAACCGAATTACAAAAAAAAAAAAAACCCAAAATTTACTACACTTACGACCGAGGTACTTTCATGTTTATGGACAAGCCGAGCGATGATTCGAACGCGGTATAAACGTGTGCATGGATGAACTTTGTCTTGGACATTGGCTTGTCGTTTTGAACCAGGGCATCTTCTGTTGTTCACCTTTGGCCATTTCGTGTCTTGCCGCAAATTTGTGCAACGCGTGTGACCGAACTTGTTTTTAGCAATTTTGTCCTGCCCAATTTTGTACTAATTTTCACTATCAAATCTCAATTATCCATCATTAGGAAGCTGGGAAGTTGTTTTCTGTACGGGCCGCGATGAAACGCGATGGCGTACTAATTCAAGGTTCGACACAAAGGGTAGTCCGGGAGTCCGAGATGTGTACCAGTTGGCACTCCTTCATTTCGCAAATAAGGAGTCCGATTAGTATCATATGAGAGTATTTTGAGAAACAAATGCCCAGGACAGTTTCCTTTCATCCCCTAACAAAGCTGTAGATGTTCTCACTATAAAACTTGCTGAAATTGTCATTGCGTGTATGAAGTAGGATTTTGAAAGAAAGCAACCTTCTTTGGGGGGAGGAACATTGTGGAAAAGAAGAAATTGCTTGTAACAAGCAAATTCTTCTATTCCACAATTTCTTTGGGGGAGGAACATTGTGGTAAAGAAGAAATTGCTTGTAACAAGCAAATTCTTCTATTCCACAATGTGCTCCAAATATAAAAGTCCGGAATTCTTACTTTGATCTTGGACTCCTTGATTTCATATATTGGTTGTCCGGTGGACTCCTTAGTAAAAGAAGTAAGTGTCAAACCGTGTAGACTATACATCCGTGATGGTGCGTAGTAAGCCAACGCGATAAGTAGGCCCTATATTAATTGTTTTTTTTCATTGTAGGTCCTTTGAAAAGGTTGGAAAAATTAAAGGAAAATTAATTAATAAAAGAAGACGTGACGTTACATTATCTTATGTCCAAATCGTATTTCAGGAAGCGCCATGCTAGTATCGTCTGCAAATTTAGGTGCTGTCGACCTTCCTGTGTCAACATACAGATTCACAACAAAGTCAGATATACAATGGGAAGTTACAGCGACTGTTGTTATACACGGTTAGTGTACTTAACGTTCCAAAAAGTTAAAACAAACGGAATTACTGCCCTTGGAAAGGGACGGATCTTAATAATATATACGCTTTCAGTTATATAAGGAGCCCTTACATACCATTCAATGAGCATCTAAAATAATACATCTTTCGACAAGTCACATGCTTGTGAATCTTCTTTTGGTAAGAGTGTAATTAGCATAACGATGCTGTCGATCAAAAGTCACTAATAAATTCACTTCGCATGCTATTGTCTTTTACCAGTTTTAAAGTTAAAAGCACTCCGAAATTGACAAGGTGAGTCATTTTGGAATGATTTTTGAATGAAATTGAATGAGTGTGTGGAGCGAGTTTTGAGTGAATTAAATGAGAGATAATCCGATATCGCAAATTTTGTTCAGGATGAATGAAATAAGCGATATTTATTGCCTCCATTTAATAAGATATACATTCAGGTTCTATAAATGTATTTATGTTTTCAAGAATCCATCATACGTTTACAAGCTTCGATTAAGTCAGTGAATTCGCGTATTTTTTCTAACGATTTTTATTTTGAATGCATATTTTGATTTTATTATTTTTAGTTAATCTGGAGCGTTATTGAATGGTTTGTGTGAGTGTTGGGAATGAATGAATGAATGAATGGAGCGCTGAGTGAGCGATTGAGAATGGTTTTGATCGGAATGATTGTCGATTTCACAGGGTTCTTGACTGTATATGATTTTGTTGACGGGCAACTTAAACGCCATGATTTATTAACGTGTAGTAACGACGTTAAGGTAGCATTATATTAGTATTAATGTTTGTTTCTGTTTGTTTGATGTCCATGTTACGTATGAACTGTCCTCAACCGAAGCATAGCTGAAAAATATCCGTCGTGTGTCGGTGTCGATCCCACGCAGACAAGTAATATTCAATTTTTGGTTTACAAGTCCAATACGCTAACCATTGAGCCAAAGAAGATCTCCTTTGGCTCAGTGGCTAGCGCATTGGACTTGTAAACCATTTATTTGATATTACTTGTCCTCATTGGTTCGAAGCCGATTCGCGGCGGATATGTTTAAGCTATGCTTCATCATATAAGACCTGTTCGCGAAACTTTACGTCGTATAGTCTCTAAGAATAATATATATCGACCCTTTTGATTTTGATGGTCTCTTAAAGGGTTGAACAGTGATATTTGTCTAAGGACAAACGATTTTACGTCACTGTAGTGGCTTTTTTGTCAAATAATGACCAATTTTACAAAACCATATCTATTTGTCAAGGTTGGGCACAAAGGATAAATTCGTCTTATTATGGATTCTTGCTTTTTTATATTGATTAAAAGAAACGAAGAGAGTAACGTTTGATTTCCTGAAGGTATGAAACTAAAAACATAATGAGACTTATGTATGAATCTGCTTCGCATATTCTGAGACAGATTCATACAGTTTGTGTGATTGGGTTTTTAGTTTTAAGTTTTATGCTTCCATGATATGAAGAAAAAACAAACCTCTATTCAACTCCCAAATGCTTGAAGGTTAAATAGGGAGTAAATGTATTTTTCAATACATTTCAGACCTTCATCCCTTTGAGCCCAGACAGTGTACCCCGATTGAAGTTGTTTATTTTACGCCCTCGGTGAACCCTGACAGCGGCAGTTACTATTCCTTACAAGTCACGGATGTATCAAGACTGAATTCGTCCTCAATATTCGACGTACCCAAACAGTGTGTTTGATAATCGGACTTTTTAGATTCTGTACTTAAGTCATACATAAAATACAAAAATTTCTAAACGTGTTCAATAGACATTTAATTCGAAGAATTTCGATTGCTTCTTCAATTAAGAAAATTATTAAAATGAAAAGGTGAATGATTTCGGAATGAAATTGAATGAGTTTAGTGGTTAATTTTTGAATGGAATTAAAGATAATTGATAAAAAACAATTTTTGTTGTCACGTCCCTTTAGTATAATATGCATACAAGTTTTCTAAAAAGGCTTTCTGTGTTATCACGACCCAATCAGACGCTAACACAATTCTCTTAAGTCCTTGTAATCTTATTTTTCTAACGGTTTTAGTTCTGAAGGTAATTGTTCATCTTATTCTTTTTTTTTAGTAAATTGAGCATTTTCGAATTGTTTGATTGAGTATTCGGAATGAATGATTGGATGACTGACTGAGCAAAATAGAATGGTTTTGATCGAGGTGAGTGCCGATTTCACGAGTTTCTCCACTGTTCATATAAACTTAGCGAAAAAAAACAAACTTTACATACTTCTTGTTCTGTTTTGAATAATCTACAGTGACTTTAGGCTAACCTCATTAACATGTGCTAATCGGGCTAACTACACAGACTATACAGACTCAAGATTTTAGGCGATTGAAGAGAGTCCGGGCAAGTGCTTCTGACACTTCCGGTTTTGGTTACATACTCGTGTTGAGTTACCTTAAAGAGCATTTTGAGTGCATTTTGCTACTCAGTCTCACTCATATCTTGATATTGGCACGGAAAAACAAAATTGTTTGCAATTTTCATCGAACTAGGTATGCCAAAGCAATCGAAAAAAGGCAGAAATCAGATTACGGGTATACAACGAGCTTGTTTGTCGGTTCATAACGCCGTTTCATATAATACAATATAGTGTCACGTATAGAATGGACGCTTTTCATTCCAATTGCAAAATTATAAACCCTCAATTTTTTTTCCAAGATAAACCAACAAAAGTAAAACAAACAAAACAAAATAACCAGAAGAAAAAAGGCTTACACAAAACACTTTCAAATATATTACTTTCCTAATTGTTCAAATATGTCAACCCGAAAGTGTAAAAACATGATAAATTTAGGCCTGTATTTGACATTTAGATTTAGAGATAATACTTTAATCAAATTTAATATATCCAAAATAAAATACTGCACTGGTAATGTCACGTTTAGAATGGATTACATGGAAACACACAAGAGAGGCCTCATTTCATATCGAGGGGTCAGTGCAACACTATTGTAAATGCCTATATATTCATAGGCACTAACAATAATGTTGCGCTGATCCCTCGATATGCAAAACTGCAAAAATATATATATATAACCAGATTTTGATATTTCTAATGTCATATGACGATAAATATCCAAGGGTTTGACAAACAAAACGTTGGAAAGACAATGATTTGGTTGAAATAATCATTTTGTGCTTGAAAATATGAGAAATACTGGAAAATAAATTATCATAAAGCAGCAACAAAACTTATGTAGGTACTTTCATTTGATTGTCTGTCTATCTATCTATCTATCTATCTATCTATCTATCTATCTATCTATCTATCTATCTATCTATCTATCTATCTATCTATCTATCTATCTATCTATCTATCTATCTATCTATCTATCTATCTATCTATCTATCTATCTATCTATCTATCTATCTATCTATCTATCTATCTATCTATCTATCTATCTATCTATCTATCTATCTATCTATCTATCTATCTATCTATCTATCTATCTATCTATCTATCTATCTATCTATCTATCTATCTATCTATCTATCTATCTATCTATCTATCTATCTATCTATCTATCTATCTATCTATCTATCTATCTATCTATCTATCTATCTATCTATCTATCTATCTATCTATCTATCTATCTATCTATCTATCTATCTATCAGTGTCTCTCTCCATCATTCTCTCTCTCCATCATTCTCTTTCTCTTATTATGTCCTTTTCCCGCCAGAATGTCTGTCTGTTTGCCCTCTGTTTGGTAAATAATCTATGGCACAAATAAAGAATACAAGCCAATTAAACATTTTTCAATTGCACTTTTGCGTGTAAAGATTACAAAACGCATGTGAAATATGAAGACTCTAGAACTTACTAATAATCAGGGTGGGTACGCATTTCAATAGCGACCTGCAATTGAATTGCGTTATGGCGTATTATGTACCCACCTTTGTGGCAGCACTGCTTTTATATAGTGAAAGTTTTGAAAAATGTTATATTATCTTTTACGTCATTTGAATAAAATGACAGTAACAACAGAACGCTTTGTTTATTCTATATCACATTCACCAAATTCCTACAAATGAACTTACGCCAGATATTCAGGTTATCGAAAATTGTGAATGCAAAATATGTCACACTTGAGGACAGGTTGGGACTCGAACCTTAACGATCTAATGAACGGCATTTCCTAGGGCACGGCGCGGGACGTTTGTGCTGCCTTTAGGTCTAGGGGCGGAGCAAACTGTTTCGCGCCGGGTCGTCGGACTGTCAATTTGAAGGCCAGGGTGGATTAAAAAACGTGGAAAATAAAAATATAAGAGTTAAAACAAGTCTCCCTGGCTCTTGCTAAGGAAATTGACTTAGATATCTACTGAAGGGTCTTGTGACAGGCAATACACATGTGGAATATTACTGTTATATCACGTATTTGCAAAGTAATGGACAATGTCATAGTTTTAGTTTTACACATATCTTACCTTAAATGTTGACCTGCCCTGCGTTTAGGATGACAAATCAGTGAAAACAGTTCTCCAATATAACCCCGCATTGCACGCAAGTGCACGTATAAAGCGGGGTATGATTGGAAAATTGTTTGCACCGTTTTGCCATTCTGAACGCAGGGCAGATCTTGAACCTTGTACCAAAAGAGTTTTCTTATGACAAGCAAGGCGCATGTAAAATATATAGACCTATCACTTATCATTAAAATATTTGGCGAATTTATTTTTTTTTTATAACGAAAATTGTTGAATCAGAGCAATTAAACGTTTATGTAATGTAAGTTTTTGGCTGTCAATCGGAATATTAACAAGAAGCTAGCATTATCAAGCCTATTTTCCGTGACGCGGTTTTATACGCAAATCTGAAATAGTTACAGCCAATGTCATCCGTTTTGCTACTCAAATATGAAATTTAAAATCTGCCAATTACACAAGGAAAATTTAGAGAAAATCTCATATACATTTTTTTCCATTTTCCATGACGTAGCTCTAAATTCGGGTTAATCAATATAATGTCTTGGAAATTCCCAAGGAATTCTAAATATGAAGTTTCAACTATATTGGATGAGGGGTGTGGAGATGTAGCTTTGGATAGACGGATGGAGGGAAGTGGGCGCGTACAAACCAACGACTTATTGCTGAGTGTTATAGTTTGAAATTCAGCTTGTCCGAAAGCTGAAGCCTACATTTATGGATGGATTATCAAATGATTGTTTCTTTGAATTGTGTATTTCCCATTTGAAACTATCGGTTGGTCATGTTGAAGTCTTTTGGTCAAGGTGAAAAACAAGAAGGAGGCCTTATCTGGAACAATTTTAGTCAGTATCATTTCTTGATTTAAAAAAAAAACAAAAAAAAAAAAAAACAACATAATGTTTTGGCACTTAAAGGCACAAAAATTCCTATTGCAATGGATGGTCTCAGTTTAACGAAGTAATTAATAAGAACCAAGGAACTTGCGGATATCATATGAGCCTATGCGTGACATTTCCAACAAGTTCAAATGTGCGTCAAGCAAAGACTCTGGCCAGCCTGTGTATCTGCACAGTCCGACCAGGGCCTTCACTTTACGCTTTGTAGAAAGATAGATTCCAACAGTGTCGTTAGAAAGTCAGGCAAACTTTTGATTATACTACGTGGCAGTCAAGGTTAGTTAACGATGGCCCTTTAAGCACATGTCAAATTGTTGGACATGTCATGTACAAGCTCATATAAAGATATTTTACTAATATTATCCATATTTTACGTTTGGAATACTTTGAACATGTTCTTTTGGCTTTGAAATTATTAAATGAACTAGAAGACCAAAGAATTTCTGTATTGAGTTACACATTTAACTCCCACTTTTATCTAATTTGCTTTAGCTAATTATTAATGATTTCATTTTAGAGATACAGGCAACCATAGGAAAAGATGAAAGCCGAAGACTGGGTTATATTTTTGTTCCTCGTAATAACCATCATATTCGGGATTCCAGGAAATGTGCTATCCTTTGTTATCTGGACCAGAGGCAAGAGATGCAGAAAACTATTCGTAGGCGTATATTTCCGAATACTTGCTATTGTAGACACATTTGTGCTGGTGTTTCCCGCAATGGAGCTGGGGCTTCTTATGTCACCTTCACATATTTATCTCCGCGATAAATACGATGTGCTCTGTAAAATCCTACCATTCATAGTGACATCGAGTTTGCGTCTGTCCATATGGATCACAGTGGTTATGTCCGTTGAAAAAGTGCTTCGTGTTTACATACCCTTAAGATTTCAAAACACGAAAAATCATAAATATGTGTATTTTATCTTTTCTATTTTAACCTTTTTATCTCTCGGAATCAATGTACCTTACATAATTGAACTTAACGTAATTGAATTCAAAGACGGTGATGGTTGGTGTTACATTGACGACAAATACTTAACATTTTAATATGATCGACGTCGCGGGAGTGAAATAAACCCGTTGAAAATTTTTGATATTACACGGGTGTTATTACACTAGTGGAATAACTATTAAATGACGTCATAATGTATATATTTTGACGTCAGTTTTAAACGGCGTTATAACGGATTTGTGGAAAATTGAAATGTCGAATTTCAAGAATTTTGACGATTTTTGGCGAATATTTTGGTCATATTATAAATAGAATATCAAATTTGTGTTCATAAATTACCGAATTTATTAAACTCGTCATCTAAAACTGATAAAAACTCGGCACAGCCTCGTTTTTATCTATTTATAGATGAATCTTTTAATAAATTCGGTATTAAATGACCACTCATTCAATATCCTCCATTTTATTGATGACTTTGAAAGATTATTTGATGTGATCGCCCGTTTGGTTCTTCCAGTGGTTGTATTGTTTATCAGTAATTTACTTATTTTAGCAAAAATGTTAAAGAGATCCAATGCATTGACTGGAATCCCGAATGAAAATAACGCAAGACGGCGCCAAATTCAAATACGTAATGCAACTGTTCATGTGCTTGCTATAAGTTTTGTTACTTTTACAACACTAGTACCCTTTGCTGCAATAGATATAATTTTGTACATATACGGTCCATTCTTCCCGGAAAAGATATATCAAGGGTTAACTGCTCTCATGTACTTAAATAACGCAATTAATATTCTGCTTTATTGCTCAGTAGGGAGGGCATTTAGAAAAGATTTCAAACATATTTTGAATATTTGTTCCAATGTATAAGGTATTGTGTGCAAACTTGCGTCGTATAGAGTTTATGGCAAGACCATATTAGACCAATTGAAGTGAAATATCGAATCAAACAGTGCGTTTTTCAAAACATGTATACCTCAGAAACGATTTTTCTTATTCCTTCAGAAATAAATGATTTTTAGCGATTCCGGTCTAAAGACATAAGAATGCAGTCCAAAATTTACCGAATTCAAATTTATACCGATAAAAAACGATTAAAAAGTGTTGTATTTTTAAGATATTTTTGTTTTGCTCCCGTTATATTGGCGAATTCAGCCACTTGTCAATTGCGAATTCGTGAGACATAACTGTCGGAAGACTATCCGCCGCTGCCAGGAATCGAACTCATTCAGTCAACGAATGGTAAAACGATCTAACACTGAAACAAACTATTAACCTTAATTCATTTAGACGTTAAAATTTGACGTAATTGTTGAAACAGTATGCATCACTAAACTTTGTGTAAAGACTAAAGAACCTGCAAATTCAACCAAGTAGATAGACAAAAAAAAAATTCTCACAATTTTAAACATCATTGCATAAAATGTACGTTTTGGGACGTAATAGGCATACGTCAACGGGCCAAACCCGGGCGTTAACGGGAAAAAACGCGGATTAATAAGTAAATTCACGTGCCGTTAACATCCTTTTTTTACCTAAATATCCTCGATCTGGACC
Organism: Fragum whitleyi; assembly: GCA_948146395.1. Lineage (NCBI taxonomy): Eukaryota > Metazoa > Mollusca > Bivalvia > Cardiida > Cardiidae > Fragum > Fragum whitleyi. Next base: position 59,638,798 of record OX411555.1, on the reverse strand, counting down.
TACTCAATTTATCAGTTTCTATAACTAGCATTCGTATAGAGCACAAATTAAGACGTTGATTCTTACCGCGTTGAATTCTTTGACGTCATAGATTTACTTAGCAACGTCAGTATACGCAAAAGTGATAGTACAATGCATAACGCCCTTTTCCTGGCACTTGAGTTGGCTTGGACCTTGTTTTAAAGAGTTACTCATGAATCATTTGCAATATCTCTCAGAATCAAAAGTCTTTCTTTTATGCAATAATAGAGCAAACTCACAAATTTTCGGGCGTTAATATTTGAGGAGTTCGCACTCGAGCGTTTAATCTTTTTTCGGGTCTCTGAAATTATTAACGAACCATATATTTTGCTTTATTTAATTTCTTATTTGATATAAAGTTTTATTTTTTTGACATATGAATCATTTGTACAAATTTGTCAATGCGAAAGTGTAAAGACACGTTAAATTAAGGCCTGCTTTGGCATTTAGAATTTGAGAAAACAATTGAAAGAGATGTATTAATTCAGTATTATATTTCTGCTACATGTAATGCCACGGGAGTGATTACATGGAAATGCACAAGGGAGGCGTTATTTCATTTGCAAAACTGAAAAAGTATATTACACCGTATTTTGACATTTCTAATGATATATGGCGTTAATATCCTAGGGTCTGCAGACAAAGGCATTTGAAGAGTAATGGTTTTATTGAAATTATCATTTTATGCTTCAAAATGTGAGAGATAACGGAAAGAGAAAAACAAAAACAGAAGGCAGCAACAACCTAATGTAAATACGTAAATGTAATTATGTTTCAAATATCTCTGTTTTTTATCTTTCTCGTGCTGTTCTGTTACTGTCTGTCTGTCTGTTTTTCTCTTACTCTGTCCTGTTTTTGTCCGTCTCTCTCTCTCTCTCTCTCTCTCTCTCTCTCTCACTCTCTCTCTCTCTTCCTCTCTCTCTCTCTCTCTCTCTCTCTCTCTCTCTCTCTCTTCCTCTCTCTCTCTTTCTCTCTCCCATTCTCCCTTTCATCTTACTTAGTACTCATATTCCAAATAAGAACACTAGCCGTCAATGTTGGGTTGTGCTCCCATGTAAGTGATCGATACAATAACTTTGTTATAAATCAAGAGTCCAAATTACATAAATTATTTTCCATGATATTTTCAGTATATAGGCTAACTACAAAAAAAAAAAAACAAAAAAAAACCAATTGAAATAGGAAGACTGTATTACTTACTATTCAAAAGATATTGGAAGTGAGAATAAATTGTTTTTATGTTAAAAATAAGTTGGATGATTGGATCATTGGCCTTGAATGATGGCCTTGATTCATCTCAATCCAAACCATTCCAAATCGCTCAGTAAGCGCCCCATTTATTCAATCCAAATACTTACTCAAACCATTCAAAAGAGCCCCAAAATGACAAAAAAGATTGAATCAGAAACCAAATTCAAAGTAAGTTTGGTAATAGCAACTCCACTGACATAATTGAAAATATTAGTGTCTGATTGGTTCTTGAAGAAAAACGCAGTTATTCATGGAACTTGTATGTATATTGTATTAAAGGGAGGTAATAAATATCACTTATTTTGTTTTATTCTTGAACAAAATTAGCGATATTGGATTACCCCCTTTAATTTCCCACATAGGTATACGATTTATCTACCCAATGGCTAGCGACGAGTAGTCAGAAATGATGAGTGCCGCCGTCGGGGATCGAACCCAGGACCTCTAGATTATCAATCCGACGCGCTACCACCTGCGCTATGACAGCGGCTGGCCGTTACACTTAACAACATCGTGAAATTGACAAGGTAAAGATTTTTGAATGAAATTAAACGCGTGCGAAGGGTGATTTTAGAGTGAAATTAGAGGGAGGTAATACAATATCGCAAATTTTGTACAGGGTGAACAAAATTAGCGATGATGACTACCTCCCTTTAATAAAATATGCATAAAAGTTGTATAAGTAGCTTCCCATTTCTTCAATAACCAATCAGACGCTTATAAATTTGATTGTGTTAGTGAAATCGCGATTTTTTATAGCTATATTCATTCTGAATGTAATTGCTGATCTTATCTTTTTAGTGATTTATGAGCATTTCTGAACGGTTTGAGCAAGTGTTTGGAATTGATGAATGGAGCGCTGAGTTAGTGATTTAGAATGGTTTTTATTGACATGAATGTCAATTTCACAATGTAACGAACTGTATCGTAACCTGTTTGATTAAAATGTCTTAATCACGATAGAGTTCATTTTTTTCGATTCCTTACAAACTTTCGAAGAATGATTGAACTAACATAAGGATCGGATCTTGCGTAAATGGGTCAGCTCCCACCAAGTACCATGGAAAAGGGGGCATTGTGGTAATTGAATTGAAACAAAATCAATATGACGATATCGATATGACGATAGGCTCCACCGTTTTTATCCAACGTGTTACAAACTTTTACAAATTTACTTTTTCAACATAAGGATCGCTTCTTTCGAAAATGGGTCAGGTCCGTCAAGTATAACAGGAACAAGGTGCATTATCGAAATTTCGTCGATTTTCTACCAAAAACCTCGTAACTGCAGCTTTAAACAAGCTTTAGTTACGAGATTTTAGCATAACACCGTCGCTTTGGTTAAAATATCCTCGTTATCGCTATAGAGCCAATGAGAGAATTGTTTCTTTTACAAATGGATGAGCTTTACCAAGTATCATTGGCAAATAGTCCTTGTGATAAACGGAATAAAATATTCATGTTATGTGATAGAGTTCATGGTTTTCATCTCATTTACTTCAATCTTGTACAGAATTATATCATGAAATTGGCCAGAACTGTACATGTATCACATGAAAAGGGGCCTATATAAAAATTTGATACTCTTAGCCTTGTCCTTGGCTGGGCAAACTTTAGAAAGATGGATTTTTCATTAATACTTCCAAAAATCATGTAATTATAACTTATACAGACCTACCATGTTAAAGTCTTTTCAATGAGACAGTAGAGTGTCCCAGGCCCTCGTGGACCTCTTATTTAGCACAACCATTTTAGAACAAAAAGTCGGGTTATTGTCATCACCTTGGCGTCGTTGGTGTAGACTTTGGCGTTAACTTTGGTCATATCTGTTTTATAATTGAAGATATTTTCTTGGAAGGTGGAATGTGTGTTAACCATCAAGGGGGTGACTCTTAAAACATTTTGCAAGAGTTAGGCCCCATTTTCTACTTGGATTTATTTTCATTATCCAACATCTACAGTCGAGCAATTGCACCCGTAATCAGTGCTCTTGTTTTAATTTGCTATGACTAGGTTTTTTTGAAATTCACCGACGAAATTGTTCTTATTACTATTTACAGCAACAAAGTCCACTTATTTGGCGCCGGTTTCCTAGCAAATTAATAGAGTTTGGGCTTCTCAGTTTATGATTTCCAGCATGAGCGAAACCCCATTTCACATACGCACTTACCACGCACCCGCGAGCACACACACACATACGCACTGGCACAAAATACAAATTGTGAAAACATTGCGCTTCATGGAGTCTCGAGATATTAAAAAGATAATTTTTCAAAAATGTTTTTTTTTGTATTTTCCTACTGAGTTTCATAGCATGCATGCTCTATAAAAATATTAAGGTCCAAAGGGGTCGAAAAAGGGGCCAAAATGCCAGTTGTCAATTTGGCCTATCTCATTTCTAAAGATTATTTAACGCAACATAGGACTATCTCAAGTTAGCCCTATGTTGCGTTTATTTAAACTGTACTACATTATATAAGATTGATATAACTATAGTTATCTCTATATTGCTATGTTAACTTTGTTGAAAAAATCAATATTTTAATATTTTTGTGTTATCTCAGTTATTTTGATGTCATAATGTTGATGCAAACAGTATACTTGATGACCTCAGACAGATTAGTTATGGAAAGGCAAAACTCTTAAAGAAATTCTGAAGATTTAATCTTATTCACAAATCAAAGGCAAGAATCAATGATATATTTAAATAGTGCCTGAAAAGTAAGGCACAAACCTTCCATTTACAGAAAACCCTGTTTGCTTGATTAACATAATTACAATCATTGCACAAAATTATGTCTAAACCAATCAACAATTCAAGTTTATATAGTATTTTATTATTTATATCTAACCTTATCAAGCACTGAATGCTAAGTGATGGCATACATTAATTGTGGTTCTCTTTTTAAGAAAATTTTTCAAGTCAATAGCTATAAATTTGGCTTATGTGGTCATACAGACCATGTTTAAATTCTAAGTGTATTAGCTAGGTTTGTTCCAATCCGTCAGTACTAATTATACTTCAGTTGTCTTTGCTCAAAGGAAAATATTCTTTGATAATGTCTTAGATCAAATTTTTCTTAAATTTTCAGAGTCCAGCATAAAAATGCTTCAGGCCAGCTATCATCAAGGACACAAATCATTTAAAGGGAGTGGTCGCCAATGTGTAGCCAACTCATTAATGTCAATATGGGAAAGCTTTCAAAACCCCCCAGCTTTCTGGGATAAAATGAACATGAACTGTATCTTGAAATCCGGTGATGATCTTTACATGAAGATAACATAACATCAAAAACGGAAACCTTACATATCATTTGATGAGATTCCAGATTGCATTTGTGATTCAAGTGTCACTAAAGGCCTTCCTTTGTATGGCACATTTGATAGGGGGTTTACAGAGAAGCCATTTATACATTATCAGATGCTTTACACGAACTCTGTCAGTTTCAATCCGAAGATCAAGAATGTTTTTTGATTACCATTGGAAATAAAGAACCTGCATACACTAGTGCTATTTTAAGAACTAACCAGATCTTCTACTTTTTTGACCCACATTCTAGATCAGCAACAGGCAATGTTATAGCAGATGGACTTGCAACAATGACCATTCATTCTTCTATTTCTGATCTTTGTAATTTCATTACACACTTGGCATCTTCTTTGTTAAATGGCAGATTAGATGCAAAAGTTGAAATTATTCAAGTTAAAATGTCTTCAAAGGAGAAAGACGATGATTCAGTTTCAGAATTTTCAGGTTTTTCATCTGTCAGTGATGGGGAGGTTAGTTGTAGACTCTTTCTAGCACATAAGTCTCTTAATTCTGATTCTGATGTGTCTGACATTTCTGAATCTCAATTGAGTTGTTCATCAGAAGCTAACTCTCTTATAAGCGAGACAATAAATGGCCTCAATGAGTCTACAATATTCCTAGATTCAATTGATGCTAATGCCTTTGAATTAGTAGATTCTGATAACACTGATGAAGAGGATAGCATTTCTTTAATTCAACTCAAGAGGAAATACATGCCTTTGAATGATCAAAATCTAGGTAGTAATATGACCACTGAACAAGGCCAAAAGAGTAAAAATTCTGAAAGTGACAAAGATAATAGTTCTGAAAATGATTTTCAACAGCCTGATGGTTGTTACAACAAGGAGAATGATACTGGTGAAACTAGTATCTATTCTCCTGGTTGTAATGATAGTCATACTTGTAATGATAACCCTAATTATGTTGGTAATGAAGAAATCTCTAGTGGTGAAAATGGGATTAAGAGGGGAAGGGGAAGAAAAAGGGTAAGTCATCCTTCACAGTGGAAAAGATATATTAATAAACAAAGGAGAAATGAAGGGAAAAGCTATACATCAAGGGTGGGTAAAGTGAGGTCAGCTAGGGCTCTAAAGAAGGGTTGTGGAAGTGCATGTAGATATAAATGTCACGATCAATTTGGTGAGAGTGAAAGGCAAAACCTTTTCATTGTTTTTGGCAAATGGGTGATCTAACAAAACAGAGAAATTTTGTTTCAAAGTATGCTTTGCAAAAAATTAAAGTTACAAAGACTAATGCAAGTAGCAATTCTAGGAGGCAGATTTCTATCAAATGGACACTGCCAAAAAAGATTGATGGTTCTTATGTAGTTCAAAAAGTCTGCAAAACATTCTTTTTACAAACATTAGATATTACTCCTAGATTTGTGGCAACTGTACATCAAAAACAGTCTTTGAAAGGTATGTGCAAAGAAGCTAAAAGAGGTAAACATAATCTAGATTTAACAAAACCAGTACTTAAAAGCTTGACCAAATTAGGGATCACATTGAATCATTCAAACCGGTTGACAGTCATTATTGCAGGAAAGACAGTAAAAAACAATATTTGCCAAGTAACTTAAGTCTTCAAAAAATGTACAATCTGTACAGAGAAAATTGTGCATCTAATTCAGTAACCCCTGTTGAAATCCATATTTACAGAAGGGTGTTTAACAATGATTATAACTTAGCCTTCCATAGACATTTGAAGGATCAGTGTGATCTCTGTGTCTCCTACAAAAATAGCTGCATTCAGAATGAATCTATTGAAAAAGAATATCAAGATCATATTAGAAATAAGAATGTTGTAAATAGATTAAAGCTTAGTGACAAAGAATCTTCTATTCTAAATCCAAATATCTGTGTGGCCTGCTTTGATATGGAGCAAATTTTGCTAACACCACATAGCTTTAAGTCCTCCTTATATTATAAGCGCCGTCTCAGCACATATAATTTTACTATATACGAATTAGGTAAAAAGGATGTTGTTTGCTACATTTGGAATGAGACTATTGCAAAGAGAGGAGGGTCAGAAGTTGCTTCTTGCTTATTTTCATTTATAGAACAGAAAAGGAGGGAAGGGATAAGGCAATTCATCTTTTATAGTGATAACTGCCAAGGTCAAAATAAAAACAGACAGTATGTTACAATGATGTGGTATTGTATCAATAAATATGACCTCATAGGTATAACCCATAGATACCTAGAAAAGGGTCATACTTTTAATGAAATTGATTCAATTCATGCATCGATTGAAAGCGTTAGCAGAAACATTAAGATCTTCACCACTGCCCAATGGGCGGCAGCTGTGAGAACTGCTAGGCATAGAAACCCATATAAAGTTAAGGAAATGACTATGGCAGATTTATTTGACTTTAAGCAATTGTCTGAGAATCTTAGGAACTTTGAGTTCAATTCTGAAAATGACCGAGTGTACTGGGCAAAAATTAGAAGCATAAACTTTTCTTCCAGTCACAGTAATATTTTTGAATACACAACTGATCATGAGGGTCCATTTAAGAAAGTTGACCTGATGAAAAGGTCAAGAAATAAAGCATTTAACTTCAATCAAATCAGTCTTGAACAATTAAGAAATGATATGATTCCTATATCAAGAGAAAAGTATGCTGACCTTTTAAGTTTTTGTCAGAAAAATATAATTCCCAGATTGCACCATGCCTTCTATATTTTGTTACCCCATGAATAGTATATTATAACAGTTTTTTTCGTTGATAAGCAATCTAGTCATGTGATTACCTTTTAACATAGAGATTTTCATGCTCATCATTATTGATATACAGTGGCAGCCTCTTAATTGCAATCCGGATTATAGTAACTTGATTCTTAACTGTAACTGATTATGTGCACAAAATAGTATCAGGCGTGCAAGATTATAAAACTTCTCTCATTCTCAACTGTTAATTTTCTAAAACTTGGATTTGAATAAATATATGAAGATTAAAAATCATATTGATATTATTATAACAGAATAAAAGTTTTAATCTAAAGTTGAAACTCTAAGTTGAACATGAGAAAGGTTTTACATTCTTAGGCCAACATTATTAGAATAAAAAGCTCCTATAAATGGTAACTTTGGTTTAAAGGAACAAAGGAGTTTATAAATTGGAATTGCAATTAACAGGACTCCACTGTTTCAGTACAGATTATGAATATTGATATAAACTATCAATTCTTCAAAAGCCATGCCTTGATTTCTGAGAAAGAGGTTTATATCTACTAAGGTTCATTTATAAGTTAGTAGGCAAGGAGGTTGTCCCAACCAAAAGATGAATGAATTAACAGCATTGTCATAAAAAAGAGAATTCATTTATTTTATAACTAATTCCCTTGGCATTCCATATTAAAAATTGAATTAACTATAGTTATATGAATGAAATAAAAGGGAAAAAAAAACACTTTTGTATGCAAGTAACTAAAGACATGAGTACTTGATGCAATATGACAAACTTTGACCATGGCCATTTTTTAGCTTTTAAATTTTGATCACTCAAAAGGCATTTTTGTAAGAATAATGGCCCTTTTTTATCATCCATGACCCCCCCCCACACACACACACACGTACACCCACCCCCTCTTTAAACTGGCTGTGGAACATTGCATCTGTATGTGGTAATCTTGTTTGAAGCTTAATTCATTAAATAGTTTTTATGGGACTTTAAATAATGAACATTGAGAATGAATTCTGATGCCTTCCTTCCTTTCCTTCTTATTGTTGAATCCAATTGTATAATGAATAAATAAGGTGAATAGGAAAGCCCTGTTCACAAACTTAAGTTTCACACCTAATGTCAACACAGTAAATTAGTAAATTCAAAGGATTAGCTGCATTGGTGTGATGGATTGCCGTTTACCAATCTGAAAAGTTTTTACTATAATTAATTTCAATAAACATGTTAATCAAATAGCATAAAATCAAACAGCTTTAGGTAGGGATTGCCCAGCCAAAGCTTTAAACAGTTATGCATGTTAAGTTTAGAAAAGTAAATACAATACATTTTTATTAGCTCAATTTTCCTAGTAATTGGCTTATCTTACTCAATTGGAGGTTTTGGGGTAAGGATTATAGTTTTTAATGATTGGAATGATAGATCTAATAAATTTGAGGAATAAATTCAAATGAATAGGGAAGCCCTGTTCGCAACAGTTTATTTCAAATTTAATTTCTACATCAAGACTGTTATTTGATAATTAGTGGTGTGAGAGATTTCATTATACCACTCTCATAAGTTATTTTAAATAATATAGCATAGGACTGCTAATTAAAATATTAATCCTTGTCATGTTGAAACCGGAATATTCCTACTTTGGGGAGAGGTATAGACAAAGATCAGCCTGCACATTTGTGCAATCTGATCTTAGGCCATACCACCAGTTTTCCTTTTTAAGCCAGAAATAGATTGATTTTTTTTTCAAAAGAAATACTGACTCAAAAATATAGGGCATTCAGAGCTTTTAGCTCTTTGATTATAATGCAATCTAGCCATCACTTTTATTCAGCATGACAATGGTTGAAATCTGTATGAAGAAGTATTTGAGAGTTCTTATCCACAGTTTCATTTACCAGTGTTCCTTATACTTGTTATTGTGACTGTTGAAGGCAGACAAATAACTAACTAACTAACTTTGCCTTTCAATTCAACAAAGTTTGTCAACACTTGATCCGTCCATTTTGTGTTATGTTATAATTGGAGATTATCAACTTTTTGACCAAAATAAGATGTATGTAATATGTAATTAGACTTGAAGGTAGTCCTACTCTAATGAAAAATGTTGAAATCGGGGTGACTAATATTTTTCTGGTTTTGTCTTTTTTCTTTTAAATTGTTAGCAAAAAAATGACATAGTAATTTTGTCATTGATTATGTCACTTCAGTGCTGATATGGTGTAATTGTCTGTACACTTTATAGGCACTTTCAGCATTTCATAAGTGCTACAACAGAGACATGTACACCAGAAAGATTTGGTTAAGCTGAACTATAATGGATGTCTTCAAAAGCTTTCTGACATTCATTCAATTACATCAGTTTTCATAAGGGTCAGACTACCTTACTTTAAACATACCTCATGTAATTTATCAAAAATTATACAAGTATATATTATTAAATAATACAATTATACAATTAAAAAATTATTTTGTTTAATAAATTTCAATTTGTTATGCTATGAATTCTTGGTTGTTGTTAATTTATAGGTTCATAAGTAATCTTGTTTCAGAGAAACAAGCGATATTAATTTAACCTTAACCTTGTCATTGTTCAAAAACATTGAAATCTCGAATTTTCTCAACATATTTTACTAGAACTCAGTGTCTTAGAATATTCAACTTCGATTTTTTATCCACTATCATGCATCCATCTTTCTTGCATATGTACCCCAAAATAATTCTTTGAGCTTTAAAGGTTTTGGGATATATATCATGGACTTGAAAGCAAAGTATGTCTGTGAGTAAAAAGAGAAATAAAGAATTGAAAGCAGTTTAAAGTCTAAACCAAGTTTCAGACGATTATTCATCGTAATTGCACAAGTAAATGTGAAATAATATAGAAAAAATAGACTGTGACAAAATAGTTTAACTTTTTGTCACCAAACTGTATAGTTGAAATTTTTGGTTTTGAAGATAGACCTATATTGCACTGAAAAAATGTTGCATGATTGATATTTTGTCAATGCAATATAGGTCTAACTGAAGTTAGATCTGTTTTGCAATAATAATTTTATTAAAAATTGAAGTTTTTAACTGCCAGACAGATCTATCTCATAAAAGTTCTAATATCTTTTTTAAAATTTTCATTTCAATGAAATACAACATTAATAACAAAAAGAATATTATTTTTGGATAAAGACTGCAAAAATAATCATAATTATAAAAAAAGTTTGCACAAATGAGAAATTTTTTATTGTCTCTTGTAAAATTTTGAAAAATGAAGTTAGCCCTATGTTGCGTTCAGCTCTCGAAATATAGTTAGAGAAAAAGCGCGATTTCCATGACTTAATCGAAATTGGAAGCGTCTGATTGGTTCTTGAAGAGATAGGAAGCCATAAATAGAACTTGTATGCTTATTTTTTTCAAGGGAGGTAATAACTATCGCTAATTTCGTTCGTCCTGAACAAAATAAACGATTTTGGATTACCTCCTATAGTTTCAATCAAAACCCGAGCAGCGCACTCATTCAATTTTATTCAAAATATCTTTCCAAAATCTTTCATTTTGTAAATTTTACGATTTTGCTAACTGTACCACAAGAGATCTATCATAAACCCTGGAACTATTAAGTTGATACATGTATCACTAGCTGATCTCAAACAACATGTGCTGGACTGAATAAGTTCCTTAAGTAAACTGGCGCTGTCCCATGCACAGCCGGAAGATGACAACACGCATCTTGAAAATAATTCTTGCTCGTACAGGCTGCCAGTGAAGTGATGACAAAATGCTATAATTAGATTGTTCATATATAGAGTTTTGTAACTATTTTAGCTGTCCGATTTTGAATCCTTTGTAGTCTAACTAACTGATGCGAAGGAATGTGAGAAATAGTCGGTTGCAAGTCAAGATGGGAGCGCATTCGGAACATCACTCTGACAATCTCACGATCAACCTCGGGTAGACATAGACGGACCATTTTTAAAAATTACGGGAAAACCTTGGAAAAGCTCTATGACGTCAGTTAAAATTGCGTAATCACTCGAAACTTTAAGTTACAACATTCGACGTCGCCAACGCTACTCGATTAAGTCAATGACGTGAAATCATCGTATCGTTATATACAAATCTTTAGATTCTTAAATGATGGCTGATAAATCTGAATTTTTGAGATTGGTTCGTCACGACGAATCATTCTCTAAAATTAAGATTTGCAGTCGTTATTTACTGTAAAAATATAAATCGTAATACAGCGAATGTTGTTTCCGCGCTAGTTTTTAATTGTGCGTAAGCACAATTAGTGTGGTTCTGCCCGGACTGTGTCTAATGAAAATTTGCAAAACCTACCCTTTTTCAAACTCCTATCCATTTTGTAAACAGTTTGTTTCGAAAATAACTGGCATAAATTGAGCTTCTGATTTTCTAAGATTATTAATTCAAGTTCTATTTACAGTTCATTCCATGAAGGGTTTAACAGTTTATGAATTTAGCTTAATAACAAAATATTAACTCTAGTTTACTAAAACACAGTTGTAAATTTGCCTTTCGTACCTATGAGGGAAAAAGCTACAGAGATGGATTGTGGGATGAATTACCTAATACCCCCTACTGGAATACCCCTTATAATTCACCTATTAACCTCTTCACTATTAACAAAGTGTAAGTATGTGCATTGTGTCACTCCTCTGTCTCAAGCTTTATCTTGGTGCATTAGTCTCTGTCTGCCTGTGATTTATCTACATGTACATTTCTGAAAACTTGTAACTACAACTTTTCAAGATGTTGCACGAGATATCATTGTCAAAATTGTCCAAAGCCTTTCATATTTTACAAGTAGGTTTTTCAGCTGTCTGAACACTTTTTATTTTTAAAATTCAGCATCAAAAGAATGGAAATGTATTCGCCTGTGCATATTCAAACCTAAAACTATTAAAGAAGCAAATTACAATGCTAATATTTGGCAGTTAGATGTTTAATTTTTTTGACGACATCCTTGATAAAATCTTTGTTTACTGAACGTTTCCCACATTTTTTAGGTATCTTTAAGAGTGGCATGTATGGTTTGACTATATCTTCAATATTAGCCTAACTGGGTTTGGATTTTTTTATGTATTTTTTTTTTCAAAACTATATAATATACATAAACTCTTGAAACAACAATAAGCGGTTCAGTCATTCAGTACCGCACAATTACAGTGCTTACAGCACTTTGATTCTTACACAGTATCCGCCTAACAAAATGCACAATTTTGTTACATACCCATCCGCCTAATATACATCCGAAGTCTGTTGCAGTTTACGGAAATGGCCGAAAGATGTTCCGAATGAATGGGAGCGAAGAAGTCATTGAACGAAAGTTCTGCAGATTTCTGTGCTTACGGATGCACCGTTTGGCGTTAACTTTGGTCATATCTGTTTTATAATTGAAGATATTTTCTTGGAAGGTGGAATGTGTGTTAACCATCAAGGGGGTGACTCTTAAAACATTTTGCAAGAGTTAGGCCCCATTTTCTACTTGGATTTATTTTCATTATCCAACATCTACAGTCGAGCAATTGCACCCGTAATCAGTGCTCTTGTTTTAATTTGCTATGACTAGGTTTTTTTGAAATTCACCGACGAAATTGTTCTTATTACTATTTACAGCAACAAAGTCCACTTATTTGGCGCCGGTTTCCTAGCAAATTAATAGAGTTTGGGCTTCTCAGTTTATGATTTCCAGCATGAGCGAAACCCCATTTCACATACGCACTTACCACGCACCCGCGAGCACACACACACATACGCACTGGCACAAAATACAAATTGTGAAAACATTGCGCTTCATGGAGTCTCGAGATATTAAAAAGATAATTTTTCAAAAATGTTTTTTTTTGTATTTTCCTACTGAGTTTCATAGCATGCATGCTCTATAAAAATATTAAGGTCCAAAGGGGTCGAAAAAGGGGCCAAAATGCCAGTTGTCAATTTGGCCTATCTCATTTCTAAAGATTATTTAACGCAACATAGGACTATCTCAAGTTAGCCCTATGTTGCGTTTATTTAAACTGTACTACATTATATAAGATTGATATAACTATAGTTATCTCTATATTGCTATGTTAACTTTGTTGAAAAAATCAATATTTTAATATTTTTGTGTTATCTCAGTTATTTTGATGTCATAATGTTGATGCAAACAGTATACTTGATGACCTCAGACAGAGTAGTTATGGAAAGGCAAAACTCTTAAAGAAATTCTGAAGATTTAATCTTATTCACAAATCAAAGGCAAGAATCAATGATATATTTAAATAGTGCCTGAAAAGTAAGGCACAAACCTTCCATTTACAGAAAACCCTGTTTGCTTGATTAACATAATTACAATCATTGCACAAAATTATGTCTAAACCAATCAACAATTCAAGTTTATATAGTATTTTATTATTTATATCTAACCTTATCAAGCACTGAATGCTAAGTGATGGCATACATTAATTGTGGTTCTCTTTTTAAGAAAATTTTTCAAGTCAATAGCTATAAATTTGGCTTATGTGGTCATACAGACCATGTTTAAATTCTAAGTGTATTAGCTAGGTTTGTTCCAATCCGTCAGTACTAATTATACTTCAGTTGTCTTTGCTCAAAGGAAAATATTCTTTGATAATGTCTTAGATCAAATTTTTCTTAAATTTTCAGAGTCCAGCATAAAAATGCTTCAGGCCAGCTATCATCAAGGACACAAATCATTTAAAGGGAGTGGTCGCCAATGTGTAGCCAACTCATTAATGTCAATATGGGAAAGCTTTCAAAACCCCCCAGCTTTCTGGGATAAAATGAACATGAACTGTATCTTGAAATCCGGTGATGATCTTTACATGAAGATAACATAACATCAAAAACGGAAACCTTACATATCATTTGATGAGATTCCAGATTGCATTTGTGATTCAAGTGTCACTAAAGGCCTTCCTTTGTATGGCACATTTGATAGGGGGTTTACAGAGAAGCCATTTATACATTATCAGATGCTTTACACGAACTCTGTCAGTTTCAATCCGAAGATCAAGAATGTTTTTTGATTACCATTGGAAATAAAGAACCTGCATACACTAGTGCTATTTTAAGAACTAACCAGATCTTCTACTTTTTTGACCCACATTCTAGATCAGCAACAGGCAATGTTATAGCAGATGGACTTGCAACAATGACCATTCATTCTTCTATTTCTGATCTTTGTAATTTCATTACACACTTGGCATCTTCTTTGTTAAATGGCAGATTAGATGCAAAAGTTGAAATTATTCAAGTTAAAATGTCTTCAAAGGAGAAAGACGATGATTCAGTTTCAGAATTTTCAGGTTTTTCATCTGTCAGTGATGGGGAGGTTAGTTGTAGACTCTTTCTAGCACATAAGTCTCTTAATTCTGATTCTGATGTGTCTGACATTTCTGAATCTCAATTGAGTTGTTCATCAGAAGCTAACTCTCTTATAAGCGAGACAATAAATGGCCTCAATGAGTCTACAATATTCCTAGATTCAATTGATGCTAATGCCTTTGAATTAGTAGATTCTGATAACACTGATGAAGAGGATAGCATTTCTTTAATTCAACTCAAGAGGAAATACATGCCTTTGAATGATCAAAATCTAGGTAGTAATATGACCACTGAACAAGGCCAAAAGAGTAAAAATTCTGAAAGTGACAAAGATAATAGTTCTGAAAATGATTTTCAACAGCCTGATGGTTGTTACAACAAGGAGAATGATACTGGTGAAACTAGTATCTATTCTCCTGGTTGTAATGATAGTCATACTTGTAATGATAACCCTAATTATGTTGGTAATGAAGAAATCTCTAGTGGTGAAAATGGGATTAAGAGGGGAAGGGGAAGAAAAAGGGTAAGTCATCCTTCACAGTGGAAAAGATATATTAATAAACAAAGGAGAAATGAAGGGAAAAGCTATACATCAAGGGTGGGTAAAGTGAGGTCAGCTAGGGCTCTAAAGAAGGGTTGTGGAAGTGCATGTAGATATAAATGTCACGATCAATTTGGTGAGAGTGAAAGGCAAAACCTTTTCATTGTTTTTGGCAAATGGGTGATCTAACAAAACAGAGAAATTTTGTTTCAAAGTATGCTTTGCAAAAAATTAAAGTTACAAAGACTAATGCAAGTAGCAATTCTAGGAGGCAGATTTCTATCAAATGGACACTGCCAAAAAAGATTGATGGTTCTTATGTAGTTCAAAAAGTCTGCAAAACATTCTTTTTACAAACATTAGATATTACTCCTAGATTTGTGGCAACTGTACATCAAAAACAGTCTTTGAAAGGTATGTGCAAAGAAGCTAAAAGAGGTAAACATAATCTAGATTTAACAAAACCAGTACTTAAAAGCTTGACCAAATTAGGGATCACATTGAATCATTCAAACCGGTTGACAGTCATTATTGCAGGAAAGACAGTAAAAAACAATATTTGCCAAGTAACTTAAGTCTTCAAAAAATGTACAATCTGTACAGAGAAAATTGTGCATCTAATTCAGTAACCCCTGTTGAAATCCATATTTACAGAAGGGTGTTTAACAATGATTATAACTTAGCCTTCCATAGACATTTGAAGGATCAGTGTGATCTCTGTGTCTCCTACAAAAATAGCTGCATTCAGAATGAATCTATTGAAAAAGAATATCAAGATCATATTAGAAATAAGAATGTTGTAAATAGATTAAAGCTTAGTGACAAAGAATCTTCTATTCTAAATCCAAATATCTGTGTGGCCTGCTTTGATATGGAGCAAATTTTGCTAACACCACATAGCTTTAAGTCCTCCTTATATTATAAGCGCCGTCTCAGCACATATAATTTTACTATATACGAATTAGGTAAAAAGGATGTTGTTTGCTACATTTGGAATGAGACTATTGCAAAGAGAGGAGGGTCAGAAGTTGCTTCTTGCTTATTTTCATTTATAGAACAGAAAAGGAGGGAAGGGATAAGGCAATTCATCTTTTATAGTGATAACTGCCAAGGTCAAAATAAAAACAGACAGTATGTTACAATGATGTGGTATTGTATCAATAAATATGACCTCATAGGTATAACCCATAGATACCTAGAAAAGGGTCATACTTTTAATGAAATTGATTCAATTCATGCATCGATTGAAAGCGTTAGCAGAAACATTAAGATCTTCACCACTGCCCAATGGGCGGCAGCTGTGAGAACTGCTAGGCATAGAAACCCATATAAAGTTAAGGAAATGACTATGGCAGATTTATTTGACTTTAAGCAATTGTCTGAGAATCTTAGGAACTTTGAGTTCAATTCTGAAAATGACCGAGTGTACTGGGCAAAAATTAGAAGCATAAACTTTTCTTCCAGTCACAGTAATATTTTTGAATACACAACTGATCATGAGGGTCCATTTAAGAAAGTTGACCTGATGAAAAGGTCAAGAAATAAAGCATTTAACTTCAATCAAATCAGTCTTGAACAATTAAGAAATGATATGATTCCTATATCAAGAGAAAAGTATGCTGACCTTTTAAGTTTTTGTCAGAAAAATATAATTCCCAGATTGCACCATGCCTTCTATATTTTGTTACCCCATGAATAGTATATTATAACAGTTTTTTTCGTTGATAAGCAATCTAGTCATGTGATTACCTTTTAACATAGAGATTTTCATGCTCATCATTATTGATATACAGTGGCAGCCTCTTAATTGCAATCCGGATTATAGTAACTTGATTCTTAACTGTAACTGATTATGTGCACAAAATAGTATCAGGCGTGCAAGATTATAAAACTTCTCTCATTCTCAACTGTTAATTTTCTAAAACTTGGATTTGAATAAATATATGAAGATTAAAAATCATATTGATATTATTATAACAGAATAAAAGTTTTAATCTAAAGTTGAAACTCTAAGTTGAACATGAGAAAGGTTTTACATTCTTAGGCCAACATTATTAGAATAAAAAGCTCCTATAAATGGTAACTTTGGTTTAAAGGAACAAAGGAGTTTATAAATTGGAATTGCAATTAACAGGACTCCACTGTTTCAGTACAGATTATGAATATTGATATAAACTATCAATTCTTCAAAAGCCATGCCTTGATTTCTGAGAAAGAGGTTTATTTCTACTAAGGTTCATTTATAAGTTAGTAGGCAAGGAGGTTGTCCCAACCAAAAGATGAATGAATTAACAGCATTGTCATAAAAAAGAGAATTCATTTATTTTATAACTAATTCCCTTGGCATTCCATATTAAAAATTGAATTAACTATAGTTATATGAATGAAATAAAAGGGAAAAAAAAACACTTTTGTATGCAAGTAACTAAAGACATGAGTACTTGATGCAATATGACAAACTTTGACCATGGCCATTTTTTAGCTTTTAAATTTTGATCACTCAAAAGGCATTTTTGTAAGAATAATGGCCCTTTTTTATCATCCATGACCCCCCCCCCCACACACACACACACGTACACCCACCCCCTCTTTAAACTGGCTGTGGAACATTGCATCTGTATGTGGTAATCTTGTTTGAAGCTTAATTCATTAAATAGTTTTTATGGGACTTTAAATAATGAACATTGAGAATGAATTCTGATGCCTTCCTTCCTTTCCTTCTTATTGTTGAATCCAATTGTATAATGAATAAATAAGGTGAATAGGAAAGCCCTGTTCACAAACTTAAGTTTCACACCTAATGTCAACACAGTAAATTAGTAAATTCAAAGGATTAGCTGCATTGGTGTGATGGATTGCCGTTTACCAATCTGAAAAGTTTTTACTATAATTAATTTCAATAAACATGTTAATCAAATAGCATAAAATCAAACAGCTTTAGGTAGGGATTGCCCAGCCAAAGCTTTAAACAGTTATGCATGTTAAGTTTAGAAAAGTAAATACAATACATTTTTATTAGCTCAATTTTCCTAGTAATTGGCTTATCTTACTCAATTGGAGGTTTTGGGGTAAGGATTATAGTTTTTAATGATTGGAATGATAGATCTAATAAATTTGAGGAATAAATTCAAATGAATAGGGAAGCCCTGTTCGCAACAGTTTATTTCAAATTTAATTTCTACATCAAGACTGTTATTTGATAATTAGTGGTGTGAGAGATTTCATTATACCAC
The DNA here is from genome assembly GCA_948146395.1 of Fragum whitleyi. Taxonomy (NCBI): domain Eukaryota; kingdom Metazoa; phylum Mollusca; class Bivalvia; order Cardiida; family Cardiidae; genus Fragum; species Fragum whitleyi. Next base: position 59,620,421 of record OX411555.1, on the reverse strand, counting down.
TCTCATAAGTTATTTTAAATAATATAGCATAGGACTGCTAATTAAAATATTAATCCTTGTCATGTTGAAACCGGAATATTCCTACTTTGGGGAGAGGTATAGACAAAGATCAGCCTGCACATTTGTGCAATCTGATCTTAGGCCATACCACCAGTTTTCCTTTTTAAGCCAGAAATAGATTGATTTTTTTTTCAAAAGAAATACTGACTCAAAAATATAGGGCATTCAGAGCTTTTAGCTCTTTGATTATAATGCAATCTAGCCATCACTTTTATTCAGCATGACAATGGTTGAAATCTGTATGAAGAAGTATTTGAGAGTTCTTATCCACAGTTTCATTTACCAGTGTTCCTTATACTTGTTATTGTGACTGTTGAAGGCAGACAAATAACTAACTAACTAACTTTGCCTTTCAATTCAACAAAGTTTGTCAACACTTGATCCGTCCATTTTGTGTTATGTTATAATTGGAGATTATCAACTTTTTGACCAAAATAAGATGTATGTAATATGTAATTAGACTTGAAGGTAGTCCTACTCTAATGAAAAATGTTGAAATCGGGGTGACTAATATTTTTCTGGTTTTGTCTTTTTTCTTTTAAATTGTTAGCAAAAAAATGACATAGTAATTTTGTCATTGATTATGTCACTTCAGTGCTGATATGGTGTAATTGTCTGTACACTTTATAGGCACTTTCAGCATTTCATAAGTGCTACAACAGAGACATGTACACCAGAAAGATTTGGTTAAGCTGAACTATAATGGATGTCTTCAAAAGCTTTCTGACATTCATTCAATTACATCAGTTTTCATAAGGGTCAGACTACCTTACTTTAAACATACCTCATGTAATTTATCAAAAATTATACAAGTATATATTATTAAATAATACAATTATACAATTAAAAAATTATTTTGTTTAATAAATTTCAATTTGTTATGCTATGAATTCTTGGTTGTTGTTAATTTATAGGTTCATAAGTAATCTTGTTTCAGAGAAACAAGCGATATTAATTTAACCTTAACCTTGTCATTGTTCAAAAACATTGAAATCTCGAATTTTCTCAACATATTTTACTAGAACTCAGTGTCTTAGAATATTCAACTTCGATTTTTTATCCACTATCATGCATCCATCTTTCTTGCATATGTACCCCAAAATAATTCTTTGAGCTTTAAAGGTTTTGGGATATATATCATGGACTTGAAAGCAAAGTATGTCTGTGAGTAAAAAGAGAAATAAAGAATTGAAAGCAGTTTAAAGTCTAAACCAAGTTTCAGACGATTATTCATCGTAATTGCACAAGTAAATGTGAAATAATATAGAAAAAATAGACTGTGACAAAATAGTTTAACTTTTTGTCACCAAACTGTATAGTTGAAATTTTTGGTTTTGAAGATAGACCTATATTGCACTGAAAAAATGTTGCATGATTGATATTTTGTCAATGCAATATAGGTCTAACTGAAGTTAGATCTGTTTTGCAATAATAATTTTATTAAAAATTGAAGTTTTTAACTGCCAGACAGATCTATCTCATAAAAGTTCTAATATCTTTTTTAAAATTTTCATTTCAATGAAATACAACATTAATAACAAAAAGAATATTATTTTTGGATAAAGACTGCAAAAATAATCATAATTATAAAAAAAGTTTGCACAAATGAGAAATTTTTTATTGTCTCTTGTAAAATTTTGAAAAATGAAGTTAGCCCTATGTTGCGTTCAGCTCTCGAAATATAGTTAGAGAAAAAGCGCGATTTCCATGACTTAATCGAAATTGGAAGCGTCTGATTGGTTCTTGAAGAGATAGGAAGCCATAAATAGAACTTGTATGCTTATTTTTTTCAAGGGAGGTAATAACTATCGCTAATTTCGTTCGTCCTGAACAAAATAAACGATTTTGGATTACCTCCTATAGTTTCAATCAAAACCCGAGCAGCGCACTCATTCAATTTTATTCAAAATATCTTTCCAAAATCTTTCATTTTGTAAATTTTACGATTTTGCTAACTGTACCACAAGAGATCTATCATAAACCCTGGAACTATTAAGTTGATACATGTATCACTAGCTGATCTCAAACAACATGTGCTGGACTGAATAAGTTCCTTAAGTAAACTGGCGCTGTCCCATGCACAGCCGGAAGATGACAACACGCATCTTGAAAATAATTCTTGCTCGTACAGGCTGCCAGTGAAGTGATGACAAAATGCTATAATTAGATTGTTCATATATAGAGTTTTGTAACTATTTTAGCTGTCCGATTTTGAATCCTTTGTAGTCTAACTAACTGATGCGAAGGAATGTGAGAAATAGTCGGTTGCAAGTCAAGATGGGAGCGCATTCGGAACATCACTCTGACAATCTCACGATCAACCTCGGGTAGACATAGACGGACCATTTTTAAAAATTACGGGAAAACCTTGGAAAAGCTCTATGACGTCAGTTAAAATTGCGTAATCACTCGAAACTTTAAGTTACAACATTCGACGTCGCCAACGCTACTCGATTAAGTCAATGACGTGAAATCATCGTATCGTTATATACAAATCTTTAGATTCTTAAATGATGGCTGATAAATCTGAATTTTTGAGATTGGTTCGTCACGACGAATCATTCTCTAAAATTAAGATTTGCAGTCGTTATTTACTGTAAAAATATAAATCGTAATACAGCGAATGTTGTTTCCGCGCTAGTTTTTAATTGTGCGTAAGCACAATTAGTGTGGTTCTGCCCGGACTGTGTCTAATGAAAATTTGCAAAACCTACCCTTTTTCAAACTCCTATCCATTTTGTAAACAGTTTGTTTCGAAAATAACTGGCATAAATTGAGCTTCTGATTTTCTAAGATTATTAATTCAAGTTCTATTTACAGTTCATTCCATGAAGGGTTTAACAGTTTATGAATTTAGCTTAATAACAAAATATTAACTCTAGTTTACTAAAACACAGTTGTAAATTTGCCTTTCGTACCTATGAGGGAAAAAGCTACAGAGATGGATTGTGGGATGAATTACCTAATACCCCCTACTGGAATACCCCTTATAATTCACCTATTAACCTCTTCACTATTAACAAAGTGTAAGTATGTGCATTGTGTCACTCCTCTGTCTCAAGCTTTATCTTGGTGCATTAGTCTCTGTCTGCCTGTGATTTATCTACATGTACATTTCTGAAAACTTGTAACTACAACTTTTCAAGATGTTGCACGAGATATCATTGTCAAAATTGTCCAAAGCCTTTCATATTTTACAAGTAGGTTTTTCAGCTGTCTGAACACTTTTTATTTTTAAAATTCAGCATCAAAAGAATGGAAATGTATTCGCCTGTGCATATTCAAACCTAAAACTATTAAAGAAGCAAATTACAATGCTAATATTTGGCAGTTAGATGTTTAATTTTTTTGACGACATCCTTGATAAAATCTTTGTTTACTGAACGTTTCCCACATTTTTTAGGTATCTTTAAGAGTGGCATGTATGGTTTGACTATATCTTCAATATTAGCCTAACTGGGTTTGGATTTTTTTATGTATTTTTTTTTCAAAACTATATAATATACATAAACTCTTGAAACAACAATAAGCGGTTCAGTCATTCAGTACCGCACAATTACAGTGCTTACAGCACTTTGATTCTTACACAGTATCCGCCTAACAAAATGCACAATTTTGTTACATACCCATCCGCCTAATATACATCCGAAGTCTGTTGCAGTTTACGGAAATGGCCGAAAGATGTTCCGAATGAATGGGAGCGAAGAAGTCATTGAACGAAAGTTCTGCAGATTTCTGTGCTTACGGATGCACCGTTTGCCGTTTTTTCTATGTCATGTGTACACAAAGGTCTCGAAATGAACAAAATTAGCGATATTAATTTCCTCGCTTTGATAAAATGCAAATAGACGAACTTATCAAATGCTTCCGAATTCAAGAAAGTGCGTGAAATTGTGGATTTTTTCCAGCAATTTGATTGTACATGTAGTTGTTAAGTGATATTGGGGCGTTTTGAAAGGTTTGAGTGAGTGTTTAGAATGAATGAACGCAGTGCTGAGTGAGAGATTTAGAATCGGTTTTAATCGGGGTGAGTGTCGATTTCACTGTATTCTTACCTGTAATGAAAAAGAAAGACGATAAAAGCAAAGGAAAGAAAAGATAACAATCACTGTTGATAACATTTGTAAACATAGTGTTAAAATCTTTAGGTACTTGTTTCGACCATTCAATGACCAGGTTTAAACAATGATAAATGCAGGTCTATTTTGTTGCGTGTTTGTGTACCATGCGTTCTTTGTTGTTGGATTGGTTTTACCCTCTTTAAGACAGAACTATCAAGACGATATCATATGTTGTGTTCCGTCAGAATGGCAAGGTTTGATGTATCTTGATTTCGGGACTGTGTTTATAGACGATAATGGAGGTACGGCATTCTCATACATCAATGGAAGTGTCGAGACTGCCTACAGCTTTGCTAAGAGAAAAGCGTATTTTAAACTTAAAGGAGTTGAACAGAGTCCGCTAATACCCAAACCAGTGCCATATGATACCACAATATTGTACGACTTTAAACACGTAAGTAAAAGTCTCAGATCGAACCATTGTAGAAAAGAACATATTTTCTTGAAATAGACCACGTTTCCGACATCTTTCCCACAACACAGAATGGTTCCTTACCGAGTTACGTACGTTTACTTTGTTGTCTGAAGCATCTTTAAATCTGAGCATGTTTTAAAAAGTTCTTTTCTAAATTTCAAAAACGTTTTAGCGTTAGTTTAAGAAACTCTGATTGACGTGATAGAACACTTTCGATTTACAAAATAGATAAATGAAAAAAAAAAAAAAAAAAAATTGAAACAAAGTTTGACATTGTGTTTCTATTTTCCTTTATTTTAACACATTCAACGACCTCAAAATTAAGGATAACAGAATCTAATGGTGAGATAACATCCAGAAAGACGATACATAGATAAAAATAAAAGTTTGATGTCAGCTTCAGTACAAGTCCATTGACTTCATTTTAATCAGAATGAAAAGTACAGATAACAACATCGTGAAATTGACAAGGTGAATGGTTTTGGAATGAAATTGAATGAGTGTGTGAAGCGAGTTTTGGGTGAATTTAAGGGAGGTAATCAAACATCGCTAATTTTGTTCTCCCTTTTATAAAATATGCAAACAAGTTTTATACATAGCAACCTATTTTTTCAAGAACCTATGAGACGCTAACAATTACAATTATGTCGGTGAAATCGCGATTTCTCTCTATCAAAATTTATTTTGAATGGCTTCATTGATTCTATGTACTTCAATGGGTTTGAGCGTTTTTTAATGGTTTGCGTGAGTGTTTGGAATGAATGAATGGAGCGCTGAGTGAGCGATTTGGAATGGTTTTGATTGAGGTGAATGTCAATTTCACGATGTAACTGTGTGAGCATGATCAGTCGCACATGTTTTTGTAGGGGTTGATGTATACTGTATCTGCGGCAGGAGATTGCCAGAAGGATCAACTTGACAACATGACAAAACAATGTGTTCCAGGTAAATTTTCATACTTTTTCTTTAACTATATGTATTTGTTTATATTCAGATACATGTAAGCCCATCAATATTTAGTTTCCGAAATACGAGTTCTTTAGACAATGGTCATTTAAATTTCATAAGATTTGGCTTTGGATACTCTGAAACGAATATAAAAAAATCAACTTAATCTGATGTTACAAATATTGAAGAACGCAACACTTATGTAAACGTGTACTATTCTAAATAATTTAATATTAGTTTCCATTGATAATCTTGTATCCAATTTTTTCTGAAATTGGTTTCATTCCCCAAATGAAAATAATTTTGAGTACACGGCTAATTTGGAGGCTTCCACAAAAAGTAATGAAATGAATCCATGCCATTTGCAGAAATATTTAAATTTTGCTTTAAGATATTCAATATAAAGACATGAAGACAATATTTGTTCATTTCATTGAGGTATGAAAATTAAAAACCTAATCACAATCTTGTATGAAACTGCTTTGCGTATTCATACAGTGTGATTAGGTTTTTAAGTTTCATACCTCCATGAAATAAACAAACAACATTTCATCTCCTGAATTAATCTAGATAATTTCAAGCATCCACCAATGTGGCAAGACTCCATCAAAATGGCCAACCTATGCTGTAAGTTGAGACCGATAAGCCGTAAAAGATTCATGCTAGTTCAGAGAAGCCCAAAGACTTTTAGCCTCTCAACACCCGGAACAAGCCTCAGCATCGGTATAAACCAATCGAGAATCCTCGGCGAGTCTACGTAATAGACCTCGGGAATAAGCGTCATCTCGCAAGTGGGTTGACATAATATAATTTGATAACAAAACGCTGTATTTTAATGTGTTTTGTCACCAAGTTATAAAATGCCCAAATGTTCTCCACAGACGATCGAAAAGAATTAACCAAATGTGTTTTTCTACAAGCTCATTATAGACGAATTACCACCAGAAACCGAATTACAAAAAAAAAAAAAAAAAAAAAGACCCCAAAATTTACTACACTTACGACCGAGGTACTTTCATGTTTATGGACAAGCCGAGCGATGATTCGAACGCGGTATAAACGTGTGCATGGATGAACTTTGTCTTGGACATTGGCTTGTCGTTTTGAACCAGGGCATCTTCTGTTGTTCACCTTCGGCCATTTCGTGTCTTGCCATTGAGTGTATGTAGTAGGATTTTGAAAGAAAACAACCTTCTTTGGGGGGAGGAACATTGTGGAAAAGAAGAAATTGCTTGTAACAAGCAATTTCTTCTATTCCAAAATGTGCTCCAAAAATTCGGACTCCTTACTTTGAGCTTGGACCCCTTGATTTTATATATTGGTAGTCCGGTGGACTCCTTACTCATAGAAGTAAGTGTCAAACCCTGACTATACATCCTTGATGGTGCGTAGCAAGTCAACGCGATATGTAGGCACTATATTAATTTCCTTTTTCATTGTAGGTCCTTTGAAAAGGTTGAAAAAAATTAAGGAAAATTAATTTATAAAAGAAGACGTGACGTTACTTTAACTTATGTCCATATTGTATTTCAGGAAACGCCATGCTAGTTTCGTCTGCAGATTTGGGTGCTGTCGACCTTCCGGTGTCAACATACAGATACACAACACAGTCAGATATACAATGGGAAGTTACAGCGACTGTTGTTATACATGGTAAATGTACTTAACGTTCCAAAAAAATAAATCAATCGGAATTACTGCCATTGGAAAAGGACGGATCTTAAAAGTATACTTAAAGTAATTTAAGGAACCCCTATATGAACATCTAAATTGATATAGCTTTCGACAAGTTACATGCATGTGAATTTTTCTGTTTGTAAGAGTGTAATTAGCATAACGATGTTGTCGATCAAAAGTCAATAGACTAATAAATTCACTTCACATGCTGTTGTCTCTTACTATTTGCTACTATTTAGCTTTATATGATTTTGTTGATGGGCAACTTGAAAGCCATGATTTATTAATATGTAGTTACGACGTTTAGGTGGCATATTATTATTCTTTATCTGTTTGTTTGATGTCCACGACTATACATTTCATTGATAGATAACATTTAAAATATCTGTATGGACCTACACACCCTGTTGATTTTGGTGGTCACTTAAAGGGTTGAACTGTGATATTTATCTAAGGACAAACGAATTTACGTCACTGTGGTGTTTTTTATTATTTATTTTTTTGTTATTTTGGTCAAATGATAATTAATTTGACAAAACCGTAGCTATGTGTCAAGATTGTGCATTAAGCATTAAATTAGTCTTATTATGGATTCTTGCTTTTTTTATATTAATTAAAACAAACGAAGAGAGTAACGCTTGATTTCATGAAGGTATGAAACTAAAAACATAATGAGACTTATGTATGAATCTGCTTCGAATATTCTGAAACAGATTCATACAGTCTGTGTGATTGGGTTTTTAGTTTTAAGTTTCATGCTTCAATGATAGGAAAAATATACTCTATTCAACTCCCAAATGCGTGAAGTTAAATAGGGAATAAATGTATTTTTTGATATATTTCAGCCCTTCATCCCTTGGAGCCAAGACAGTGTACCCCGATCGAAGTTGTATATTTTACGCCCTCGGTGAACCCTGACAGCGGCAGTTACTATTCCTTACAAGTCACGGATGTATCAAGACTGAATTCGTCCTCAATATTTGACGTGCCTAAACAGTGTGTTTAATAATCGGACTTTTTAGATTCTGTACTTAGGTAATACATAATGTAAAATATACACTTTTTTCGAAGAATTTCGATTGCTGCTTCTAAAATAAGAAATTATTAAATTGACAAGGTGAAGGATCTCGGAATGAAATTGAATGAGAGTTGAATGAAATATAAAAAAATAGCGATATTTAGCACGAAAACATTAATGAGCGATATTCAAAATATAACATACACTTTTTTCATTTCTGTGTTTTTTTGAAATCGACCCCTTTGTCCTTTGACATTCAAATCCGGCAACGCTGCATTTATGAAATCTTTCCAAGCGCTTATTCGAATCGGTCAAAAACGCTCCATATCATAAGAAACTACTTCGAATAGTTCATAGCCATTGATAGGTTCATTTTCTTTGATCAAATCATACAACGTTGTTTTAGTTAGTATGGATTAAAAAAAGTATATTTTATTAAGATCAATAAGCGTTATTATATTACCTCCCACTCCCACCCCCCACACACCTCCCTCCTTAATTTCAATCAAACTCCTTCCTCCCACTCATTCATTTTCAACGTTTTCATTCTATATTCATTCCAAAATCAATCATCTTGTCAGTTACACGATGTTGTGTTCTGTAAGATACATCGGATAGTTATCAACCTCGCTAAGGTGAATGATGTTGGAACGGTTTTGGAATGAAAATTGACTGAATGTGATGAGTGAGTTGTGGATAAAATTAAAGGGGGGTAATCAAATATCGCTAATTTTGTTCATGGTGAACTAAATAAGCGATATTTATTACCTCCAATTTGATGAATTATAGATATAAGCTCTATAAATAAATCCTGTTCAAGATTCAATCAGACGATTATAATTTCAAATATGTCAGTGAATCGAGATTTTTTCTAGCTATAAATATGAAGGTGTTAATCTTACCTTTTAGAGATTTTGGTGCGTTTTTGAATTGTTTGAGTGAGTGTTTGGAATGAATGAATTGAGCGCTGAGTGAAAGATTACGAATTATTTTGATTGAGAGAAATGTCAATTTCACGGTGTTATTAACTGTATATTGACTAGTATGGAAAGACAACATCGTAAGGGAAAGCTTTCCGCGGCGTTTTATTCGAAGAATTCCCTTTTCTTATTTATAGATTTGGTATTTTTAAATTATTTCAATTTGTAAAATGTGAAATATGTGCTTTGTACCTACATTGCAATACTATAACCATTTCTATATGTCATATTCCGGTTGTGAGAATTGACAATTGTCTCAACAGAGCCTCGACAATTATCAATTCTCCCAACCTCGTTAGAATTTTCTTTATACAACTTGAATTTCAGGTAGAAACATCGACGAAAACTAGACATATAACGGTTATGAGAAGAATATAATACGTACTTAGTGTATTGTATGAAAGAAATATCTAACTCGATTGTGAGAATTGATAATTGTCTCGACAGAGTACGTATTATATATGTATCCGTGTAAGTTGTAACACAACAACAACCTTTGCAATGTTGTTAGTTTCATCGGGAGGAAAATCTTATTTTTTTAAGTGGATTTATCCGAGTCGAATGCTGTTTTTTTTTCTTGTGAAACGCTTTTTACATTCCAATTGCAACATGATAAAAACCCCATTTATTTCCAAGATAAACCAAGACAAGTAAAACAAAAACAAACAAAAAAAAAAAAAATAACCAGACAAAAAAACTCAAAAAAGGCATATACAACAAACTTTCAAACTTATTATTTTCATAATTGTTCAAATATATCAACCCGAAAGTGTTAAGACATGTTATATTTAGGCCTGTATTTGACATTTACATTTTGAGATAACACTTAAATGAAATAGTATATATTCAATATAAAATACTGCACTTATAATGTCACGTTAAGGAATGAATTACATGGTAACACCCAAGGGAGGCCTTTTTTGATAATCAAAACTGCAAAAATATATTACCAGGTTTTGATATTCCCAATGTAATATGACGATAAATGTCCCAGGGTTTGGCAAAGAAAAAACATTGGAAGGGCAATTATTTGGTTGAAATAATAATTTTGGGCCTCAAAATATGTGAAATGCTGGAAAATAAATTAACGTAAAGCAGCAACAAAACTTATGTAGGTACTTTCATTTGATTGTTTGTCTGTCTATCTATCAATCTCTCTCTCCATCATTCTTTTTCTCTAATTCTGTCCTTTTCCTGCCAGAATGACTGTCTGTTTGCCCTCTGTTTGATAAATAATCTATGGCACAAATAAAGAATACAAACCAATTAAACATTTTTCAATGACACTGCTGATTGTAAAGGTTACAAATATTACTGTTTTATCACGTATTTGCAAAGTAATGGACGATGTCATAGTTTTAGTTTTACACAAATCTTACCTTAATAATTGACCTGCCCTGCATGCAGGATGACAAAACGGTGAAAACAGTTGTCCAATATAACTCCGCATTGCTCGCAAGTGCACGCGCAAAGCGGGGTATAATTTGAAAATTGTTTGCGCCGTTTTGCCATCCTGAACGTAGGACAGATCTTGAACCTTGTACCAAAAGATTTTTCTTATGACAAGCAATTCACATGTAAAATATATTGACCTATCACTTATCATTAAAATATATGGCGAATTTATTTTTTTTATAACGAAAATTGTTGAATCAGAACAATTAAACGTGTATGTAATGTAAGTTTTTGGCAGTCAATCGGAGAGTTTACAAGAAGCTAACATTATCAAGCCCATTTTCCGTGACGCGTTTTCATACGCAAATCTGAAATAGTTACAGCCAATGCCATCCGTTTTGCTACTCAAATATGAAATTTAAAATCTGCCAATTACACAAGGAAAAAGAGAAAATCTCATTTACAATTTTCTCCATTTTTCATGACGTATCTTTAAATTATGGATAATCAATATAATGTCTTTGGAATTTCCAAGGAATTCTAAATATGAAGTTTCAACTATATTTGATGAGGAGTGTGGAGATGTAGCTTTGGATAGACGGGTGGAGGGAAGTGGGCGCGTACAAACCAACGACTTATTGCTGAATAATATAGTTTGAAATTCAGCTAGTCCGAAAGCTGAAGCCTACATTTATGGATGGATTATCAAATGATTGTTTCTTTGAATTGTGGATTTTCCATTTGAAACTATCGGTTGGTCATATTGAAGTCTTTTGGCCAAGGTGTAAATCAAGAAGAAGGCCTTATCTGGAGCATTTTTAGTCAGTATCATTTCTTGATTTAAAAAAAAACAACAACATGTTTTGGCACTTAAAGGCACAAAAATTCCTATTGCAATGGATTGCCTCAGTTTAACGAAGTAATTTATAAGAGTCAAGGAACTTGTGGATATCATATGAGCCTATGCGTGACATTTCCATCAATTTCAAATGTGCGCCAAGCAAAGACTCTGGCCAGCCTGTTTATCTGCACAGTCCGACCAGGGCCTTCACTTTACGCTTTGTAGAAATATAGATTACAACAGTGTCTGTAGTAAGTCAGGCAAACTTTTAGTTATACTACGTGGCAGTCAAGGTTGGTTAATGGTGGCCCTTTAAGCACATGTCAAATTGTTGAAATGTCACGTACAAACTCATTTAAAGATATATCACTAATATTATCCTTATTTTACGTTTGGAATACACTTTGAACATGTTCTTTTGGCTTTGAAATTATTAAATGAACTAGAAGACCAAAGGATTTCTGTATTGAGTTATACATTTAACTCCCACTTTTATCTAATTTGCTATAGCTAATTATTCATGATTTCATTTTAGAGATACAGGCAACCTTAGGAAAAGATGAAAGCCGAAGACTGGGTTATATTTCTGTTCCTCGTAATAACCATCATATTCGGCATTCCAGGAAATGTGTTATCCTTTGTCATCTGGACTAGAGGCAAGAGATGCAGAAAACTTTTCGTCGGCGTATATTTTAGAATACTTACTATCGTAGACACGTTTGTGCTAGTGTTTCCCGCAATGGAGCTGGCGCTTTTTATGTCACCTTCACATATTTATCTCCGCAATAAATACGATGTGCTCTGTAAAATCCTACCATTCATAGTGACATCGAGTTTGCGTCTGTCCATATGGATCACAGTGGTTATGTCCGTTGAAAAAGTGCTTCGTGTTTACATACCCTTAAGATTTCAAAACACGAAAAATCATAAACATGTGTATTTTATCTTTTCTATTTTAACCTTTGTATCTCTCGGAATCAATGTACCTTACTTAATTGGATTAAACATAGTTGAATTCAAAGACGGTGAGTGTTGGTGTTACATTGACGACAAATACTTTACATATATTGATAACTTTGAAAGATTATTTGATGTGGTCGCCCGTTTTGTTCTTCCAGTGGTAGTATTGTTTATCAGTAATTTACTTATTTTAGCAAAAATGTTAAAGAGATCCAATGCATTGACTGGAATCCCGAATGAAAATAACGCAAAACGGCGCCAAATTCAAATACGTAATGCAACTGTTCATGTGCTTGCTATAAGCTTGGTCACTTTTACAACACTAGTACCCTTTGCTGTTATAGATATAATTTTGTACATATACGGTCCATTCTTCCCGGAAAAGATATATCAAAATTTGACTGCTCTCATGTACTTAAATAACGCAATTAATATTCTGCTTTATTGCTCAGTAGGGAGGGCATTTAGAAAAGATTTCAAACATATTTTGAATATTTGTTCCAATGTTTAAAGTATTGTGTGCAAACTTGCGTCGAATAGAGTTCATGGAAAAAAGACCATTTAGACCAAATTAAAGTGAAATATCGAATCAAACAGTGCGTTCTTCAAAAGCATACATGTATATCTCAGAAACGATTTTTCTTATTCCTTCAGAAATAAATGATTTTTTTAGTGATTCCGGTCTAAAGACATAAGAATGCAGTCCAAAATTTACCGAATTTAGATTTATACCGATCAAAAACGATTAAAAAGTGTTGTGGTTTTTTTAAGTTATTTTGTATTGCTCCCGTTATATTGGCGAATTCTGCCACTTGTCAATTGCGAATTCGTGGGACATAAATGTCGGAAGACTATCCACCGCTGCTGCCGGGAATCGAACTCATTCAGTCAATGAATGGTAAAACGATCTAACCCTGAAACAAACTATTAACCTTAATTCATTTAGACGTTAAAATTTGACGTAATTGTTGAAACAGTATGAATCACTAAACTTTGTGTAAAGATTAAAGAACCTGCAAATTTAACCAAGTAGTTTGACAAAAAAATGTTCTCACAATTTTCAAAACACACGTAGGAATATGTGTACAGACTCTCTATTATCAGACAGAATTCAAATTCAAATTCAAATCTTTTGTTGTACATATAGGCCACTGGCCCAAAATACTTTACAATACAAAAAAAGCAATACAGTTATCGGGTTAATTATTCAGTTAAGTTAATTAGTTATTGGATCTTTCAATATTTCTGTAGCTTTTACCTTCATAATAGCATTTATGTAGATGGCCAATTTACGGATTGTTGATTCTTTTTGAGTTCTCATCAGACTATAGAAACATTCAACATTTGCTTGACCTTCATACCAGTTAAACAAATATTGTTTTCTTTCTGAATCATATTGGAAACAATGAAAAAATACATGATATTCATCTTCTATATATAACAGTTTATGATTTTGATTACAAAAGTTACATATGCTATTATTTCTCTCCACACCTGTATGTCTGCCAAGTTCAATATCAAATTTATGATTTGAGCACCTTAAAATATTTTTTAAACATCATTGCATAAAATGTACGTTTCGGGACGTAATAGGCATACGTCAACGGGCAAAAACGGGAACGGGAAAAAACGCGGATTAATAAGTAAATTCACGTGCCGTTAACATCCGGCTTTTTTACCTTAATATCCTCGATCTGGACCTACACAATTTATCAGTTTCTATAACTAGCATTCATATAGAGCACAAATAAAGACGTTGATTCATAATTGCGTTGAATTTTTTCACGTCATAGATTTACTTAGCAACGTCAGTATACACAAGTGATAGTACAATGCACAACGCAATTTTCCTGGCACCTCATTTGGCTTAGACCTAGTTTTAAAGAGTTACTCGTGAACCATTTGCAATATATGTTTGAATAGAAACAAAAGTCTTTCTTTTAATGCAATAATAGCGCAAACTCACGAATTTTCGGGCGTTAATATTTGCAGAGTTCGCACTCGAGCGTTTAACCTTTTTCGGGTCTCTGCAAATGTTAACCATGTATTTTGCTTCATTTAATTTCTTATTGATACAAAGTTCTAATTTTTATGTTAAAAATTAGTTGGATGATTGGATCATTGGCCTTGGATGATGACCCTGACTTATATATCTTATGAAATGTCTTGTCGAAAGACATACACTTGTGAAATATGGATGCTATTTCACTAACAATTTTAGAGTAATGGTCAATGCAATAGTTTTAATTTTAGACAAATCTAACCTTGACTGATGACCTTGAACCTGGTACCAACATTCAGTTATTTTCACAAGCAATGCACCTGGGAAATGTGTAGAGTATGCCCCTTATTGTTCAATTTAAAGATTACGAAAAATGTTGATTTTGAGCAATCAAAAGTTATTTAGTGTAAGTTAATCGGTAGTCAATCGGAGAGCTTACATTAAGCTAGCACTACAAAGCTTCGTTTTTTCATTCTACGCATACAGTTAGTAACATCGTAAAATGGACATTCAGCTCAATCCAAACCATTGTAAATCGCTCAGTAAGCGCCTCATTTATTCATTCCAAACACTCACTCAAACCATTTAAAAGAGCTCCAAAATGACAGAAAAGATAGAATCAGCAACTATTTATGGAACTTGTGTGTATATTTTATTTATAGGTAATGCTTATCACTTATTTTGTTTTATTCTTTAACAAAATTAGCGATATTGGATTACCCCCTTTAATTTCACTCAAAACTCACCATCGCACTCATTAAATTTCATTTATTAATCATTCCAAATTCACTCACCTTGTCAATTTTACGATGTTGCTAACTTTATGTCAAATACAGCTAACAACATCGTGAAATTGACAAGATGAATGATTTTGGAATAATTTTGGAACGAGGTTGAATGAATGTGTGGAGCGACTTTTGAGTGAATTTAATGGGAGGTAATTCAGCATTGCAAATTTTGTTCAGTATGAACAAAATTAGCAATATTGATTACCTCCCTTTAATAAAATATTTTGAATGTAGCTGTTGGTTGTATACTTTTTAGTCATTTGGGGCGTTATTGATCGATTTGAATAAATGTTTGGAATGAATGAATGGAGCGATGAGTGAGCTATTTAGAATGGTTTTGATTGAGTTAAATGTCAATTTCATGATGTAATTAACTGTAGTTTGCAGTAAGGAAATCAGATTCGCTACTCACATATGACATTTTATTAAATTCTGGTCATTCCACTAGGTAAAAGATAAAGAAAAAACTATTTTGTCCCATTTTTCGTGACGTAACCTCGAATTGAGAAACTTCGGAAATATCATCCAAATGTTTTAGGAAGCTCAAATATGAAGTTTTATCCAATTTGGAATTGTGGGGATATAGCTTCGGACGGACAGACAGATGGAAGGATGTGCGCTCGTACCAGTCGGCGACTTTATACTTCCCGTAAAATGTCTGCGAATTCTTTTTGTACCTTTATAGACCCAAATTAATTCTCATATCAACACTGTTAACATCATTAAACCAACTTAAGAATTCTTGTATTTTACTTTTATTATCTCCCGACAAAAAGGCGGAGGGATATTTTTTGGTGTTGTGAGTCCGACTATCCGACCGTGCCTCCGTGGTTTTTGTCCGTGCATTGCTCTTATCGATGTTTTACAGAATTAGTTGTTATAATCGTTCTACCCAAAAGAGCAGATGTGCCGTTTGGAAATCATTCATCGGTTAGTTTAGTTCATAGGTCAAGGTCAAGGTCAAATGTCAAAAGAGTTATTGAATTAACGGATTGAATTCAAAATAAAATGTCAAAATCGTTATCTGTGAAGTGTAGATATGCAATCTGAAAATAATCTTTGGAAAGCGTCAAGTTCAAGGATAATGAGTTATATTTTGAAATTAAGCTTGTCCGAAAATTCAATCCTACATTTATAGTTAGATGGCCAAGTGACTATTTACTGTCAATTAATGATTTTCCATTTGAAAGAAAGTTTTGGATAGTTATGTCGAAGTCTATGAGTCAAGGTCAGAAACAAGAATAAGAAATGTTGCCTGGAGCATTTTTCAGTCAGTATTTTTATTTGATTTTAGCATGTTTTGGTACTTTAGGTTGCATGTCAAGTTCAAGTTCTAACATTTATTCAATTAATCAACACAGTTTGCATAAGAATACGATTTTCATTTGTTATTTTACACGTGAGCGGTATAAGTAATTAGAGATTGTGAAATAATTGTCGTTAGATTTCTAGTGACTAAATTGCCAAATGCTAATGCAGAGGGAAGCTCAGTTTGACGAAATATTTTTCACTTATAAAATAGATGGAATGTGGCATTCAGATAGAAGGCTATTACAAATATAATCTATTTTTGACGTTGAGAATCGAATTCAAACCCGTTCTTTTGGCCTTGATTTTTACAAACAAATGAAAAGATAAAGGTATTTCTGTATTGCATTATAAATTTACCAGCCAGTTTTATCCAATTCATTATAACAAGTTGTTCGTGATTCCTTTTTAGTGATACAGAAAAGATGAAAGCCGAAGACTGGGCTATATTTTTGTTCCTCGTAATCACCATCATATTCGGGATTCCAGGAAATGTGCTATCCTTTGTTATCTGGACCAGAGGCAAGAGATGCAGAAAACTTTTCGTAGGCACATATTTCCGAATACTTGCTATTGTAGACACATTTGTACTGGTGTTTCCAGCCATGGAGCTAGTGCTGGTTATGTCGCCTTCACATATTTATCTCAGAAGTAAGAGTGGCGTACTATGTAGACTGCTACCATTTATAGTCACTTCTAGTTGGCGTCTGTCAATATGGATCACAGTTTCTATGTCCATGGAAAAGGTGCTTCGTATAAACATGCCCTTTTGGTTTCAGAATGTAAAAAATCACAAGCACGTGTATATAATAATTTCAGTACTTACATTTATATCTCTCGGAATAAACGCACCATACATATTTGGATTTAATTTTGTTGTAATCGAAGAAGGTTTTGGTTTGTGTATTATTGACAAGCATTATTCTTTCTATCTTGATAACTTTGAAAGATTATTTAATGTGGTCGCGCTCTTCATTCTTCCAGTGGTAGCATTGTTTATCAGTAATTTACTTATATTGACAAAACTCTTAAAAAGAAACAAAATATTGACCGGAGGTTTGAATGAGTTTCGTTCTAGACAACGCCAAGCTCAAATACGGAATGCCACCTTTCATGTACTTGCTATAGGCCTGGTCAGCTTGACCACGCTCGCGCCATTTGCTGCAGTAGAAATATTGGTGTACGTACATGGTCGAACCTTCCCTGGAAACATATATAGACTATTCAATGCTCTTATATACTTAAATAATGCAATAAACATTCTACTTTATTGCTTAGTAGGAAGGGCTTTTAGGACAGATTTGAGACATATCTTAAATACTTAGTTCGTTCTTTTAAAGTATTGTGGACATATGCAATCCTTTCCAGCACTCGGGAACCTTGGGTGATTCTACGGAATAGACCTCGGGAATAATGAGGGCGTAGACAAAAAAAAATGAAAAGACCCCCCCCCCCCCCAAAAAAAAAAAAAAAAAAAAACAACAAAAAAACAAAAAAAAAAAAAAAAAAACACACACACTCACAAAGAAATGGTAAATTGGGCAAGTGATAATTTCATAACAAAACGCAGTGTTTTACTGCGTTTGACATTAAATTATAATGCCCAAAAGAACTCCACATACAATCAGAACGAATTATCAAAATGTGTTGTTCTGCAAGCGTATTGAAAAAGCGAAATATAACCACAATTTACTGTGATTCGCCGCGTATTTATCCAGGAAATAACAACAAAAACATTGAATTTTAGCCAAGTCCTGTCCGAAAAATAATCTAGGTCATTTTACAGTAAGAATAGGTACGTGTCGTACTTATATTAGGTAAGCAACATTTTAAACGTCTAGCTGATAAACCATGCAACAAAGATTCTATCATTCATTAAATCATTCTTTAATAGTTTTGCGTGCTTATAAAAGGTAGATACCCCACGAACCTTAATTCAGAAAAGCGCTAAGAAAATTTTGTATTGACAGGAAGTAGATTACGGAGGGACCATTATTCCTTTAGTAACGCCTGGACATCAAGATGATAAACCTTTGCAAGTTATGAATTGCTCTGATTCAAAGTTTCTGAAAAAGTTCGACGAAAATATCTTTGGAAGATGTCGGGAAGGATGTCTTGATACATGCTGCCAAAAGCGAGTCCAAACTCTACATAAATTAAAAGATAATCAACTAAAAATTACTATTACAAATTTTCCGTATCGATTAGTAGTGACATAACCAATTGGTTTGGGCGTGAATAGGTTCCAAACTAGAGTCGGGGTGAACACATCAATAATGTATGTATAGTCAGCGTCAAAAGAAAGTTGCCACTAACAATAACACCCATAAAATATTGAATATCTTATTCATCTAAAAAGTTATGTAATTCTTTGACAATGGAGTAGTTGGAAAACATAAACATTTGGTTTTAATCAGTGGCTAGGAGCAATCGTCTTTTGTCCTGGCTTAATAAAACTTACCCGAAATTGAAAAGTCGCTAACACCAATAACGTGTATCGCCACCATTATCATGGAGAACTGTAGTATTTTTGGCTGAAAATTCTTATAGCATGCTGTATACGTTTTAATAAAATGGCCTGTCATTCGTTCGTAAGAGCGTTGATGAAGTGCTTCCGATTCCCGATACTGTCAATCGTCAAACATCGTACGTCCTAATTTGCCCGCAAATGCTCTGCAGGATAGCGATAGGAAGAGAGAGCAAAACATAGAAACGGGTTGTGAACTATGTACGAATGGCCTTAACTTAAGCACAGCTGAAAAATATTATTGACTCTGTGCATAATGGTGTCTTCTTTTTGGCCCCCTTTATGGCTGACGCGAAGGCCTCAACTACCAATTTTCTTTGATGAACAAGAATTTACAAAGAAATCTGTAAGGACATTTACTAAGGATCATTTCAGTGAATTTTGGTTGAATTCTGATGAATAGTTTAAGAGAAAAATATTTCAAAAAGATCCAGTAGGCCTTTTTTTGATGACGCGGTAGCCCTCAGACCTTTTTTCTTCATTTCAAGTCAACTTATTTATATGAGTATTGTTTCATTCGCATTCAAGTTGTAGGATGTTCCAAAAGTAATAGCTAAACGTTTTTATGAAAAAAGTGCGCAAAGAATATCGCCGCTTATAGACCTATTAAAATCAAATGAAATCGAAAGTGAAATTTTGATCTATATTTCAAGCCCTTAATTGTAATTTTTTCATGGTTTGCTTTTGTCATCCCTGCACCTTTTTTTATTCACACTACTGGTCCAGTGCAAAATATACCTTCTCGACATTTAGTATTTGGTATATGAAACGGTCTGCGTAATCTAAGATACACGTATTTTAGCGTGGTTAGAAATCCGTCAATTAGCAATTCTTGACACAAATCTTTGTTTTTCACCATACCTTCGTTTTTGTTGTCAAAAGAAATTTATTTTAATGGAAACAAACTGATATTTGACATAAAAATAGATCTTCATCTACAAATTAACCATTTCGATTTCTCGGAATCCCCAGATTTTTTTCGCAGACGAGTTAGTAAAAATCAAATGTCAAATCCCTTTTCATCCTCTTATCCATACATGTTACATGTGCCTATGTTGAAATAAGTACTCCTTAGTGTATTTAAGCTGGGTGTGCATGCTAAAGTAGGGCCATTATTGTTGTTAAAATCTTTAAAATCTAGATAGGTATTGTTTGCAAAAAAATATTTTTATAAGAAAAATACATTATTCATTGATGATAACCAAATAATTTGCGGCCTTCTTTGATGCATTGCATCAAAATTTTGTCTTTTTGTTTTTCTTACTTGTATATTTTCCGGAATATATCTGGAAAAGTATAGGAGCTATAATCATGAAATTTGATTGGTTGCTTGAGCGTTTCAAGGTAAAGTGCAGTGCAAAAGAACCATAACTCTACTTTTCTTATAATTAGAGTAATCGCCCTTTGGCGTTTTTCATACTTTGATCTTGTCTGGTGCATTATTCTTAGAGTAAATGCGCTATAACATGAAATTTGATGGGTAGCTAAAACGCGTTAAGAGAAAGTGCAGTGCAAAAGAGCCATGTCTCTATGAAAAGACATGCGATTACTGGATGGTCACTACGTTGGGTTCAAAATCTGAAGATGTATCGGTTTCGATGCTTCTTTTGGGAGTTTTTAAGTTCCTATGTAGGGGTAAAACTAACATTCCAAATTCTAACCCTATTTTTATTGCAATGATCAATTCGAACCAACAGCAGTTTGTTCATATAAAGTGATGTCATCAATGATATATGTTTTGGTAAAAGGAAAATAACGCATTCCCCCTTCCCCCAGTCTTCTTGGAATGTTTTAAAAAAGCCATTACATTTAGTTGAGCTTTCTTCAAAATCACTATTCTTGGCTCTCTATAGAATAGCGAGTTACAGTCCGACCATAGAAATCTTAGCTAAAAAATGAATAAAACATTCTTTTTTGCTATCAAATCAACATTTCGGGCTATTTTGACACTCTTGTATATATATATTTTTTTATTTTCAGACAATACATGTGGACTTTGGCTTCTCCCCAAACGTAAAAAATCGCCTCAGTTTGCTGAGAATCCGAGGAAAGTGATAAGGTATTGAGTTGTGATGATGTGATGATTACTAATACCAATAACCCGTTCTATCCAAGAAATTACTTTGTTAAGCTTTTAAGCCGTATACACAGAGCTCGCACCTGGTGTTTCAGGGTTTGTTGTTTTTTCCTTGCAACCTGTGTAATAACCTTGTGGCCATTCTGTACAATTGCGAAAAAAATAGAGAGAGACTACACGGTCGCCGAATTTTGCATAGAGCTTGCATATTTGTTTTAAACACAACTTTTTGGTTTGTTTACTCGGGACGGGTTCACATTTCAAATTCTTGGTTAAGGAATGCCGAGCAAGCTTAGGACAGTCGGTAGCGCGTTTGATTTTCAATCATTGATCGTGGGTTGAATCTCCTGCTCGGACATCTTTCATCCCATATTTGATAATAGTGATTGTGATTAGTGTCATTTGTCTCCCATAGAATAGGCGAGTGATACGCCTCAAAGAGAAGGGCGCCTGATGGCTCAGATAAAATGTTCTAGTCGTGCCATGAGAAACGACAAGAAACGTTTGATAGGTGAACCAGCAGTTGAATTTTAAATGTGAATCTTTTGAAAGCGACGTTTAAACCCATGTCATTTAAAAAAAAACGATCGGTTCGCAACCACTAGAGGGGTCGGTCGAGATGCGATCGACCCCGTGTGAGGGCCTGTAGAGGCGTTTATACCATCGCATATTTTCTCATTCATTTCATCAAAGAAGGGGTAACTGCTGGACAATTATGAGTACAGTTAATTACATCGTGAAATTGGCATTGAACTCAATCAAAAGCATTCTAAATCGCTCACTCATTGCTCCATTCATTCATTCCAAACATTCATCCAAAGCCATCAAAAACGCTCCAAATGACTAAAAAGTATAAAACCAACAGCTACATTCAAAATAAAAACAAATCGGAAAAAATCATGATTTCACTGTCATAATTAAAATTATTAGCGTCTGGTAGGTGCTTGAAAAGGAAGTAATTTATAGAACTTTTATGCATATTTTATTAAAGGGATGTAATCAATATTGCTAATTTTGTTCATCCTGAACAAAATTTGCAATACTGGATTACCTCCCATTCAATTCACGCAAAAGTCGCTCCACACATTCATTCAACCTCGTTCCATAATCATTCCAAAATCATTCATCTTGTCAATTTCACGATGTAGTTAACTGTATTTAGCTCAGACATTTGTCACTCATAATACTGGAACGACCGAAAGAACGAAAACTTAAAGGACCGATACGCAAAAAGAACCGATAACTTTCTTTCATTTCTGTAATTTTTGAAATTGACCCCTTTGTCCTTTGACCACCAATAAAACCCTCAATTCACAGACATCCGGTTCTAACTTTTCCCTAAACCGACGGACATTGATTTCAAGTTTCATGTTATAGTAGCATTTTCATTCTATATGGTTTCATAGAGAATCTACAGCCGTCAGTAAATTATGTAAAGTTTTTTTTCCTTTTGCTAAGTATATTTTTTACTGGGAATACTCATAACTTGGGGGTAGTGTATTTGTGATTGACTAGTTGTATTTTTATCATGACAGTTGTTTAAATAGTGAAATGACATTTGCTAAAACGAACTATGCAAGATACTTTTAAACGTAGCAATTAATAATTGTGACCCGTCACGCGAAAAGGGACCGTCTTGGAAGTGCGTAAAATGTCGACCCTTGTCAGACTGCGCGGATTGCGCAGACTGACTAGGTCGAGACTTTTCGCAATTTGCTTATTTTCTGTTTCTAGAATGATCAATCTACCTTCCAGTGAAAGAATTTTTAAAATGCCACCCCTCATTGAGCTATGCTGTACCCAATCTCTTTTTCAAATATTCATTTTAATAAGTTCAGAGATGGTCCCTTTTCGCGTGACATGTCACATATAAGATGTGGGCATTTAATGTCAAAATAGTGAATGTGGCACTATGAACGGTACATGTGGTTACGTATATATCCTTGGACTACTTGAAGTACCCTGACCGGCTCTCTTTCCGAGGGTTTCGCATAATATCGTTTTAATTCGGTTTAAGATAGTGGAGCCGTAATAGTTCCGCACCATTTCGGACCACATATTATTTCACATTTTTAATCATGATGAAACCTCAGTTAACATCGTGAAAATTCATCACTTCTGAGACATAGCGGAACTATTACGGGTCAAACAGACCTACATGTATTTTTGATCATCGTCGTAGCATTTAAGTACTGCATTTGAGTAATAAATGACAAGATTAATTCACCATTATCGTTCGCCAGTCATCAAAAGGGAAAAGACCATCCGAGTAAGAACGAGTAATCTTAATCATCTCCCTTCATGAATACGTATATTCAATTGTCATATCCTAGAACGATACTCTTGAAATTCTCTCAGGAAACCATTTAAACAATACTGTACAAACGGGTTTCCATTAGTTTGTATTTGTTCTTTAAAAAATAGGCATTTTAACGTCACTAATGTCACAACAGTCTGCATTCGATTTAGTACTGTTGTAAAATTTTGAATGCCAATTAGAGAAAAACTGTTTGTTTCATTGTTAGATTAATAAATCTTTTATTGAACCAGAAACAAAGGCTCTAATTGCACGAGTGGCGGAACCACACGTGATGTAATAGTTTTTGCTTTGTCGAACTTAATGATTTATAACGCTTACGCAAAAACAAGCGATAGTGTTTCATTTATGTCAAAAATGGGACCACTTACATTTTTATTGTTATTCTAGCGCCACAGAGATTACGCTTAGCGTGGAGGAATAAATGAAAGCCAGATTAAATGTTATGGAAATTTCACTGATTTTGTGGTGAAATTTCAAAGAACTTAGCTACAAGTGTACTGACAAATTTCAATAAACTGCCAGAAAGCCTTAAAAAGAGATTGACATGGCCCTGCAATGTTATATGGAATGGAATAAGCAACATTCCTCATTATCCAGTTTTGGTATAGGGACGTGTTTTTTTCAACTTGTGAATGGACAAGTTAAATATGAAATTAAAATATGACCTACGTCGAGGGAGTGAAATAACCTCGTTGAATATTTTTGATATTACACGGGTGTTATTACACTAGTGGAATAATTATGCAAATGAGCCCAGAGCGAATAGCAACGCTATATTTTAACTGCGAAAATGACGTCATAATGTATATATTGTGACGTCAGTTTTGAACGGCGTTATAAGTTTCGCTGAAAATTGAAATGTTGAATTCAAGAATTTTGACATTTTTTCGCAAAAATCTGGGTCATATTATAAATAGAATATAAAATTGGTGTTCATGAAAATATGACTGTGTTAAACTCGTCATCTAAAACAGATAAAAACTCGACAAAGCCTCGTTTTTATCTGTTTATAGATGACTCGTTTAATAAATTCGGTATTCAATGACCACTCATTTAATATCATCTATTTCTACTGTCCAGAATGAAAAAAAAACTTGTCCACAAAAGAGAGAATCAATCAAAAAGTATTGAGAAAGATTGTTTTGAATTAAAAATATTGCATTCTTTCCTTTGAAATAAATATTAGTTCAATTCATCCCTTAAATCTATTTTGCGCACTTCTACGTTTTGATCTAGTATTCCTATTCCACAGACATGTGACCTAGCTGCACTTGTCCGAAAGTAAAAAAAATCAAAAACACTAACATGTCAGACTAGTAGGACAACGAATATCCACACCACAACCAATCAAAAGGCAATAAGAAGAAATTCTAACACGGTTAGATTTTAATTTCATACCATACGTGTCTTTAGATAAAAAAAACAACTAAATAAATAAAACAAACAAAAATACTTAACGCAATCGAAAGGAACACAGATTTTAAATTGGGATAAGGTTAGAAATATCATGGAATCGACACCAATTTCTTTCTAAGCCATTCTAAATCGCCCATTCTTCATAAACTTATCATTCATTCCAGAATCTCTATTAAACCATTCAGAAATGCATTCTGGTCAATGTCATAGAATCGTTCAAAATGCTTCAAATGTCCTTTCTAATCGAAAAAAACAAATCTTTGTTTTTTATCAACTGGCATTGATTTGGAAGCGTCATCCGATTCCTTTCCTTAAATTTCGATTCAAAATTTGCTCCTCATAGTATTTAATGTAATTCCAAAATCATTCCAAAATCATCCCATTTGTCAATTTCACGATATTTCTAACTTATTATAAAGCCGCTTTGTAGGATTTCAACTGATAAGCACGAGGTGTCCTGATTAGAAACATTAAGAAATGTTGATGTACCTAATCAAAAAACGCACAACGGGTGTAATGATACAATTCCATCTTTTGTCATCACCGTACCAGACGAAAAGGGATCATTTGGATTGTATGTAAAGTGTAGACCCTTAGTTACAGTTAGCAACATCGTGAAATTGACAAGGTGAATCATTATGGAATGATTTTGGAATGAAATTGAATGAGTGTGTGGAGCGAGTTTTGAGTGAAATTAAAGGAAGGCTATCCAATATTTTTCAATTTCGTTCAAGATTAACAAAATTAGCAATATTAATAACCTCCCTTTAAAAAATGTACGTACCTATCTCTTTGTAAGTCTTCGTGGACCAATTAGTCGCTTGAAAATCCACACAAGCTAATAAAATCGTAGAATGAATTGATTGTTTTGAGTTATTGTTGAAAGTCTTGAATGATTTTTAAATGTTTTCAAATGATTTCGGAGCGGTTTTGATCGATTTGAATGAGTGTTTGGATTGAATGAATGGAGCGCTGAGTGAATTATTAAGAATGATTTTGATCGGAATGAAGGTCAATTTCACGATGTTTTTAAGTGTAGTCTACAAGGACTGCACAGGCTGATTATGGTCGACATTTCTTTTTTATTCTGCACATTCTTTGAATGAAAAATAATCTCTCCAACAACATTTTTTTGCCATGTGCCTATAGTAAACCTCTGCTGGGCCTAATCCCCCATTTAAAAAATATATTTTACTAAGCTCCCTCATGGCCCCTTTTCTCATAATGCCTCACAATTTTCAGAGGTTATTGGTGAAGTAAAACACCAGAGAAGGACGTCCAATAATAGTTGTGAGAATGCCCTAAAGATATAATTGTCCCGTGCCATTTTAATTGAATTTTGATCATGGCGACATCTCCTTGTTCTAGGACAGTGACACCATTAGATGTAAAACACGAATTTTTGACTTGTTCCTCATGCATAAAACTGCTGGCTGAGATAACTTTGTCACCAGCAACGATATTTATTTGTAACAATTTCTTTTCAACTATACAAAACTGGACCATGAACATATATGTTCCTTTGACGGGGGCGGTGAAAACACCTGTTCGGTTGTTGTAAGCTCCTCCGACATTCATAACGTCTGTGCGGAACACAACGACGTCTCCGTTCGACAGTGACGAAAGAGTTGTGTCCTTGGCTTTAAACAAGATTGTTGGTGTCTTTTTCTGATCTGTAATAGATTTGAGGAAAAGGATTGTATTAGAAATAGTCGGAAAGAGACAAATAACTAATTACCTTCGTAGCATTGAATTATAATAATTAAATTTGTGATGAACTGCAAGTTTCTTACCGTGATACTGGATGTGACTACGTCATTTTCTTTAATGCTTTTCGGTGGTTTATCGAGATATAACGGTATATTATCACTTGATAATCTGATCGCAAGAGCAGTGAAATTATCAAAAAATTATACCCTGTTCTTTGCATTTCATCTGTCTAACGTCATCTATGTAGGGCGAAATAAGTGACGTCACAATGAACGTTACATAACAATCATGCGCAAATTGACGCGATTTACGAAAAAATGTCCTAGAAATTTCACTTTTTCTCTCATTTTTGCATTACAGAAATAGAATAATCGTTTGTTTTTCGAATAAGATCGATTAACATTTCATTTCGTGAACAACAAAAGCTATATTTTCGCCACTCGTGAATTGCTGTTAATGAAACAAGTAATATTAATGATCAAACAATGAATTATGTCAAATTTAACACAAAAAATGTACCTGAAGACTTTCTAATGAATCAAGAAACATTGGCGGAAGTAAACTGTCTAATTGATAAATTGGAACAGGGCATTAAAAACCAGAAGGAGGTAAATACGGTATATGACGAGTGGTTAGGTGTTGTGCGTAAGAATATGTTTAAATATTTTAATCATCGGACTATGCCCTACGGTAGTTCAAATAAACGCCGGAAACCTAGTAAACCGTGGTGGAATGATGAATTGAGCAGACTTTGGTCGGATTTATGTAAATCCGAAAAGAGCTGGCTAAAATGTAAGAACCCAAACGATAAAAAAAGGTTTAAAACCTATCATGTTGAATGTAGAAGGCGTTTTGACGCATGTGTTCAGAAGTCTAAGCGTCGACACTGGTACTGTACCCAGGAAAAACTGTTAGATGAATGCCAAAATAACCAACAGAGTTTCTGGAAAACTGTTAATCAAGTCGGTATAAGGAACTGTCAAAAAAGTGGTATACCTTTTGAAGTAGTGAGGAGTACCGGAGAGGTTTCCTCGGATCCTAACGTAGTTCTCAATAAATGGAGAAATGATTTTAGCTCACTTTTTAAAGGTAATAGCACATCGCAAGTTTGTAACACGGTAGAACCGGAACAAAATCAACAAGAATACGTACATTTATTCAATGACAATATCTCCATTTTAGAGGTAAAAGCCGCGATAGATAATGCAAATGTCGGTAAAGCTCCCGGAATAGACAATATACCTACCGAGGCTCTAAAGAACGACACATCAGTGTTATTCTTACATAGCCTGTTCAATATTTGTTTCGATAAAGGAATTGTACCGTCAATGTAGGAAAAATGCATAATTAATCCTATACCGAAGTCGTCATCAAATGATCCTAGGAATCCACTGTCTTATAGAGGCATAACTCTGGCAAACAATATGTATAAACTGTATTGTGGTGTACTGAACGCTAGATTAGTTAAATGGGTGGAGCAAAATGGAAAAATTGTTGATGAGCAAAATGGGTTTAGAAAGCATCAGAGCACAATGGACCACCTTTCAACCTTAACTAGCTTAGTCGAGACGAGAAAAAAGCAGAAAAAATCAACTTTTTGTGCTTTTATCGACTTCACTAAGGCATACGACTTGATTGACCGAGCAAAACTATGGAAACGCCTATCCGCAATAGGAATAAACGGCAAGTTATTCGCAGCGGTGAAGTCTCTCTATCAAACGGTTTCCGCTTCTGTTCGACTAAATGGGCATTACACGGATTGTTTTGATGTGCATTGTGGCCTTCGACAGGGTTGTGGGTTGTCTCCCCTACTTTTTAATCTCTACATAAATGACTTAGCTATAAGACTTAAAGCATTGAACGTTGGTATTAAGGTAAATGATGACATTGTTTGTATACTTTTGTACGCAGATGATATTGTTCTCATCGCAGAATCAGCAGAAGACCTACAAGTTCTCCTAAATAACTTAGATGATTGGTGTACAAGTAATACAATGAAAATCAACCCAGAGAAAAGCAAGGTTATACACTTCCGCCCTCTTTCAGAGCAGAGAGTGTCCACTTCCTTTTCTTGTGGAAATCATAAATTAGATACTTTAGATAGATATACCTATCTAGGTATAGTATTGAGTGAGCATCTAGATTATAATATAATTGCTAAAGCTGTCTTTCAAATCTCTCAAAGTGCGAATCGTGCTCTTGGTGTCCTCATCGCAAAAAGTAAGTCAATTGGAGGGTTTTCATATGACGTTTTTACAAAACTTTTTGATAGTACAGTGTGGCCTGTCATAGCTTATGGAGCATACATCTCGGGAACCAGGCCTTTTTCCTGAGCGGCTATCGATCTTGGTTCTTTCATTGGCCCACACATTCGGCGCGAGTACTGGTGAATTTTCCAGGAAGCAGAATCGAGAGGGATTAATCTAAGTTGTGAGAACTTGTTTCCCAATCGATGTGAAATAAATAGGTTTAAACCAAACCAAATAATAATATGCTGTTTTACAGTTTCTTACATTTACTGCGAATACTCATTTGTGCGTATGTGGGTACTTATTTGTATGTATGTATGTATAAATAGATGCTTGTTTTTGTGTATGAGAATTTGTATTCATGTATATATGAATGTGTTCACTGCCAAGGAGGTTTGTCGTCGAAGAACGAACTGCACGGATGTGCAGATCGGTCTTCGTTGATAATTGTCCTTGCACCCCCCCCCCCCTTTTCCACCCAAAAAAGGAGTAACACCTGGCATGTCGGGTGAAGCTCCAAGTTTTAACTTATCTGACTAATTACTGGTTATAATAATAAAAATGATAAAAATGATAAGTAATTTTAATAAAATTTTAGATTTGATTTTAAACACCTGGAAAAAAAAGTAAATTCCTATTTTAGAGGTTTTTTTAATAATAATAGTAATAAAAAAAAATAACAAAAATGCCTCACTCTAATTTTCGATCTCGATTTTGAACTTTCAAAAAAAAGAAAAAAAAAAGAAATTAAAATAGAATAAAGAAAGAAAAGAAAAGGAAATCGCATCTTTTAATATCGAATTTCTTCTCTGAAAAAACTTTTAAAGTTGAATATGTATATGATTATGTTTTCTTATTCAGTCTCATCTATAATTCTTTTTAGAATGGTCGTGTATGAATATATGTTTCAATTGTTTTAATGTTTTGTATTTATATGTACACAATTGAGACAATGATAATTAATACAAACTAATCAAAGTGCTGTCAGCACTGTAAATCGGAAAACATTGAGAGGCTGGGATAGTGCAATAATTCGCCAATCAAAAGGGCTCAAATTGGACAATAAAAGTTGGTAAAATATTTGCCCAATTTGTGAGTTTTTTGTCTTAACACTCCATCCTTTCGAGGACATCGCCAGCTCATCCAACCTCGTGGGTCCGATTTTGAAAGTTTGCTGATTCGATAGCCCTCTGCTAGTCTAAATTATTTCTTAGCAGATTTTTTTACGTTGTTATAATGAGCACACGCCAAGCTAAAAGCTTGTCTGTTAATATTATTCCTCTCTCTAGAGTTTAAAAGCCTGTTTAGCAACAAAACATTTTTCATTAAACTATTTACAATTTTGATTACCAACATGTTTGTTTTTCAAGCATTGGGTTTTACCAAATATATAAATGCATTTTCCCTCAAGAAACACGTGATATCGGCAACTATGCTATTTATATCTTTGGTTTCTGACCAATCGATTAAATCTAGCAGCACTCTATGATTATTCATGTGTTATTCTAAAAATAGATCGCCCTTACTGCTATCCTATATCAGTTTATCGTATGTTTTTGTCGGTTTATTTGTTGTTGAATAATTTTTCTTCAAACTCAAATTTGAATTTATTGAAAATAGGATTGGAGCGTGATCAGAGTGCTCATTGAAATCAAATATTTCAAAATTATTTCTATATGTTAACACATAGTCAACAGTAATCATTCCACCAGTAGACTTCCCACGCTCCCTGTAAGAGTGCAGACGACCATTGACCAATGACAAACAACTTAATTGACACATTTCTAGCAGACGATGTCCATTTGCATCTACCTCGTGGTCTGAATTTACGCGTGGGTTTTGACCGAGTGATAATCATAACAGAATTTGATTGGTTGTCAGCCCTACAACTGGTAAATGACCGTTCGAGAAAAAAAATCAGAGCAGTAATATTGTAAGTGCTACAAATTTTTTTTTACAGTTAACCTATTGTACGTTTCAACTCCTTTACTCAACCGAAAATCTTGTTATAAACACTAAAAATACTAACTGGTAATTACTAAAAGCGAAAATTACATCAAATTTTGTATTAGCCTCTTCTCTATTTGTCGAAAAGTAAATAAGTAAAAACAAAAAGTTTGTAGATTATGACTGAAAAGGCCGTTTCTTCGATGTTTGAAAACACATAATTTGGTTTGAACACATTGCTCAGAAGATAAAGGTAAAAATGTAGTAGGACAAACAGACTGGATTTCTGGAAAACAGTATAAATCTCCGATTTAAAAACAATGAATATAAATCGATCTTACACTGAAACAAACGATTATCCTCTATTTATACACGGAAATATGTCACGCGTAAAATTTCAATTAAATAAGTAAATAAGTATAATAAAAATAATAATAATCGTGTCGTATGGGGACTGGACAGGCGGACTTAATTGGAAACTATTTACACTTGACTCTTTTTTCTGAATCTAGAAGGATATGTCTTCCTTCGAATTAAGAATTTTTGAAATACGAGTGGAAATACGAGCATTGAATGAGTGTCCGTTGCCATGGAAATGCTCTGCCACGGGAGATCTATTGAATCGACGGGTTTTCTAATCAGATCTACACAAGTTCATGCGCTTGTTGATCGGCAGTTTTGTCTCTCCTACATATTTCTTCTTGAATTTTAAGCATGTTATGAGATGGACAGCATTTGCAGTTTTGCAAGCGTGTGAACCTTTGACAGCCGTAATGGCTCCAAGGCTTGACTTGAAGGTCTAAATGTCTTGCATAATTTGACATGTTTGACATCTTGCTGCTTGACAAGGTCCAGAGTGTAGAAGCGGGGCGTTTTGAGTGGAGTGGTCTTCTTTTGCTCTTACGAGGTAGTCTCTGACGGACTTAGACCTGCGGTAAGCGAACACTGGTTTCTCAGGGAATATTTTACTCAGTTTGCTCGTCGCCTCGATTTTGGGCCTATGGTTGCTTTCGATATTGTTTATTTTCGGCAAGTCAGGATGGTATGTCAAAACAAATGGTTAAGATATATATATTAAGAGAAAGGTGAAATCCACGACCTAAGATGGAAATCTAAGTAAAAACGTAAAAACTGATTCCGAATACCAGATAGATTTTTTTTTAATTTAAATTCAACATTTAATGAAAAGATAGTGGAAAAAAAGCTGGCATGATTTGTTTAATATATATAGTATAATAAGGAAAATTAAAGAAAATCATTTCAATAAGGTATTTAATCCAAAATTAAATAGTAAACAAGAGCTGTCACTGTAAGATGACAATGCCCCCGACACCGCTTTGATTTAGAAGTTATGGCCAATGTTAAAGTTTTTGGACGGAATGACGGACGGACGGACAGACGGACGGACAGACGGACGGACGGACAAGTCAAATTTATGATGCCTCCCTATCGGGGGCATAATAATGTTGCATATTGTTTAAACATTATCAGGAACGATAATCTTTTAAAACGTATCTTAACGGAAGTTATTAGAGTAATGTCCCTGTAATTGACGTTACCTGACGTCGTTTCTACGCGACGTCGCTATTGACAATATTTGATTAACTCCTGAAGATCATGTTCATATGTGAAACCGGTTGAGTTATTAAATTGAATTAAATATGTAAATTTGGTATTTTCCTTCAAACTCTATCATTTTTCCCGATAATATATATATTACTTTATATATATTATATATATATATATATATATATATATATATATATATATATATATATATATATATATATATATATATATATATATATATATATATATATATATATATATATATATATATATATATATATAAATAAAAAATTCAAGTAAACCAGAACAAGAATTATATAAATAAAACAAAAAACGACACTAGAAATCAATTTTAATAACGTGCCAACCGGTTTCGCTGCTGCTCATCAGGGCGACGTTAATAATTTAATGAAACGACGTTACCAACGTAACAACGTCACAACGTCAACGTCAAAACAAACATTTTCATATAACATTCAGTTTAGGACAAAATATATTTATAAAGTATTTTTCTTTTGTTAATCTAGTGGAAACATCATTAATTTTAAATTTATAAAACGGGAATATTGAGAATTTTGGGTCTTTTTTGGAACAGTTATCCAAATGTGAACTTAAAGGTAGCTGTCTTATTGATGGGTCCCTAATTTGTTGCTTGTGTATTGTAACCCTATTTCTCAATTTATCCCCAGTTTGTCCTATGTAAAATTCAGAACATCCATTACACATCAATACATACAAACAATTACTAATTGTACAATCCATGTTTTCTTTTGCATGAAAAATTTTATCTTTTATTTTAAAAACCTCTCCCTCAAAAATATATTTACAAAGTCCACAACGTGGTTCATTACATTTTTTTACACAAGGTTTTGAATGTGTTTCTTTGTATTCCGACTTGATCAAAATCTGTTTAAGATTAGGTAATTTTGATCAAGTCGGAATACAAAGAAACACATTCAAAACCTTGTGTAAAAAAATGTAATGAACCACGTTGTGGACTTTGTAAATATATTTTTGAGGGAGAGGTTTTTAAAATAAAAGATAAAATTTTTCATGCAAAAGAAAACATGGATTGTACAATTAGTAATTGTTTGTATGTATTGATGTGTAATGGATGTTCTGAATTTTACATAGGACAAACTGGGGATAAATTGAGAAATAGGGTTACAATACACAAGCAACAAATTAGGGACCCATCAATAAGACAGCTACCTTTAAGTTCACATTTGGATAACTGTTCCAAAAAAGACCCAAAATTCTCAATATTCCCGTTTTATAAATTTAAAATTAATGATGTTTCCACTAGATTAACAAAAGAAAAATACTTTATAAATATATTTTGTCCTAAACTGAATGTTATATGAAAATGTTTGTTTTGACGTTGACGTTGTGACGTTGTTACGTTGGTAACGTCGTTTCATTAAATTATTAACGTCGCCCTGATGAGCAGCAGCGAAACCGGTTGGCACGTTATTAAAATTGATTTCTAGTGTCGTTTTTTGTTTTATTTATATATATATATATATATATATATATATATATATATATATATATATATATATATATATATATATATCCTTAAAGTATTGTTAAAATAACAATACGGATATAGATATCGGGAAAAAAGAAAGAGTTTGAAAGAAAATACCAAATTTACATATTTAATTTTCTTTAATTTTCCTTATTATACTATTGTCATTGTTCATCTTGTACATAGGAAAAATTCTACAATTGGGTTGCGCCGTTCTAGCACAATTTGCGACGTGTTCACTCATTTTGAGTATTCTCAGACTTTCATTCCGAATTTGTTGTTTATGGACTGTGACGCGTTTGCGTAGTTGGTCGCCTGTCTCCCCGATGTATTCTTCACCACAGCCTGAACATCTTATTACGTAAATAACATTTTTGACATCACAAGAGACTTTGGACTTTATTGAAAACTGTTTACCGCTCTTAAAAATAAATTGATTGCCTGTTATCAAATGGATACACAGTCCACAGTTGGGTCGGTTGCATTTTGTCACTTCTGGTTCCTCTTCTTGTTCCTCGAATCGCGCTCTGGTTAAAAGTTTCTTCAAATTTGGCGGCTGTCTTTTACTTTAAATGATTTCCTCATTTTGGATGACTTCCCGCATTTTATCGTCATTTTCCAAAATGGTCATGTTATCCTTAATGATTTTGAAAAACTCTGTGTTGTTTGGATTTTGTGTTGAGACGTAGGGTATGCTAGGTTTCTCCACGAGGCGCAACCCAATTTTAGAATTTTTCCTATGTACAAGATGAACAATGACAATAGTATAATAAGGAAAATTAAAGAAAATTATTTCATTAAGGTATTTAATCCAAAATTAAATTGTAAATGATGCTACATATTGTTTAAACATTATCAAGAACGATAATCTTTTAAAGCGTATCTTAACCGAAGTTATTAGAGTAACGTCCCTGTAATTGACGTTACCTGACGTCGTTTCTACGCGACGTCACTATTGACAATATTTGATTAACTCCTGAAGATCATAATCATATGTGAAACCGGTTGAGTTATTAAATTGAATTAAATATGTAAATTTGGTATTTTCCTTCAAACTCTTTCTTTTTTCCCGATATATATATATATATATATATATATATATATAAATTTGAGATAAATTGTATTCAAACAGTGTAAGTAATTTGGATTATTTCTTAAAGCATGAATAACCCTAGCGCTTTCGAAACTCAATGTTTCTTCATCAGGGGTTCAGTTCGCACTGAATATATATATATTTAATTATTCATTTATTTATTTTGGTCTCCTAGAATTTAAAAACCTGACCTTTAAACTGCACGAGATCCTCATTCTGCTTCTTTAACACTTCGCTAGTTTTCTTCTCGAATTGTGTCAACGATTCTGACATGGCTTCTTTGAATTCCCTGACTTTAATAAATTCCCCCTCTATTTCTTTTAGTTTATTGTCAAGGATGGTTTCTTTTTCTTCCAATTTATTACGTATTTCTGTATTTATCGTTTCCAAGCTGTTCTGCATTGAACGTTCCATATCCTGTATTTTCTTGTTATTCAACTGATTATTATGCTCAAAACGAACAACCTTTTCAAGCGTTTTCTCGGCAAAATCATACTGAGAACACTGTGGCTCTCGTGGTCTCGCCACAATTATTGCAAAGCTGCAGAATAAGTACAGAGTTCTTATAAACATATTTTTTAATTGCCGTCTTTTTTTAACCGGTCTACTGCCTTGTCAAATATTTGTAGACCAATCTAAAGTTTAAAATGTAAATGAGAAATCTTATATACGTTCGATCCAAGCAAGAAGGTCACGATAAATCTAACGCTCGCCAAATTTAAATCAGCAGTTGTAAATGTAAGACGTGACATTTAATTTGAACAATTTATATCTCTAAACATAATAAAAGCGACGTTTGGCAAACCAATGATTCTTTGTTGAATAGGATAGGATTTTATTTTTTATTTTTTAAGAACTTAATATGTCACTTGTTTCCTTTAATATAATTAGACAATTTGGTGTTATCACATAAATGAACACCATTCCAAAACTTTGTCAGGGCGAAATGACTATTCTTCAGAAAAGAATAAATAAAACGAATGGACGGGGAATTCAAAAAACTGTTTAACGACTTTTAAAGAGGAAAGGAATATTTCTGAATAAGTGGGGAGAAAGAATATTGTAGCCCGTCATTCTAGAAAGTCCATCACAGAACTACATAAAATAATCATTTGAATAAGAGATGGTTTCATGAAAAGTTCAACTGGACGTTGCATGTAAAAGGATCTTAAACAAGATTCAATAATAGCGCTTTACTCTTTGTTGGTTGATTTCGGAATCTAGAATGACCATTTAACATTCAAGCATACGACATTTTGAAATGTGACCTGGTCGACTTTGGCTCGGTCCAATCTTTCTTTTCAAAAATATTTTCATGTTGTCATTTTTCATGTTTGCAGTTACGGACATTGAAATTTATAAAGGTTAATTCACGTTTGAGGGCGTAAACACTTGCAGACACCTGACAAATAGTTTAACGCCTAAGTGCGAAATACGATGGTGTTAAAGCATTTCGGGAATTTCTTCAAATGTTTACGCCCGAATGAACGTGACACTATACTTGCCTAAAATGGCGAATAGAATATTATTTTAATCAAATATTGTAAAATAATTCACAGAACGATTTAAAACGGGCACTAAACCTACGAATAAGCCGGAAAAAATGCGTTATGCTTTGTCCCGTCACTTTTGTTTTTTACAAACGTTGCTTGGTAACATTACGACGTCACAAAATTTAACGAGCCTTTTGTTATGCTCTAAATTGTTGAAAGCCATGATTTTTTTACGCATTTGAATGAGTAATGTGTATACTTGTTAAAATTGAAACTTTACCGTATATAAACTGAACTAATTCATTTTTATTTTGGAAAAAACGATTTATGTAGAAAAAGAAAATCCGTATCGGTAATATTGATACAATAGTAAAGTCCAGAATTCGTTATTGATCAAATTAAATCAAATGCACTTCATTACAAAAGTAACGCTTGGCGTAACGGACAAATCAGGTGCTTCTTATCTTACACAAGCCATCTTGAATGAAGTAATTGGGCGTTAGAACCGACCGCTATAGTCGCGTTTCAAACGCTTTGTTGATTAGGGTGAGTGGTTTAATTGCCAGCGATGGAGCGGTGAGCAAGGCTTCATGCCTTGGTTTTAACACTTTCCTGTTTCACAAAATTTTGGACCTGTCCAAATTCAAAGGTTTTGCAGACCAAAATTTAACGTGGATTCAATTTGAAAAATAACCATCCAGTAGGGTAGAAAATAGTGTGGAAAAAGAAGAAATTGCTTGTCAGAAGCAATTTCTACTTTTTTCACAATGTTTTCTCAATCATAAAATCACAGGCACGAAAAAAAAGCAGGGATTAAACAGCAAAGGGCTAATCAGGATAAGTGTCGGTTTCAAGATCTTCAAAACTGTACATATTGCACAAAGCAATTTTACGATCGAGATGACAAACAGCCACGAACATTTGGGAAACATTGTGTTGTCATCCAGAGTGAGTGGCATGTTAATCATTTCGGACCTCCTCGAAGATTGTAAGAGACACGTAAGAGGCTTGTAAATCTTGATTACTCTAACGTTAGTTAATCAAAGCACTGAAAGTGTTGATGGTGAACGAACCTGATGGCATTCTAGAGTGATATATTGAATTCAAAATGAAAAGAGAAATTATGAATGTAAAAAAAAAAAAAAAAAAAAAATAGGTAAATTAGGGATATCGGTCGGTTATCTCCCTTGAAATACTCCTAAAGGAGGAACGGTCCTAATCAGTGGTTTTCTTGGGTTTTATCCTTATTTCCTTTGCACTATAAGATTTAAAGATAAGCTCTAAATCAAATATTGCGTAATTCGTAAGAAACATTTGATGTAAAATATATATTTATTTTCTACTTTGCTGTTTAAAACTTTTTCATAAATACGATTTGCATTAATAAGTATTTTGTATTTACAAAAGTAAAATTCGCAACTTCCCCATAGAAACCTTGGATAAAATCCAAGGAAAATTTCTAAAAGGACCGCTAAGGATTTTGGATTACCTCTGCTTTAATCCATATTACAAACAAGGGAGATAACACACAAAAGTCTCCCATTGTCTCGACAAAATTTCACTGCAAATTCAAAGAAAGGGAAAGAGGAAAAATCATGTTAGAATAATATTTGTTAGAATTTGAGTTGTTACCCTGTGAAAATTTCTTTTACATACTTGAAATAGGTACAATTATTAATTAAACATAAATGGAAAAATATATCTTATCTTATCTAAAACTGTCTTCAACCTATATTCAATGGTGTTTGTTTTTTCAAAAGTAATTGTTATCATGTTTAAGCTTATTTCAATTATATAAATTGTTGTATTTGTTTTAACGTTTTTTTTAAACTCTCTTTGTTTCTTCTCAGAGGGTGAAAAGGTCTTTGAGTACCAACCAAAGAAATACCTATGAATATCAGTCAGTCCTGAACTGTACTAGTTGTTTAAAGTTATGATTTGTTAATTTATTAATAGTATACTTAGCAAAAAAAGAAACTTTACATACTTGTTGGTCTGTTTTGAATGACTTACAGTGGCTATAGGCCAACTTTAATTACATGTGTTAGTTGGACTAGCTACAGAGACTACACAGTCGCAGGAATTTGCGCGATTGAAGCGAGTCCGAGCTAATGCGTCTGTAACTTCCGGTTTTGGTCACATACTCGTGTTGAGCTACTCAAAGTTCATTTTGAGTGATTTTTGTTACACATTCATACTCATTCCTTAGCATCGGCGCGAAAAAGCAAAATTATTTGTACATTTTTATTGAAACGGGTATGTAACATTAATCGAATAAAGACAGGAATCAGACTACAGGTATACATAGAGCTTGAATGTCTGTTTATAACGCCACTCTTAAGTCTGGCTACTCGGGACAGACAATTCACATTTTAACATCTCGGTTTAGAACTGCCGCGCCCGGTTAGGACAATCGGTTAGGCGTCTGGTTTTCATTCATCGGGTCGTGGGTTCGACCTCTGTCTCGGCCGTCTTTCATCCCATATTTGACAAAAGGCTTGTGATAAGTGTCTTTTCTCTCCCACACAATTGGCAAGTGATACGCCTAGGAGAGAATGGCGACTGGTGCCTCAGATGAAAGCTCTAGCTTTACTGTGAGAAACGACAAGAAACTAAGGATAGGTGCACTAGCGGTCGAATTTTAAATGTAAAACTATCGAAAGTGACCTTTAAACCCATATTCATAAATATATATATATATAAAAACCCATATAACAAAATCAGTTAAAACCACATGAAGTGTCGGTCGAGATGAGATGAGATGTAGAGGTCCTGTTACCATTGCGTATTTTTCAATTCATTTCATCAAAGGAAGGATAACTGCAAGACAAGTATGCTTATTTAGCTCAGACGTTGGTCTATCATGAATTTGGAACGACTCTAATCACGAAAACGTCAAGGACTTATACTCAAAACAACACCGACAATCTTGATTGCATTTCTGTGATTTTCGAAATCGACCCCATTGTCCTTTGACCACCAATAAAAACCTCATTTTACAAACATCCGGTACTGACCCTTCCATAAACCGACGGACATTGCCTTCAAGTTTCATGTAATGGTAACATCTGTATTCTTTATGGTTTCATAGCGATACTACAGCCCTCAATAAGTCATGTAAAGTTTCTTTTTTTGCTAAGTATAATTTAAACCATAACCTAAGAGATCCATTTTTATCATATCTGAAGCCAAAACTTCTTCCGTGGTTGACAATTTTTGACGTTATTCAATTTTATAACACAGGCTATCTGTAGGATGAGAAATATTTAGGTATAGATTAAAGAAGGTCTAGTGCCCTATTAGTATAATTCATAGATAATTTCTGTTTAAGGTTAAGAAATTTAAGTATAACTTTTTATATTAAATAATTGCTTCATTGTAAACTGCATACTAAAAGTCTTTATAATTATTATTTTTGTAACCTAATTCCCACACCAAAAGCGAATAAGAATCTTATTTAAGAAATTTATTTTTTTAAAAGGAGGTAACAATTGCATGACTTTGTCTGACAAATAGTATATTAAGTATAATACAATGTTTTTTTTCCTCCCGACTTTCTCCCCAATAAGAATTGAGAATTTCTTATATTGTTGGTTTATTTTTTGCACGAGAACCTATTTTTTACCTTCAAGAGTTTGGATGCCAGTAAAATCATTCCGGCACTATTGATATCTTAAATTACAGTATTTCGGCTGATATTAGACTTTTCTGCTCGGAGCTAGTTTTTGCTTAAACTGTAGTTAACCCATTCTAAACGTATTTTGGGGAGGGTGGAGCCAGCTTTTATTCATCGATTAAGATGTTTATGATTTCTGTATAAAACGCAATAACTTTTCCAGAATAATATATAACCCGCCTGTCTAATTGTTAACAAGTGCATGACGGATCTGGTCCCCCCCCCCCCCCCCCCCTTGACCACGGCAATATCTACTCGTCAATTGGAGTGGTGTCTAGGGTTGAATATTTAGCTATCATTTATTTAATTTTCAAATAAAATTTTGAATTGATATGGTTTTACAGATTGAAAAATGCAAAGTAGAATGGCCCCAATGAAATATCTTCCGTTCCTGTCGCATTTGGTATTCGCCAATATTCGCTCCTGAGACAGACGGATACGATACGTTTTCGCTGGGAATAAGATATTTGGTTCACCGAATATTTGAGTGTATCCTTACAGCCCTACTTCAACCACCACAATTTTACAGGAAAATGTTAATAGCGGCGTTCATCCCTATTCAAATAAAAGGTACAAGAAAGGTTGTACATGTACATGTAAAACACGTGTCGAATAATTCTAAAAACCCGTCTCGAGACTGACTGTCGCGTGTTGAAAAGTTATGTAAAACCGCGTTTCTAATGACACAAGGTGTCTTGATGTGTCATTCGTCTCAACTCGGCCGATTTTGTAACCTACATTTAAGTCGGACACGTCGGAGATCGCCCGAGTATTACCGAATGTAAGTTCAAGAGGACACTACCTAAATAAACACATATTTCCGGCTAATTACTACAAGTTTCACCAGCGAAGGCTTGGGTAAAAAACATAGTATCTGTCCCAACGGTGTTTAGACACAAACTTTGTTTTTGCTCTAAACCCTCGACAAGCTTACGCCGATCAAAAATTCCCTTGATAAACATTGCAATATCATTTTGTGTTTTTCAAGGCGAATTTTTCAATTGATGAAGAACAGTTGTATCATGCCATTAAGGAATAAAACAGTGATTTTGCGGAGAAAAATCTTGAAAGATACTAAATTGAATCTTAAGAGGCACTACTTTATTTCAAATGTATTAACATCCTACAGGATTTTCCTGACATGGTATATAACACTGGTGAACGACGTTCGTTCACCAAAAATGATAAAATATAACTGATAATGGTTAACCATGAGACAGCATTAACTTCATAACATGTCAAGTTTAAGCACCCGAACATATTTGAAAATATCAAATATATAATTTGCTTCGATAAAGGGGTTTGAAATTTAAAATCGGAACCCTCGAAAATATGGCAAATATATAGTCAGTTCAGAGTACAAACGCAGTAACTCGGAAAAATCGCCAATTCACCAGCAAAGTTGTACCGTTCCGAGTAGCCATGCATGTATTTGATTGATTATATCGTTTTAATGAACTATCTGAATTTCAACATTTGTTTATTTTCCTATGGTCAATGAACAACATGAAGGGTCAGCTAATGTTTCATTGTTTCATTATCATAAATCAGAACCATTCTTGATTTTCCTTTCCTCTGGCAAGTTGAAGAGAGTATTCGTTGATTTCATGTATGAAAATGAAAAATTAAAACCTAATCACACTGTTTGCCAATTATGCCTCGTTTAAAACCGTTTTGTCATCCTGAAGGCACAAGGTCGGATTTTGACATACCTTTAACCACGCCCTCACAACTCAGACAAGGCGGCCAGAGAAGTCTAATCAGGATCGTCATTATTTGCATTTTGTAAATCGGATCTCATTAATTATCGACACAATTGGCCTGTTCCTTTACGCTTGACTAGTAATCTATTTGTATATATTTTCTTACAGAGTTTTCTGAGTGATGAGTTCGAAATAGATAAAATAGGTTAAAATTACGCATTAAGAAAGTTTAAAATTTAACTTTTATATCAAAGTCATTGCTTTTCTTAAAACGTAAGGTTCACTTAAACATGTTCTTTCATAATTACAGCGAAGGGATTAGTTTAAATTCCTATTATTTGCTTTCTTATTATACCCGATTTACCTATGGTTATGGACTCATCGCCTACGTCAGAGCTCAGTTTTGAAAATACACATATATTCTACTTTATTATTCACCCGTCATTGCGTGGCTTACCAGTGACGTAATATGGCGGGTTTACTTTTCAAATTAATGTCTTCTTTCAAAAGTCAGAAGGGCAATTATCTTTAACGCGTGCAAATAACTGTATCCTAAAATTAAGAAGGATTTACATGCTTAGAGAAGTGAACACACACTATAGTTGGGTAACCAAATCCCCGTAACATCAAGCTGATGTTACGAGGATTTGGTTACTAATGTCGCCGGCCAGCCGGTTGTCAGTATTTACGGTAGGGGGCGAAGAATAGAAGAAAACCAATTCTACTGATGAATGCATTTGGTACCCGTAGGTTTTAAAAACTAGATATATAAACAGTCAAAGATATTTGTACAAAAGTGGTTTAAATGCATAGTTTTAAACATCTATTTACAAACATATTAAATGTTATAAGCATGACAATGATTGTATTTATCTGCATTTACGTTAAGGCGTAAATACGCAATATAACTGATGAAGCAATGAAATAACAATCATCAAATGTGCAATCGTGAATAAATGGCGGATAAACAATCAATGGTGCAAATCGATTTTAAATAGTATCGGCGAATTTGTTAGGACATTAATCCATTAAATCCAAGGAATGTTCGTAACTACATAACTACTTTAGAATAAGATAAGTTCTACTGGACGGAGAATATATTGAAGAGTAAAGGCAAGTTAACGGCGAATAGAAATAATTCAGGATAAAGAATATATCAATAGGGAAAGCGAATAAATGTTTATGTGGTACTTTAATTATAATATCACCCTATGACACTAACATACGATTTAAGGTATCGAGTTGATGTCAAGTGTCCACTAACTATATGAGAAAGTACATGTAATTTTAAATAAAAGCGAGAACCTTTAATGAAACGAACAGTTCTAAAGGCTCGCCATGCTAAGATAAAAGACATAAATTATACAGACTACGATGTGTTTTTCTGGTTTGGTAAGGAACATTTCATTGTATTAATACGACAATAGCTTATTTAGTTATGGTCTTTCCACCCACGGGATAGTCAAAGAGCATTGTCCAATTATGTACCGTTTCAAATGCGTGATACTTAATTCTGTTTTAGTCTAAAAATCGGTCAATAACTCACTCAGATGATCTTTGACACAGTAAGCCTAATGGGTAGATAATCGTAAACCTATGTGAGATAGCAGTCGGAGGCTAGGAAAGGGTGTAATGGTCGAACAGGTGAAAGAAATACCAGGAATCCATTATTAGGTGCTCCGGCCGCCGCGATATAAATGCGAAATTGTTGAAGACGGCGTAAAACCCATTCTATCAATCAATTGACTCAGTTAGTGGGTTGTCAAATAGCATTATCAAAATTATTTCCAAAATAAACTGGTCAAACATATTGAATTATTATCGCTTTTTTATAAATTGATTTATCGACAGCCTCTTATAAAAAGTCGCTAATAGGTTACAAACAGTAAGTGCTTTACAAGCTAGGGGGGACAGTTTGAGGCATCAATGTGCCCCATACTTCATGGCTAGTTATATTGGATTGTTTGTTTGTGAATAGCTGTATCTGCATTTTGAAATATCAGATGCTTGTAAGCGCTGCAGTCTATTGGCCGAGAAACAACTTTTTTGTGTGTTTGTTAAAGTAAATTGCCAGGTAAAATGATTGTATATCAAATTGCTGATTCATTTAGTTGGCCAATTAAAAATCTGTTGTGCGAAGCCAAAGTTAGCCTACAGAAGGTGTGTGCATTTTTATGTCTTTTTCAGCTATTAGACAAAAAACAAAACCATATTGTCAAACGAATAATTAAAAATAGCCAAAGGGCCCAAATGCCGAAAGATCCTACATGATCTTTCAGTTTTTTAAGGTTCATAACCGAATCATGAAGCTTAAACCGTTTATTTCAATTGATTAAAT
This sequence comes from Fragum whitleyi, assembly GCA_948146395.1. Taxonomy (NCBI): domain Eukaryota; kingdom Metazoa; phylum Mollusca; class Bivalvia; order Cardiida; family Cardiidae; genus Fragum; species Fragum whitleyi. Next base: position 59,576,259 of record OX411555.1, on the reverse strand, counting down.
ACTATGACTCGTCAAAAACCTGGTTATTGACTTTAATTTTAGTAAAATTCACCATTTATAGGGATCTAGTTTAAATGTTTTTTAGTTTTTGGGTCGGTCAAGAACCGAATAACGTGGCGTTAACCGAGAATTGTGCTGTACTTAGAATGTCAGAAAGATTCAGTGATAGAGGATGCTCAACTACCGCACATTATATCTGTAAAACAACACAATATCATTGTGAGGACTTATCTACCGCACACTTCATCTGTAAAACAACACAAAACTATTGTGAGTACTAAACTACCGCACATTTCAACTGTAAAACAACACAATACCATTGTGGTTACTTTTCTACCGCACATTCCGTCTTTTATACAAGACAATACCGTTGTCCACTTTGCATCTTTTTAACGTCACAAACCACTGTACGTACTTATCTTTCGTACATAACACATGTAAAAAATCAGTATATCATTGTGAGCGCTTATCCACCGCACTTAACATCTGTACAACAAGACAATATCATTTTCAGTACTCAACCTACGCACATTTTATCTGTAAAGAACACAATATTATTATGGATTCTCATCTAATGCTCATCGCATCTGAAAAAAAAAAACAAAAAAAAAAAAAAAACCCAAAATGATTTCATGATTTCATTTGTAAAGCAATACAGTAGAATCGTGAGTGCTAAGCTACTGCTCATAACAATCGCTAACCATTATATTTTAAAAAGAAAAAATACGTATTGCAATGTTAATACCTAAAGCACATAAATGCGAGTGCTCAACTATCGTAGATAATTACATCTTTAAAAAAAGACGCAAAAATCGTTAAAGGTAATCTCTGCCCGACTGGGCATTCGGACACCACTCGGCCATTTCCGTAAACTGCAACAAACCTCGGATGTATATAAGGTGGATGGGTATGTTACAAAATTGTACATTTTGTTAGGCGGATACAGTGTAAGAATCAAAGCGCTAAAAGCGCTGAAGGCCTGGTTTATAAAGAGGCAAGAAGAAATTTGAAGGCATGCACTCCAAGTTTTGGATCAAGCCTTTTTAAGGCGAGGGAAACTAAGGGTTCCATTTACCTGTAGGATATTAAGCCACATTCCGAACTTACTTCAATGGAAAAATGACGGTCTACTCACTACATAGCGTTGAGTCCGTCAAAAACAACTCATTCCCAAGGTATAAATTACGACGCCTGATACCGCTTTGCAGACAGGCGCAACTCGCGTTTTTATAATTTGAGTTGAGTGGATTGGTTTGCTACTAGTCAATCAATTTATCCATTCGATCATCCCGTCTAACAATCGTAGTAATGCTGTTATTCTTGTGGCGCAAGCTCGTTTGCTCTTTCTTTTGCATTGAATTGAATTCCATAAAGAAGTTGTATTTTACTGAGGGAACACAATAAATTTTTATAGTAGACCACTCTCACCACTGTCCTGCATAGCTTAGTAGGTCTAAATACAGTGTCTGACAATTGCGTCAGGGAAGATCTTCTTTGGCTCAGTGGTCAGCGCATTGGACTTGTTAACTAATTATTTGAATATTACTTGTCCGCGTGGGTTCGAGGCCGGCTCATGACGCATATTTTTCAGCTATGCTTCGGTTGAGGACAGTTTAATCGCAACATAATTGATAGGGTCAATTTCTCCCTTTCTCACAATATGGTCCATCCTATACTCATAACCTATTGTTTTTTTTAATTTCTATCCTAGATATATATCAAATTACACTACTGTAGATTTATTGTCTGCAACCTGTTCCAAGTTGGCCCAGTCTAAATTTTTTTCGTCTTTTTAAGGATTTAAGGATGGAACAATGCTTTCACTTTTTTAATTCAGATTATCCATTACAAGACAACACATGTTTAGACAGGTCCAAATTTTAGAGGGTTGCCTACTACATACAATATGTGGACAAATTAGTAAAATTTGTAGTAGAAAGGGTCGATGATATTAGGGAGAAAGGAGAAAGTGTTTGTTAGCAGCATTTTCTTCTTTTCCCTATTAGGTAGGTCATCCATTAAGATCAAATTTAAAAGCTATGTATCTTTAACACAGCAGTGGTTTTGGCAGTGATATCTGGTTAACATGATAAGGACAAGGTGAAAAATCCCATATTCCAGAAAATTGACCTCGTCTGTTGTTTCGCAATTCAGTTCCCTCGCCTTCAGTACTCTCAGTACTTTGATTTTAGCACAGTGATAGACCAGCACTGCGTCGAATATACAAAGCACTTCGTATCGCACAAAAGTTGATAACGTATTCTAGACCTATTTTTTGCGCGCGCGTGAGCAAAAAAAGCTACGTAGTACACACGTTGTTCGGTTTTTAACTCGATTATCTGTTTCCTTAGCAATTCCCAGGATACAGGGTTGTTTCCTATGGCCTGATAAACCAGCTAGGCAAGGACAAAAACTAGCGCGGAAACAAAATGTGCTATCTTTAGATTTACATTTTTACAGTAAATAACGGCTGAAAAAATCTTAATTTTAGAGAATGATTCATCGAATCAATCCAAAAAATTAAGATTTATGAGCCGTTATTTAATAATCTAAAGAAATCTTTATAAGGATTCGATGATCTCACGTCAGTGACTTAAACGAGTATCGTTGGCGACGTCGAATGTTTTCACTCAAAGTTTCGAGGGCTAACGCAAATTCAACTGACGTCATCGTGTTTTTACCAAGGTTTTCCCGTAATTTTCAAAAAAAAGTCCGTCTTTGTACATTCGATGTTGGTCGTGAGATTAGTCGAGTGGTGTTCCGAATGCCCGATTGGGATGCCTCGTGACGTCGGTCACGTGGAGGAGTCGGCGTTTCGCTAATGGAATCAATAACGTGAGAATCTCATATCACGATACATAATTTAAAAGAGCTAAGTAATCAGACTGTTCATCTGTTTTGAAATCCTAAAAGGTTAAACATTACCTTTTAGCTACGATGAATAATTAATCTAACTCTACACATGCATTACTTTAGCAATCCTTATGAAATCGTTCTTCCTAAATGCCTTTTATTTTCAAAAAAATAAGTTGACTTATAAAACAAGGCAAGCACGGAAGTATCCTTTTACTGTTTAATGAATATGATTAAGCCTACATGAGGTGGCTAAATACAAGCATGTATGTAAAGGTATAACAAAAACTGTAATATTTTGTTGGGGTTTATTATTCTGTAAGTGCTCAAACCTAATTGATTAACCTAAAGAGGACTGAAAAGATTACAAAGATAAGTTAACAGCGTTATATTTTGTTGGGACTCTAAATTAGCTATTTAGCGTTTTAAAAAATGAGGCTTCGGTTGGAAGAATTTACGCAAATATATTAAAATGAATATTATTGAAATCTTGAATATTATGTGTTTGTTTGGAATTGCATTTTTACTTTGGCTGTATTTAGGAAACTTATTCAAACAATATGCTGGTTCTTTGGAAATAAGTTCTGCTCAAGTAGAAAACTTTGAGGCAGACAAATGTAGACGAGGACTAAATGACAGTTTCATGTATGATACATCATACATCAGGTGTGTAGAAGAATGCCGACAGATACCGCGCTGTGTGTCAATCAGTCTGATGTCCAAGATGAGGTCATGTCGGCTGAATATGAACGACAATGATAACATTAAAACTTGTCCACAGTTTGTTTTCTCAGAGGAGAACAACTGGATACAGGTTGGTAATTTAAAAGATAATCAATCAGGAACTCGTTTAAAACATAAGTATAGGATAGAAAACGAGAGCCGTGGTATATGGGAAATAGACACTAGCGTTAGCGAGTGTCTATTTCCCATATACCGAGGCATGAGATTCTCTATCTGACTTAGACCACGCTTTTCTCAAACTATCTGTATTTTTTACCCGAACCTCAAAATAATGAAAAAGAGTATCTCGCTGTGATATTACTCTAATCAAGTGCTAATATGCTGAAATCTCTTATGAATCTATTTTCGTTACCATTCTTTAGATCTTTTGCACGTTTGCGACTGTCGAAAGTCGAAAGGAAAAAAGAGCGGTATAAAATGCTCGTCATCCTTTTAAAATGACTTGGCCTTACAATCTGTCGAGATTCACGTGCAAGACACACTACAACCGCATATCTGTGAATACATAGCTCGAAGTTGTATCTGTGATATATACTTTTGAAATACTGTTCTCTCATTGGCCAATTTGCTTCAAGCGTGGTCTTACATGAGGTATAAAACGGTTGAGTCAACCCGTAGAATAAATCGCCGGAACACGTTTTCCTATTACTATTCTGCAAACAAAATTCTAGCATTTTCATTGGTAAATGCTGACCTGACAAACTTTGATATCTTTGGCTGCTCCCATTTAACTGATAATAATTCATTAAGGCGCCTCGCCGTGACAAAAATCGAAACGGTAATAGCAGCCATGATTCTCTCGCTTCTCTGACAACATGACAAGAGTATACACATCGACTACAGTTAAAAAGCATGTCAGTTAATAATGAACAAATGAAAAATGATAAAGATATCAATAAATACCCTAAAATTTTACAAATCTGTTTAAAGTAAGTGCCAACTTTTATACGACGTCAATTTGTTTATGTTTACTTTTCAAGGAGGCGCATTAAGGGAAATTGGTGGTTTAAAAGATTTTGGTTTATACCAAGGCCTTAAATAGGCAAAAGCAAAAGCAAAAGCATTTTGGATATCGGGTCTCATTAATTACTTTACTTTTCAATATAACGTGTTCCTACAAAAGTCTATAGGGTTATCATCGTCAACGCGTGAAATTATTGTATTCAAAGACGGTTTACGTGCTAAGAGAAGTGTACAAATTTCATCGTTGGGTAACTAAATCCCCGTAACTTCAGCTTGGACAAGCCGATGTTACTAGGGTCTGGTTTTTAACCTACGGTTTAAGGTCTCAAGTTGATATGTCCACTAACTATATAAAAAAGTAATTTTAAATAAAAGCTTAAATTACGAGAACCTTAAATGCAACGAACCGTTATTTACGCTCGCTATGCTAGGGCAAAAAAACATGAATTATACAGACTAATGATGTGGGTCTCTGGTTGGGTAAGGAACATTTCATTATATTGATATGCCAATAGCTAATTTAGTTAAGGTCCTTCTATCCATGGGATAGTCAAAAGCATGTCTTGCTATGTACCGTTCGTGATGTGTGATACTGTTTGAGTCTATAAATCGGTCAATAACTTACTCAAATGATCTTTGACTCAGGTAGCGGGTGGTCAAATAGCATTATATAAATTATTTCCAAATTAAACTGGTCAAAACATATTGATTGATTATCAATTTTTTAAATGGATTTATCTAAAACCTCTTATTAAAAAAAATCTCCAATAAGTTACAACCAGTTAATGCTTTTCAAGCTAGGCTGAACAGTTTAAGACATCAATGTACCCCTACTTTATGGCTAGTTATTGGATTGCTTGTTTGTTAATAACTGTATCTGTCAAAGTTAGCCTACAGAATTTTTATGCATTTTTATGTCTTTTTCAACTATTACACAAAAAAGAATACATATTGTGAAACGAATAATTAAAAATTACCAAAGGCCTCTGATGCCGAAAGATTCTACATGATCTTAAGTGTTTTATTTATAACCAAATTATTAAACTTAAACCGTTTATTTCAATTGAATAAATACTTCGACTCGTCGAAAAATAGACCATTTATAGGACTCTAGTTTAAATTAATATCAGTCTTTCGGCCGGCCAAGAACCGGATAACGTTGTGGTTATCGAGAATAATGCTGTACTCAGAATGTCAGGAAGATTCAGTGATAAAGGATGCTCAACTACCGCGCATTATATCTGTAAAACAACACAATATCATTGTGAGTATTTTTCTACGGAAATGACATCTGAAAAATAAAACGTTTTCATTGTTAGTAATAAACTACTGCTCACAACATCTGTAAAACAACACAATACCATTGTTAGTACTTATCTACCGCACATTCCGCTTGTAAAACAACACAATATCATTGTGAGTACTTTTCTACCTCACATTACATCTTTAAAACAAGACAATACCATTGCCTGAACTTATCTATCTTTTCATTTTGAGTACCTATCTCCCCCTATTTATATCTTTTTAACGACACGAACAACCGCGAGTACTTTTCTTCCATACATTTCACATGTAAAACAACACAATATCAATGTGAGCGCTTATCTACCGCACTTAACATCCGTACAACAACACATAATTATTTTCAAAACTCAACTTACGCACACTATGTCTTTGAAACAACATAATATTATTTTGGATTCTCATCGAATGCTCATCGCATCTGAAAAAAAAAACAAAAACAAAAAAAACAAAACAATATATGCTCGTGAGTACTTGTCTACAACACTTTCATCTATTCAAGAGGACCATGATGGTCATATATCGCTCACCTGAGTAAGTCAATTCATAACTTGTCAACCATGTTATAAATACCAGTAATTGTTTGATGTACATTTAGAGTGGTTTTGAAAGGAACAGACTTGAATTTGGTCCTGCTGCACTTTGATTTTAGTATTCCTACCAAGTTTCAGCTTAATTGGGCCAAGTGGTAAAAGAAGAAGATGAATTTGTTTTATGATTTTCAGTAATTTTTTGAAAGAAATTTTTAAAGAAATTGTTGACGGACGGACAGGTGGACGTACGGAAAGAGGGACAGACGGACGACGGACGGTGAGTGATCACAATAGCTCACCTTGAGCACTTTGTGCTCTGGTGAGCTAAAAACAACACAATGTCACTTTGAGAACCTAGCTACGACACATTACATCTGTAAAACAACACAATATCATTGGGAGTATCAACCACTGTATATAGATACCACTGCGTCTATCTTGGATCTCTAAAACAACACAAAAAATGCGATTACAGATCAACTTTACAATACAACTCAAAATTAACACACCACAACATCGATTACTACACAAAACATTTGTAAAATAATACAATAAAATTATGAACAAAGGGATAATGATGATTTCATTTGTAAAATAATACAATAGTTTCCTGAGTGCTAAACTACTGTTCACAACAATCGCTCACCATTATATTTAATAAAAAAACTTATTGAAATGTTAATACCTACTGCACATAAAGGCATCCGTTGTGAATACTCAACTATTGTAGATAATTACATCTTAAAAAAAGACTCGAAAACCGTTATGGATTTTGGGAATTAGTTACTTCCGTCCGATTAGGCATTTGGAACATCACTCGGCCATTTCCGTAAACTGCAACAGATCTCGGATGGTCATGTAACAAAATTGTGCATTTTTAGGCGGATACAGTGTAAGACAAGAGGACCATGATGGTCCTAGATCGCTCACCTGCGTCTCTTTGACCCCTGGGACATCACATAAATTAAATAGGCAGATATCAAAAGGAGATAATTTCTACCTAAGATCAATACAATGGAATGTTTTCAGCCAAGGGCAAGACAGTTACGCGTTTTCGTTCTTTGATTCTATGTAAAACGGGATGCACCCAGGTGGAGCCCAAATTTTACCACAGTGTCTTGATATGAACAAACTTGGTAGAGGTCCATTAGATGATGCTACAAACTGATTATGAACGCTGTCTGCCTTCTGGTTTCAGAGGAGAAGATTTTGGAAGATTTTCGCTCTTTGATTCTATGTAAAAAGGGTTGCACCCGGGTTGAGCCAAAATATGATCCTAGGGTCTTGATATGAACAGACTTGGTAGAGGTCCACTAGATGATACTACATACCAAATATGAAAGCTGTCTGCCTTCTGATTTCAGAGAAGAAGATTTTTGAAGATTTTCATTTTTTTAACTCTTCGTGCTCAGAAGAGCTAAAAGGGATGACCCCGGACAAAGCCCAAATATGACCCCAGGGTCTTAATATGAACAAACTTGGTAGAGGCACACTAGATGATGCTACATACCAAATACGAAAGCTGTCTGTCATCTGGTTTCAGAGAAGAAGATTTTTTAAGACTTTTTTTCGCTTTTTGATCTTATGTAAAAGGGGTTGCGCCCGAGTGGGGCCTAAATATGACCCCGGGGTCTTGATATGAAGAGACTTGATAGAGGTACACTAGATGATGCTACATACCAAATATGAAAGCTGTCTGCCTGCTGGTTTCAGAGAAGAAGATTTTTGAAGATTTTCATATTTCCACACTTTTTGTGAAGGGTAAAGGGGAAGTTAAGGCTGAATATAATTTATTTGAACAACTTATGTAGAACTTGACCCGAGGAACATCCCTGCCAAGTTTCAACAAGATTGGCCCACTGGTTTAGAAGGAGAAAATGTTTAAAGAAATTGTGGACGACGCACGATGCACGACGGACGACTGACGCCGGACGCCGGCCATTGTACGATCACAACAGCTCACCTTGAGCACTTCGTGCTCAGGTGAGCTTAAAAAAAAATCTAGCACAGAAACAACATGCGCTATCTTTAGATTTACATTCATTAAGTAAAAGCGGCTGAAAAATCTTAATTTTAGAGATTGATTCATCTCGACGAATCATTCTCAAAAATTAAGATTTATCAGCCGTTATTTAAGAATCTAAAGATATCTTTATAAGAATACGATGATCTCGACGTCGAATGTTTTTACACTCAGTTTCTAGGGCTAACGCAATTTTAACTGACTTCATCGTTTTTCAAGGTTTTCCCGTAATTTTCAAAAAAAGTCCGTCGGAGGTTGACCGTGAGATTTGCCGAGTGGTGTTCCTAATGCCCGATTGGGATGAGTCGTGACGTTTGTCACGTGGAGGAGTAAGCGTTTCGCTAATTGAAACAATAACGTGAGAATCTCATTACACGATACATGATTTAAAAGAGATAAGTAATCAGACTGTTTATCTGTTTTGAAGTCTTAAAAGATTAAACAATTCCTTTTAGCTACGATAAATAATTAATCGAACTCTACACGTGCATTACTTTAGCAATCCTTTTGAAATCGCATATGCCTTTTGTTTAAAAAAATAAGTTTACGTACAAAACAAGGCAAGCACGGAAGTGTCTATTTTCTGTATTTTAGTTATTATTTAGCCTGCATGAGGTGGCAAAAGACAAGAATGTGTGTTAAGTTAAACAAACACTGAATATTATTCTGTAAGTGCTCAAACCTAATTGATTCGCCTAAAGAGGACATGAAAAAGATTGCAAAGATATTTAACAGCGTTATTGCCGTTATATTTTGTTGGGGCTCAAAATGAGTTATTCAGTGTTCAACGTTTTAAAAAAATGAAACATCGGTTGGATGAAGAAATTACTCAAATGCATTGAATAAATAACATATTGAAATCTGGAATATAATGTGTTTGTTTGGAATTGCAATTTTACTTTGGCTGTATTTAGGAAACTTATTCAAACAATATGCTGGTTCTTTGGAAATAAGTTCTGCTCTAGTAGAAAACTTTGAGGCAGACATATGTAGACGAGGACTTAATGACAGTTTCATGTATGATACATCATACATCAGGTGTGTAGAAGAATGCCGACAGATACCGCGCTGTGTGTCAATCAGTCTGATGTCCAAGATGAGGTCATGTCGGCTGAATATGAACGACAATGATAACATTAAAACTTGTCCACAGTTTGTTTTCTCAGAGAAGAACAACTGGATACAGGTTGGTATTTTAAAAGATAATCAATCAGGGACCCGTTTAAAACATAACATGAGGTATAATATGACCTACGTTGCCGAAGTGAAATATCCCTGTTGAATATTTTTGATATTACACGGGTGTTATTACACTAGTGGAATAACTATGAAATGAGATCAGAGCGAGTAGCAACGCTAATTTGTGACCGCGAAAATGACGTCATTATCAATGTTTTGTGACGTCGTTTTTAAACGGCGTTATAAGTTTCGCGGAAAATTGAAACGTTGAATTTCAAGAATTTTGACGATTTTTCGATAAAATTCGAGTCATATTATAAACAGAATATAAAATTTGTGCTCACAAAATACAGAATTTATTAAACTCGTCATCTAAAACAGATAAAAACTCGGCGCAGCCTCGTTTTTATCTGTTTACAGATCAGTCAAACATTTAAGTGGTCAGAATGGTGCTTTTACAGCACCGAGATAAAATCAGTTCTCCTAATCAGCATAACAGTGATTATGGCATTCTTGGAGAGTTTAACAGCATGATAGCAATTAATCATTCCGGCCACTATAGATCAGTAATACTGATAACACAGGGAATCTCCCAATGTTCTTCTCAGAGTAATGTTGACCTTTTTTAAGTTTGCCACATTCAGAGCTACAAATAAATTGGAAAAATTGGCTCTCAGAAGGAAATATTTAAATTATACTGCAATAAAGCGTGTGCTATATATATATTTCATTTCAGGATTGTCTGATTGGGACCTTTTAAATGAGTACCCACAACATAGGGTTATATTGGAAAATTTGGAGCCGATGGTAATTTAGTATGCTTGTCCACAAAGTAGTTCAGTTCCATAAGACAATCTTTTCAAAATGCAAATAATCATTACTTGTATCCTTTTGGGATATAAAATAACATTAAAACTGAAAGAGAATATATTTTAAGATCATAGACTAGCGGTGTGAAAACAAGAGGCCCAGTAGGCTTAAACTGGCTTAAACACCTCAAGATTTGAAAGAGAGATATTGAAAAAAAGAAGGTAATGAGAGTCACCATCACTCAGAAGGAAATCTGAATTTTTCAAAATTGATACTTATTTACAAGCTATCAGAACTGAACACATAACTAATATGTAACATTAACTAGAATGGCTTGAGTCGCTCCTCATGCAGGCTTGAACTACTTGCAATAGCAAATTAAAGTTATGACTAGAAATTCCGGTATTTTGGGTTTTTAGAGCAAACACAAATTTAAAAGCAGTAATGTGGCCAAAGTAAAAGAAAGTAAATGATTGACTAACTGACTAATTGATTAACTATTTGATGGATATTGGAGTAATAATAAATTCGAAAAATACAATTTTGCCAAACTCAAGGGCATGTAAAACAAGAGGACCTTGATGGTCCTTAATCGCCCACCTTAACCTAGATAGCTAGAAAATCACACTGTTGTCAAATAAAGACGCGAGGTTATTATCAAGCTGAAAATTACTCTAATGAGCTTATGAGTCTTTAATAATCAATATATGTACCTGTTATAGCGAAAAGGATGTTTAAGCAAACTGCAATTTCGTCAGTCATGTGAAAATAATTCAAACAAGTACGTAAGTGCTTTTAGCTCCACTCGCCAAAGGCCACCGGGGCTAATGTCATGGCGCTGTGTCCGTCGTGCGTCTGTCAGTGCGTCCGGTCATAAACTGTATCTTTAAAAATCTTCTCCTCAGAGACTACTGGATGAATTTCAACCAAACTTCACAGGAATGATCCTTGGGTGACCCTCTTTCAAAGTTGTTCAAGAAAGTTTGATCAAATAAAAATCATGGATTTAATGGGCGTGGCCAATATACAAATATGGTAAAAAAGTTAGTTTTCTCAGATTCTAATTAATGGATACCAATTAAATTTTACATGAATGATCCTTAGGTGACCCTTTATCAGTCTACCAAAAAAAAAATGTGATCGGAAGAAGAATATGTATTTTATGGACAGAGGTCACTTTTCTATATGTTATATATAATGAAAACTTTGAAAATCATTTTTTCAGAATGTAACTGATGGGTATCAACCATATTTCCCTGGAATAAAACATGAGTGACCTTTTATCTACAAAAACTTTTTGTGATCGGATGAAAATATGTATTTTATGGGCGGAGGTCATTTCTCTATATGTAATATTGTGGACACTTTCAAAATCATTTCCTCAGAATTTAACTGATGGATATCTATCAAACTTCATTGGTATGATCCCTGGGTGACCCACTATCATGTACCCTTAAATTATTGCGATTGGTTGAAAAATATGTCTTTAATGGGTGGAGGACATTTCTCTATATGTTATATAGTGAAAAATTTGAAAATGATTTTCAACATCAGTAGAACCCAAAATTTCTAAAAATCTAATCAAAACTCTGATTTGCTTTTACAAGAATTTCAAGCCTGTGGAGCGACTCAAGAAATTCATGATTGACGAATAACATATAAAAAATTGACTTCCGCCTGTTAAATACATATTTTTTATTCAATCACAGTAGTTTTGTGCAGCCTGATAACGGGTCACTAAAGGAACATCCTGGTGAAATTTGGTTGATGTCCAGCAGTAATATTCTTAGAAAATGATTTTCAAAGTTTCCACTATATAACAAATAGAGAAATGACCTCCGCCCATAAAATACATAGTTTTCCATCTGATCACAATAATTTTTGGTGGACTAATAAAGGGTTACCCAAAAATCATTCCAGTAAAATTTGGTTGGTATCCATCACTTAGATTCTGAAAAAAATGATTTTTAAAGTTTCCACTATATTACAAATAGAGAAATGACCTCTGCCCATAAAGTACATAGTTTTCCATCTGATCACAATAGTTTTTGGTGGACTAATAAAGGGTCACCCAAAATCATTCCAGTAAAATTTGGTTGGTATCCATCACTTAGATTCTGAAAAAATGATTTTTAAAGTTTCTACTTTATAACATATAGAGAAATGACCTCCGCCCATAAAATGCATATTTTTCATCTGATCACAACAATTTCTTGCGAACTGATAAAGGGTCATCCAAAAATCATTCATGTAAAATTTAATTGGTATTCATCAATTAGGTTCTGAGAAAAGTCATTTTTTACCATATTTGGAAATTAGACACGCCCATTAAATCCATGTTTTTCAATGGATCAAAATTCATTGAACAACTTTGAAAGAAGGTCACCCAAGGGGATCATTCCTGTGAAGTTTGGTTGAAATTAATCCAGTAGTTTCTTTAAAGAAAAAGTTTACAACCGGACGCACGACAGACACAGCGCCATGACAATAGCCCCAGTGACCTTCGGCCAGTGGAGCTAAAGCTAGAGCTGCTTAAGCAGCTGACTTGCTCCACAGGTCTGAATCTACTGATATGATTAGACGAGAATTTAAAGGGAAGGAAAGAATGTTGTAAATAAGTGTTTTTAAGTGTCAAATGCTGAAAAATTTCTACAAAGAAAAGTTCAAGATCAAGTTAATGTTAAACATAGAAAATTGACCTCCATCACTATGATTTCCTTAGTTCCCACCACAGAGAAATAAAGAGAAATGACCTCCCTCCATAAAAGACATATCTTTCATCCAATCACAATATTTATTGTAGACTGATGAATGGTCACTTAAGATCATTCAAGTGAAATTTGGTTCATATCCATAATTTAGGTCCTGAGAAAATGACTTTCATAGTTTCCACTATATAACATACAGAGAAATGACGTCCGCCCATAAAAGGCATGTCTTTCATCCAATCACGATAATTTTTGTAGACTGATAAAGGGTCACTTAAGGATCATTCCAGAGAAATTTGGTTGAACTCCATCGAAAAGTTCTGAAAAAAAAGATTTTCTAAGTTTCCACTACATACTATAAAGAAAAAGACCTCTGCCCATAAAAGAAATATTTTTCATGCAATCACATTTTTTGTAGACTGATAATGGTTTTTTAAGAATCATTATAGTAAAATTGGTTGATATCCATCAGTTAGGTTCTGAAAAATGATTTGAATAGTGTCCACTATATAACATAAAGAGAAATAACCTCCATTAATATAAGACATTTTTTTCATCCAATCACAATAATTTTGTAGACTGATAAAGGGTCACTTAAGGATCATTCCACTGAAATTTAGTTGGCATCCATTGATTAGGTTCTGAGAAAATGGTTCTCAAATTCCCCACTTAACAACATATGGGGGAATGACCTCCGCCCATAGGCCGCCGTCATAGCATATCAGACAGTCAATGATGTTTGCTGTGAAGTTTGGTCAAATCCATCCAATTGTTTTAGGAGAAGATTTAAAAGAAAAAGTTTTTGACCGGACGGATGGAAGGATAGACACGCGACGGACTCAGCACCATGACTCAAGTGGCCGTCGGCTAGTGGAGCTATAAAGAGAAACTGCTTGTTTCAAAGGACATTCTCTTTTTCTCTTACTGTTTTTCTGTGATATTTTACAGTCTCTTTACTTCTTGAACTAAAACTGAATTTTCTCAAGAATGTTGTTGAATTTTGACAAGTGTAGAATAAGAATTGTGTATTTTGTATAACCTGGGTGAAACAGTTAAATTACCAAGTGGTGCCATTTGATATTCTGTTGAAAATGACATAAAACCCAATACTGAAAAATACTGTTTGTAAAGGGTATACAAATCTACAACAACAACTTACTAGATTTTTTTCTTTTGCAACAGAATTTTATTAAAAATATCCCTTTTAAAAGATATTTTTCTAATATCTAGAAATGGGTTTGCAAACCAATGATTGAGTGGACAAGGGTTAATACAGTTTTGCTAATAAAGTCTTATGAGTGTGTATAATGAAAAGTAATAAATTTTATAAACACAATTGATAAAAGTTTCCAAGTTGAATTATCATAATTTTGAAGGTGACTGTTGTAGCTCAAATTACACATTGGGCTTATCAGTAAACATACCATGAAGAAATAACAGGTCTCCTGGGGATGATTTGAGGGTCAGTTTGTTTATTTAATAGTCCATAGAAAATTCATTTACAGTTACTTTCTCCAGCAAATTTCTGACCTGGAGTCACTTAAATCCAAGACTGAGTTGACTCGTTTAATAAATTTAGTATTCAATGACCACTCATTCAATATTCTCTATGTATAAAATGGTTGAGTCAACCCGTAGAATAAATCGCCTGAACACGTTTGATAAGGTACAAAACTATCTTAAGCTTACAACTCTTGAATGTAACTACATGTAATAAACCTCGGTGGTATTTGTAAGATGCAACAATAAAAGTACTTTTTTTACGTTTTTGGAAGACAAGACATGTTGATCGAGCTGTCTTTATTATTTACAGAAAGCGACATCCGGGTGTGAATCGTTGATTTGCGAAGAGAATCAAAAGTGCGTGTTATTAGGTGATCCGGTGGAAGCACTATGTGTAAACTACGGTATGTTACAAAATATATCTTGGTTTATTTGACCCAAATTTGACCTCATTGAAAAAAATGCTTAAGTAACAATTACCGACATAGTTTATCAATTAACGATATATATATAACACTTAATACCGTTTTTGGTGAACGAACTTCGTTCACCAGTGTTATATACCATGTACGGAAAATCCTGTCGGATCTTAAAACATTTGAAATAAAGTAGCGCCTCTTAAGATTCAATTTAGTATCTTTCAGGACTTCTCTCTGCAAAACCACTGTTTATTTCAGTAAAGGCGTGTTACTAGTATTCTTCATCAAGTAGGGATAATGAAAATTCTCCTTAAAAAAAACACTAATTGACCTTGGAATGATAAACCGAAGGAATTGATGACCTGCGTAAGCTTGTCGAGAGCTACGAGCAAAAACAAAGTTTGTGTCTAAACACCGTAGAGACGGATACTATGTTTTTGACCCAAGCCTTCGCTGGTGCAACTTGTAGTAATTTGCCGTAAATGTGTGTTTATTTTGGTCGTGACCTCTTGAACTTGTTTACAGTACACATCTGCATTCGGCATTACTCGGGCGATCTCTGACGGCTTCGATTAAAATGTAGGCTACGGAATCGGCCTAGTTGAGACGAATGACACATGAAGACACCTTGTATTATTAGAAACCGTTTTACACCAGATTCTGTGGTTTATTAAATCGGGTTTAACATAACTTTTCAACACCTGACAGTCAGTCTCGAGACGGGTTTTAAGAATTATTCGACACGTGTTTTAAGGTAGAAAGTGCGTAATAAAGGTTATCAACATCGGGCAATGTCGGTGAATTCCGGTCATTATATCAACTCCGTAATATAATCGCAGTATCTCGGTTTGAATCTATTTATTTACTGCAAATTAATTTTACATGAATATGGTTTAGCAATAAGTTATAAAAAAAATATTGGCTCGAATATGCGTTATTTTTTGAAAAGGGACAACGATTGAAAAATATATTTGAATCAAAAACGGGAAAATCCCGCATGACGTCATTTTTGGAAAAACCCTATTGTCTACATTTTGGCAATTTTACGTTGACATACCGAGTGCTGATCGAGATAAAAACAAGTGTTTTTCGACGTGTAAATCAAAAGCCAATCAAAAGAATACAGTAATTGTACTTAAATCACCCGAATGGAAATGCCTACTTTAGCCCAGACTGCGAAATGACGAGATGTTCTTGGGACCGCTCCGAAGGAAACGGTATTCGGATGGAAGGTAGGTCGGATATTATCCCGTTGTCTCTTATATATCTGTGAGTGACAATATTTCCATGAATCACTTATTTGGGTTACTTACTGTCATTTGAGAAATGATTTCATTCTATTTTGATAAAAAGTCTAGAATAATGAATATATAAAACAGAAAATATATTTTAGTTGCCTTATATGACATGAAATTGGTAAGACTCTAAAATCCTCAAAACTTCCTTATTGTTTTAGTTTGTAAACCGTAAATCTAAAAGCTAAGATCCCTAGGATCTGTCATTTTCATACAATGATGAGAAATGATAATGTGACTTGTGATGAGAATTTTGAGTCAATATGAAAAAAACACGTTATCTTCCGATAGGTGGCATTTTTCAAATACTGACCTATCTGATTTGAGCATTCTGGGTAGTGTAATTCGTGACAACTCGGCGGATTCTGTCGAACTACTTTCAAAATGAAATGCTTGAATTTTATCGGTTTTCCTTAAAACAGTATAAATAGATCTCAAGCAAACAACTTTAAAAAAAAATACTTTCGCAATTTTAACCAATATTTTTGTAAATTAGTTTAAGGCAAAATTAAGTTTGATTTCCACAAAAATGAAGTTTAAATTGAAATTCTTCATTTACTACTTTTGGGGATAGAACACGGAGTTATGCTTACGAGGTAGTAATATTTATCCCAATCTGGATAAGTGATACGGTCCCGAAGACAGATCAATCTTCGGAGAATATGACATACGCAGACAGCGAAAATAAGCATTATAGGACACAGATCAAAAAATATTTTTCTTTTATTATTCAGTGGAATGTGACGTAATTTGGTGTAATTCTGATTTCAGGTAGAATTTGTAATTTCTATGCACTGTTTACTGCTACCCTCTTCAATATCATAATCATTTTTTAATGAACTTAGAAGTTTATATATAATTGAGTCTACTACTTTCATTTTCATGGAGAAAGTTAATCAAAACTTTATAATACTAGGAAAATGAAGCCCCTATTTTGTATGTTTGAATGTGTGTTGTATAAGTTTTCAGAAATTTGGGACTCACCACATCTTATTCCCAGCGAAAACGTATCATAATCCTCTGTCTCAAAAGCGAATATTGGTGAATACCAAATGCGACAGGCACAAACGATATTTCATTTAGGCTTTTCTATTTTATATTTTAAGCTTGCCTGAGCACGAAGTGCTCAATGGAGCTACTGTGATCTATCAATGACCGGCGTCCGTCTGTTGGTCACTGCATCAACAATTTCTTTAAACAACATCTCCTCCTAAACTTCTGGGTTAAAATCAACCAAACTTGGCAGAAATATTCCTTGGGTGGTCCCTTGTAAAAATTGCTCAATTGGAAAGGATCCATGCCATATCACGGGAAAAGGGGCCTTAATGACAATTTTCTTATTTACACTCTCGAAGCCACAAATATGGTCCAAACGTAATGAAACTTTGTCAGAATGTTTGTTAGGTCATGAGAATAAATTCAATTGAAACTGGGAAGGATCCAAGCCATATCACGGGAAAAGGGGCCTTAATGACAATTTTCTTGTTTACACTCTAGTGGCCACAAATATGGTCCGATCTTCATGAAAATTGGTCAGAATGTTTGCCAGGTCACAAGGATAAATCCTATGGTAAATGGGAAGGATTCATGCCTTATCATGGGAAAAGGGGTCTTAATGACAATTATCTTGTTTACATTCTAGTGGCCACAAATATGGCCCAATCTTCATGAAACTTGGTCAGAATGTTTGTCAGGTCTCAAGGATGAACCATATTGAAAATGGAAAGGATATGTGCCATATCACGGGAAAAAGGGCCTTAATGACATCTTTTTGTCAACACTCAAGAAGCCACAAATATGATCCAATCATCATGAAACTTGGTCCGAATATTTGTTAGGTCATGAGGATGAACTCTTATGAAAATGGGAAGGATCGGTGCCATATCACGAGAAAAGGGACCTT
The DNA here is from genome assembly GCA_948146395.1 of Fragum whitleyi. Lineage (NCBI taxonomy): Eukaryota > Metazoa > Mollusca > Bivalvia > Cardiida > Cardiidae > Fragum > Fragum whitleyi. The sequence continues at coordinate 59,558,024 of OX411555.1, read as the reverse complement.
AATGACAATTTTCTTGTAAGGGCTCCAGACACCACATAATAATCTTATCTTCATGAAACTTGGTCAAAATGTTTGCCAGGTCACAAGAATGAACTCTGTTCAAAATGGGAAATCAATTGTTTAACGATAATTCCAGAATGTACGAGAATACAATCCATTGAAAACGGCGTGGTTTTGGGAAATGATGTTCGTAAAGGCAAGAAAGTTGCGTTTCTGTGTAATTACGACTTCTGGCTCGTTGGTGAGCCTTCCCTAACTTGTCAAGAAGATGGAATGTGGAATGGGAAGGTACCAACCTGTGAACGTAGGTATAGTTTGATTTATTCGACCTGAACTTAAATCCCCCGTCTGTTTTAGTGAGCATTTCCGAAACGTAGGACAATGATCGTAGACGACTATGTACACAAAAACTAGACTCTTATTCTAAAAGATAGGCTTGAATTTGTCATACCAATTGGTCTACTCGTCGTCAGAAACTTATCAGATCTCAAATGTCATATATAAGAAGGAAGATCTTTCGAATTTATTTGATTTTCTCAAAATTATATTTTCTATTTCTAATAATTTGTAATTTGTTTTATAATATTCAGCAGTATTTACAAACTGAATTTGCTGAATAAAGATGATCTCCTATGTACATGTAGCTTTCCGTAGACATTCTAGGCATTAAGACATCTGAATTGTACTGGATGCTAATCGCGACACTGCCACATGCGAAGTCAACTGTTTTAATCCATATTTTTAGCTCGAAACCAGACTGTACTCGGGTATCCGGACTATGCTAGTGAATGGTCACTTATTGAGGCACAACAGGGGAAAGATTCAGTAAAATATTTCAATCACAATCTAGGGGAAGTGCCCGGACTGGTTGAGGTCTTAGTGAAACCGATCGATGGGCCTTACGAAGGATTTATTTTCAAGGCCACAGGTAAATAAATTGACAGAAAACGAATTAAGTAAGTTGTTTTCCTAGACACTTGTTAAGAATAAATATTTCATCGATACAATTCAATGAAGTAACCTTTCACAAAAAGCGTTATATATTTTTCATTAAGAAGATACATCGCGCAATTTAAAAAGAGCGTACTCAAACATAAATTCAATTCGTAATCTTGAACACTATTTTAAAAACATCCAGAATGCTAAAGATATCTTAGACAGAACTATGACTAAATCATAAAGTGATGGTAAAATCAAATGCCACGGTTCCTTGTAGCTTAGTCAGTGCTTCTAGTACTATCGGTAGAGCATTCAATTTGGTGAACTCGTGATCGTTTTTACAATGTCAACAGATGTTTCCTAATGAAATCATAAGGAAACCACGGTTAACACTGTAAAAGTCCATTACCCCTGAAACGTTGCAGAACTATTCCGGGTCCATTACCGTAAATGAAACTTAGCAAATATCACACACATGAGGCGATGATAACTGTCATGCACAATGATTTTACAGGGAACGGTGAGAGGGATGATGACGCTAGAGAAAAGCATGCTGGTGTAGTTTACATCTATAACGAGGAATCTGTCGCTGTAACCGTACCTTCAGATGAAAATGCACAATATTATAGCGGTTATGCAATGTATATGGGTAAGGCCTCTACGGTCATATTAAGACTCATCGGGTCCCAAGAGTGTATTAAGTGTTATCAAGTTAAATCAGGCACAGGAAAATAGAAATGTTTAATAAATGGTATTTGACATGATGTCTTTGAACGAGTTTCCTAACAATCTCCAGATTTTTACGCCCCTCTTACATTATTTTGCAGAGCCATTCTTGTTGTTTTTAAAGTTGTTGCATTTTGCTCTTGTTCTGTGATAACTTGTACGATCAAGGACATCAATTGAAATATTAAATATATGGCTTCTATTAGGGGAGTTACAAAATACTTTGGGAAGCTTTGGAAAATTGAGTGTTTGTCCGTTGTCTATATGAACGAATTTGGCAAACATATATTTGGAATGGAGATATTCTTATGCTTGTGTTAAACAATCTTATCTATTGGATTCAGATTGCTGTAAATTCTAATAGGTTTTCCTTTTTATATGGACGACTATTGATACAATAAGGCCTAAACGTGACTATATGCTCACTATCAATAGTGCACCACATACTATTGGCTTTGGTAGCTGTTAATGTATTTTGTACGAATCCAACCCTTTTTGACTCGAATACTTTTAACAGTTTTCACGAACCCAACAACCAAGTGTCGAGCAACTGCAGACTGTTTGTATTTTTTCTTTAGTTTGTTCCTCTTAAAGCCTCAGTCTGCGTTTAGAGTAAAAAATTAGGTCTTTCTTAAATATTCTTTAAATTTTGAATCAGTCTAACGAAAGATGAGTTACATAAAACTACAAATCAATCGACAAACGGCAGTTCATTCGTTAAACGCATAATCTGCCGTAAAAGTAAAATATGTAAATGAGACTTTGGTCACGTGAAATGCGCCCTCGTGCATGAGTGGTAAAGGAACGGCATACAATTTTGAGTTCGAAATATTGCGGGTCATAAATATTCATCAAGTAAGACCTATATTTAGATCATCGAGTGAAAAATCATTTTCATTACCGAATATAGAAATGGAAAATACAAGCTTTGAGAATAAAAGTCTAAATTCTGTGACGGACACAGACGGGGGGGAGGGGGTGGGGGTGGGGCTTTAACAAGCTTGAAAATTTCATAGTGGTTTTATAATTACACCGTGTATGTCATGATATTGTAAGCTTATGAGGTTAAACAAGTCACAAAAATACCCTGTCTTATCTGTGTTTGTAATGTTTTAGGATATTTACGTAATAGTTAAACGCTAATAATTGAAAATTAAACGATTTAAACAGCCAAATGGAGGGAGTGTAGCGTTTAACTGACTTAGTCTTTTTCCCGCCTTTTGTAACATTGACTTCATATTGCACGATTTAAACGGAATAAGCCGGATATATTTATTACAAGAAAACGCCCCTCTCTTTCCAAATATGGAGTTGTTGAAATATGCACGCAAATATTGAGTTGAATAATGCTCTAAATAAACTTTAGCTAGAAAGTTTATGGAAAATAAACCTTCAAAAAATGTGAAAATCCAGCGTTCTGATTGGATGATAATGTAGGACAAAGACTAACAATATTTAATAGAAGGGGAATCATTTTTTACTCGTAAAGGAAGCAAAATTGAAATTTCTGAAAGTATGAAGAACCACTAACCTTCTGGAATAAGATATATAAGTAAATAATCATCGACATTATGCCCTCTCATCGTGTTTATCAATTTCAGCTTCATATGCTGGAAAGAAGGTGAAACTTTAGAAATCACAAGGGCGTTACTACCGTTCCGTACATTTCGCAAGTGCGTAATGGAAATAAATTCTCTTTGGAAATATGTCGTTGATCAATGTTTTATCTTCGAAACTACAGCTTATTCAATGTTTTGATGATTACCCAACGCTTAGTCATGGAAAAGGCTAGCGGACCGAGATCATTCTTCTTTTGTAACAGTCCACATATCACCTTATTCTATACATTCTATGTTGGTCGCCTTCTGAGTGCGTATAAATTTCTAGTTACGAGTTACGCCTATGAATTATAGTAAGACAATTCATTTAAGAGAAGAGTGTTCTGTGTTAATATACGACGGTGAAAATTTATATTTAGTAAAAACGATTTTTGTCGTACTTTTTTAAATAGGTAATGGCTCCGAGTGGTGGGGAGGTCCTGAATACGAATCTCTAACAGCGAAGGTCATGGTTAGATGTTGGTTAACAGAAAACATGCCAGAACCTTGTTTCGAGTCTCAGGATATCCCGGTGGAATCTGGAATAAATGCCAGTAACTATTTTTAATTTACAAACAGTTTTAGGTATACACCTATTTTTTCCACTGGCCAACCCGTCTAATAAGCAACTAAACTTAGAGTATGTACTTGTTCGACTAGTTCTTATCAGTAACATTATTTTATCCAAGAGTTGTCGGTTTTGCTATGTAATGGGTTTCCGAGTCGTAAGTGGGTAATATGACTACAAGAGAAATTAGCAGCACGACGAAGGTCTATTATTTTATTCTGTCCTTCTTTAAACAATAAATTATTGTGTAAACAGTTTTTTATTCCAAAAAAAAATTGATTTGTCTAAATGCGCGAAGGTCTACTTCGTCGGATGGTAGAAAAACAACAACAAAAATGGCACATTCAGATAGGATTTGTGGACATTTTCTTAAACTTACTTTTTGATAAAAGTCGTGTAATATATCTTTGGGTTTGTTAGATTTGACTTCTCTCGCCACGGTTTGGTCCCTTTGCATTTTAGAATTTCATGTTTGTAGATTTTGGCTATCGGCCATTGAACCGACTTACAGGAATAAACGCGAAACTTTACCCGTATTTTAAGTGATTCAACAAAAGCTTGCTAGTTACAAAGTCATTCACATTAATTGATATTTGAATCATTGAAACCAATGGATTGAAAGCCTATGCATGAAACGGATGAGCATAAAACTTGGAAATAACGTTGTTGCAGCCCGGGTGTGAGTAATACAAACTCCATTTAAATCTAACTTTTTGGCTCCTTTTCTCAAAATGAAGTCGATGTACCTTGTGTACAAGTCGTAAATAAAGTTCACGTGTATAGACCAGCAATTTCAAGTGAGTGATCAAAGATCGTTTCTGCTTTGAACCTCACACTTACTTGCGGAACTATAGTACTGTATTTAGTAAGAAGTCAAATATTGATGATTGTCTTTGTTCTTGCTTCATGTTCAAACCTTTACCCCTATGTTAGCCTATAATTTTATTTCGCAAATTTCAAATAATGAGTTTGTGGCCATCTATTTTGATAGATCATTTTCATTGACTTTCGTGCTGTGTCCTACATTTGCCATTGACCACTTACCTAAAAACGTTAGAAACAAGTCATACCAAGGGCTGTAAACATAAAATAACATAGTAGATACGCAGCTACCTATTTCACTCTTGTTCATAACTGCAACCTCTAACATTTTTTTGGAAAAAAAATCATTAAATGTTCTCATAGCAAATAAATGTTAATTGGGTTTCTGGGTATTATTCATTTCTTTTATCTACCCTCAAGGCTATCCAACTTATTTTGAAGTTCCTTTCAACACACGTTTCGAACCCGAGATGGTAAGTGTGCGAGTTAAGATGGAAGATGGTCGACATGTTGGATGGTATTCGGACGGTCAAGGTATTGTTTTGATGAAGTGTATACTTTGGTCATAGATCAAAAAAGTGAAATGAGACAGTCGAATCTTCATATTTATACAAATAAAGAAAACAGTTTTACACCCCATTTATACCGATGAAAGACTTTTAAATCTGAAGCAATCAAAATAAGGAAAGGATTACAAATGGCACGTGAATTCCATTTTTGCGTCAAAGGTTTTACGAAGGTATCTAGATTTTGTGGGAATGGATTCCTGATACTTCTGGTACTGGTATAACCATTTTATTCTTTCCTAATCTTCAATAATTGTTTGCAATTTTTTATCGGCTTATGTCTTTTCATGACCTTTCCCGACCAAAAACCGGCACCCTGGTCGATTTTCACCCCTTATTGGTTATCTGGCAGACCTACTAGCCACTGTTCAACACTGAGTTTAAGCAATTGGTATACGGCCTATTCGTTTCAATTAAAAATTACAACATCGTCTCTTCCGTGGTTTTCTTTTCCTGATACCTTTCTGACATAGTCTTTTCCCTTTGGCAATGGCACCAGGTTCTCAATCTCTATATTTGAAGGACAGACCTGCGTTATGAAGGCGAGTTATCTTTTCGTATGATCTATCGGTTTATTGACACAATATATGCTCATAGCATTTCAAGCCAATAATTCTAAATAAATAATAAATGAATAAATGATCCATCATCCAGGCAAACCTGCCTAAATGACAATAGACTTGAACTCCAATTTATGAGAAATGCACAATTTCTTGATCATAAAGTCGGAAGAAGAAATATCTTATTTCAAAAGAGAATAAGATGCTTTGTATCTTACTATTATTAAAACCATTTCTTTCCTCAAACGCGATCATTATGCATTGAAGGTTTTAAGAGGGAGGGGGGTGAGGATAAGGGAAATAGCCTGTTTCAAGCAACGACCCTCTTTTTTACAATGTTTTCTATAATATATTGCAGTTTCTTTCCACGGTCAGCCCATATTCTATGAACGGTTGATATTCTTTGAATTTGTTTAACATTAATGCTGTTCATTTTCCATAATCTGTGTAATGCAGCTACAATTTCCAAGTGACGTCATTAACACAGGTTTTTGTCGCGAACGAATTAAATTATTTATACAGCTTTTTGAAGAGTGCGCAATACATGATTACGAGATGCTGAGTAAGAGAAGTTACTCAGCCCTTTCTTTTTTAAACCACAATTTATTTAAAAAAAAAAGTGACCACAGATTTGAACGTTCTAAGTTTTAAAAGAAAAAAAGTATTTATTACATTCGTGATAATAATCTTCTGTATAATAACATCACAAACAAAATTAATCCTTTTGTCAAACACCATTTTCGATACCTAGACAAAGACCTGACAATACATTCGATAACATCATCTTCACATGGCGTTGTAAGTTTTCATAAAATATATCGATTTCATGTACTTCAAACTTCTATGTCGAATTATTCCTAAAAGGGATGTATAATGTTTATAAATTGTAAAGCTTATCTTAATGAGATGAACTTCATTTCGTGGTTCACTTTCATAAATATTATTTACAAGCATCGCGATCCGTCAGCAATAAAAAAGTGAAGTCATAACCATTGCAAGAAAATGTAAAAACCGAAAGAGCATCCACGCATAGAAATATCGCCATTAAAATATTATTTTTTTGTGTGTGTATAATTTTCGTTGTTTATTTTTATTTTTTTTTCTTTGCTCTCTTTGAATTCGGAAAAAGTGCATATTCTCAGAAGAGACTTGTAAAGAAGACTTGAGTTACCTTAATGAGCCTTTTTCAGTTTCTAAGAACAAGAAAAAATCCAAAGATATACACAAATTTGTTCTAGATAAACTTGCATCTACCTCGTGTCTAAGTTGATAACGTTTACGAATCGTCTTATAAATATTACTCCGCTTTTTGCAGGTACCAGTCGGTTCTTAAGCACTAAATACTGGATAAATAATGGAGGTTTTATATATGGCTATAATGAAGAAAATGTAAGGATCTGGATTTATTCCATGGATACGGCTGGTAAGTTTTCTCAACAAAGTTTACAATCATTCGGAACACCACTCTGCCAATCTCACGATCAACCTCGGATGTACATAGACGGACAATTTTCAAAATTACGAGAAAACATTGGAAAAACTTGATGACGTCAGTTAAAATGGCGTTAGCCCTAGAAACTGAGAGTGAAAACATACGACGTCGCCAACGCTACTCGTTTAAGTCACTGATGTGAAACCATCGTATCCTTATATAAATATCTTTAGATTCGTAAAAAACGGCTGAAAAAATCTTAATTTTTGAGAATGATTCGTCATTCTCAAAGAAATGAGATTTTTCAGCCGTTATTTACTATAAAGATATAAATCTACAGTGCTAGTTTTTCTTACACTGTTTCCGCCTAACAAAATGCACGATTTTGTTACATACCCATCCGCCTGACATACATCCGAGGTCTGTTGCAGTTTACGGAAATGGCCGAGGGATGTTCCGATTGAGTTTACAATGTGAAGAATTGGTGCGATGTGAATATACTTACAGAAAGAGGGTAATTTTTATACGCCCGAAGGGTCGTATTATGTTATTGCCAAGGTCGTCCGTCAGTTAGCAATTTTTTGTGTGCGCAACTCCTCCTAAACTATCAATGGGAATGAGCTGAAACTACACACAATTACTCTCTATGATGTCTAGTTGTGCATAAGACCTTTGAAATTCAAATCGCCCAAGTCATTCCTGAGAAATCTTGAATTATCTGCCCTTGGATTTAACGAAATACACTATTTTTGTGTGCGCAACTCCTCCTAAACTATCAATGGGAATGAGCTGAAACTACACACAATTACTCTCTATGATGTCTAGTTGTGCATAACACCTTTGAAATTGAAATTACTTTTGTTATTCCTGAGAAATCTTGAATTATCTGCCCTTGAATTAAACAAAAATCACTGTTTTTTTGTGTTCAACTCCTCCTTAACTATCAATTGAAATGAGCTTATACTAGACACAATTACTTTCTATGATGTCTTGTTTTGCATAAGACTTTTCAATTCAAAATGCTCCAGTCATTCCTGGATAATCTGCCCTTGAGTTGATGAAAAACAAAATTTCTTGTCAGCTCATTTTCTCCTACATTTTGGATGGGAAATGAAAAGAAACTTGCGATAATGACTCTGTGAGTTGTCTATTTGTGCTTAGGACTAAATATATTTTCATATTTAAAGTAGTTCCTGATTTATCTGCCCTTTACTTCACAAAATAGTTTAAATTTATAGATTTTTTGTATAATGTAACCCTGATATTTGGTTATGCATAATACTTCATAAATTCAAAAAGCTTTGGTCTTTCTTGTATTATCTGCCCTTGAATTGATTGAAATTCACTATATTTCTTTTGTGAGCAACTCGTCACACTTTGAATTGGAATGAACTGAAACTTGCAAAATAACTGTTTGGCATATAGTTGTGCATAAAATCATTTTCAATTTACACTCAAAAGGTCATAATATGTTATGGCACCAGTTGTCTGTCTGTCTGTTTGAAATGGTTTTAGCTATCATCCAAGCTCACGTTACTGACAAGCCAAGGTCACTGACAAGCCCAATCGGGCGTATATGCGCCGCTCTGCGAAGCTCTTGTTTAAACATCTTATACGTCTGTCTTACAGTCCTTCTTCCGCAAGTCCGTCCGTAAGTACGTTTGTCAACATCTTATTAACGCCACACCTACACTTTTAACTGTATTTTAGAGGGCACGTTCATAGCCACCAGATCCTGTCAGGACTCAGTGATATATTGCTGCGTCAAAGAAGTCTGGGCATTCATTTAAACATTATTTGTGAACGTAACTCCTCCTACTTGTAATCGTAGTTTTGGATGCTTTTTTGCAGAATACTAATAGACACCTGCCCTTGTGAATTTTGACGGGTTTACGAAAATTTTACAGATAAAGGGATATTCGCAGAATGTTATTTTTAGCAATATAGTTTTCTGTGAACTGTAAGGGTAAAGCGAAAATGATGAATGATTAATGATTTTTCTATTGTTTCATGTCTGTTCATATGCTTTGTGCAGAGATAGACAGGGACGTAACTACCATGACGCATATTACGCAAGTGCATAATAGAAATATACCCCTTTTTCAAAAAAGATGTCGTTGATGAATGATTATAACATCAAAACTACAGCTTGTTCAGGCTGTAGTTACGATGTTTTGATTATTCACCAACGCTCAAAAAGAGGAGCGGACAGAGAACAGTGGTGTCCGTGGTCTAGAGGTAGAGCGTCGGTCTCTAGACCCAAAGGTCCTGAACTCGATTCCCGGGAGCGGCTATCACTCTTGCTTCTTTCATTGGCCCACAAATTCGGCGCGAGTACAGGTGAATTTTCCAGGAAGCAGAATCGAGACGGATTAATCTAAGTTGTAAGAACTTGTTCCCAATCGATGTAAAATAAATATGTTTAGATTAAACTAAACAGAGGACATTCATTTTTTGTCACAGTCCACATATCCCCATTATCCTATGTATTTTGTTGGTTGCCTTCTGAGTGCGTATAAATTTCAAAATCCTAGTTACGTCTATGATAGACAACGTTTAAGTATTGTAGGGATATGTCATGATTAATGTGAACGATTTTGATTTGAATGGGGTTTTACGCCGCTTTCAACATTTTTTCAGTTATATCGCGGTGGCTGGAGCACAGGATCTAACAATTGATTCCTGGTATATCTCACACAAGTTCTACCCTTACATTCTTTCCTAGCCTCCAGCTGCTATCTCGCATTGGTCTACGATTGTCGTTTATCATTGGTGAGAGACAAGTAGTCGGAAAGAATGAGTGCCGCCGTCGGGGATCGAACCCGGGACCACAAGATTGACAGTCCGACGCGCTACCAACTGCGCTATGAGGGCGGCATTAATGTGAAGGAGCGGAGCTAGCAATCCAGCCAGCGATCCATCCATTGAATGGTGAATGTTTATTCCAGGTCATCATATATTCAATGCGATCGATGGTTGGGGCTTAAAAAGTATATCAACAATAGGAACTATTGATGTTCGAGCTTGGTGTATTGTAGCCAATACCGTTTATGCACGAAAAAGTTTAAGCATTACTCCTAGCGGATCGGCAGGTGGTCCATACGAAGTAACATATCCACGTTACCCAGGAATGACTCTTATGCATCTTTTTGCTCATATAACAGTAAGTCATATGGGACTTGATAATCACTAAAGCATTTTGGAGATGATGTGTGTTACTAACTTGTTGTCTTCAAGACACACATGCTAAATTAAGGCCTACTGTTATGTATGTATGTGTGTATGTATGTAAGTATGTGTGTATGTATGTATGTATGTATGTATGTATGTATGTATGTATGTATGTATGTATGTATGTATGTATGTATGTATGTATGTATGTATGTATGTATGTATGTATGTATGTATGATAGTGTCATAAGTCTTGGTATTTTGTTTTGTTTCTTTTTTGTTGTTTATTTTTAGTAGATAACTAGATCTGTCTGTTGATATGAGGGAAACTCTCTAGGAATTTTCTCTTATTTGCCTATTATAAGAAGAAAACAAAGGCGAAAAAAGTCTTGTAATGATAGATCAAAACTATTGTTGATACCCAGAAAGCACACCGACTTGACCTTGATAAGACGGAAATGTTTTTCAAAGCATAAAATTAAATTCAAAACAAAAGTTATCTATGGTACCGGTATTTTATTTGTTGGGTAATTATTCATAGCAATGAGTCACTTAAAAATGGGGGGAGGGTGGGGGGGAGATAAATTTTATCCAGATAAATTTAAAAGTAAAAAAAAAGTGACGTCATTTTTTAAACCAATAAAGGGATTTGAATTTAAAAGTGTAATTGTTGCAAAATTTCAAACCCCTGGGATAATTGTTTACCTTTTTTCTTGCATCCTTTGATCATCAGGTTCGAGCTTCAGATGGTCCGAATGCTGGTTACATATTTAACGGCATCGATTCAGCAATGTCACCAATGGCTAAAAGCGGTCACGTGTGTACATACGGGGGATTAATCTACTGTTATAACCTTGAGAAGGTCAAACTTAGATGGCCGTCAAAACCTTATGGATCTGCCGTTTGCATTCCCGAAGCTTTTGGCAATGGGACAAATACCGGGAAAATAGATACCGGCGTTGTGCTAATAAAACTATGGAAGTTTGGTAATATTCTTTTCCATACCTGTTTATGTAAGATACGAATATTAACCGTACAACCTCGTAAAAAAATTGTTTCGGTTGGCACGAAAAGCAAGTTATTTTTGTAGAAAGGCAAAACGACAATTATACAAAATATGATTAAAAGGTTCATTAATTGACTGAGCGATTTACGATGAGATTCAGAAATGACTAGAAAATCTTCAAAATGTTAGATAGAATTTTCCAAAAAAGTCATCCAACTTCGGAACAATCGCGAAATTCATTGAAAAATAGCGATTTCGTTACCTCATGCAAATCATACACGGAGACCTACATAAAATTAAAAAAAAATAATTAACTATTTCGCTTGTGTATATATATATATATATTGAGTTCCTTAAGAAAGTGGGCACTTTAATATTTTCGCTTTTTCCTTAATTTTACAAATTTGAAGGGGCTCCAATAAGGCAAATTGGTATCATATTTGATAAGATCTCAAGGTAATAAGCATCAATACAGATCTTCATAAGGTATTGTTAACTGCATGCACACAGTCAAATCATGTAGCACACAGGACGGGGGTATTCCTAAACGATTTGCATAGCAAAATTGTATCTTGTCATCGATTTTACAGAAAACAAGAGGAAACTCACAAAATGCCAGTGCGCAAGTTCCATAGCTATAGATAGAGCTGGTTTTTTCGATTTTAGATAAGATTATTTCAATAATAATAGCACAAACCCTGTGTTGCTGGTTCTCAATGGAACCGTCTCGACGAGATGGTTCACGTGGGTACCCATAAGATTGGGTTTTATTGAGAAATGCAAATTTAAGACCAAGAAACAAATTAGGTAATGACATAGTGCCGTATGTGAATTGAAGAGCTCGTTTGTTAATTGCAGTATCAATTTTGAGTGAGTTTTCATACAAAATGTATTTATGAGTGATCCTTTCTTTGTATTATAATTGTGACCATCTATCCCAAGTTTAACTAACTCATTTTTACTTTATCTAAGCTGTGCAAAAAAAAAAACAAAAAAACAAAAAACAACAAAACAACAAAATCGTCATGACGTAGTGCCACATGAGAATTCTAGAGCTCGGCTGTTAATTGCAGTATCAATTTTGAGTAGGTTTGCATACGAAAACGTATTAATAAGTAATCCCTTCTTTGTATTATAATTGTAAACATTTACCCCAAGTTTCGGGTCAATGCTTTTGATAAAAACAGCAAACATTAAAACATGAGTTTTCGATGATCATTACTACTACGACATGGAGACTAAAGAAACGAAATGTGACATGTCAGACGAATAGACTCCATCTTGGTTGTGGGTAAAGTGTCAATCCTAGTTAGGCACTTGGCTGATTTTTTCGAATGAAGAATAGTCATTTTATCTTCCTGTGAAAGAATTTCGAAATGCGACCTTCGGTTGACCTCCATTCGAACCAATTCCTTTTTCAAAAATTTATTATACGAATTTCCCAGATGGCTTTTTTTAAACATGACTTGTCACAAATGTTAATATTTTCATTTCAGAATATATTGGTGGACATTCTTAAGATGGAAGTACTTGAATCGAATTCTAACATTCTGTGGTCGTTTTGTGTAGCTTCTAGTATTCGAGAAAATATATAATTTTACTCTCATATACCGACTCTGCATTCAGGATATCAAAATGGTGCAAACTGTTCGCAAGTTATATTCCGCTTTGGCATGCAAAGCGGGGCATAATTTGAAAACATTTTTTTCATCCTGAACTCAGAGTATAATTTAACATATTGCATATTGAAATATTTATTTCGTGTGTTTTTAGTTTTATTGAGTTTAACGCCGATTCTGACAGTTTTTCAGGCATATCGCGGCCGCTTGAGCCCATAAACATTAATTCCTAGTGGTTTTTTTTCACATCCCCTTCGAAACTCCAGCCACTCATCCCGCATATCCTTTCGATTATCAACCCATTTATTGGAGACAAATATCGGGAGAGGTGTGTGCCGGCGTTGGAATCGGACACAGTGCACTCTGATCTACATTTCGACTCGATACCAACCGCTCACATATAATACATCAAGTTTTTAAAATATAGATCTATATATTTTGTCTATTAGAGGTGAAAAGGACCATGTAGAGAAAATATGTTTATTTCTTTTTATTAAATTTTAGCATTTTTATTATCTTAATGTTGGATCTGATGACGGTGATTAAAATTATTGTGCTTACAAGCATCTTTCCTCTGAATTTCGTTTTTTTCAAAGATTAAATATATATATATATATATTTATATTTAATCTTTGAAATAAACGAAAGGAAAGATAGATATATATATATATATATATGCCGATATCTTAATATATTTTAGTAGTGGTCTATCTTGAGGTGTATTTGTTGAGGAATTAAAGTGGGTTTTGACAGTTAAATGACGTTATTTACAAAACGTACATAAGTTACCCTTAACTTGTGGACCATTTTTAGAATGTGTTTATTTTTGTATCTGTGAATGAAATACCAGAATGATTGTCCTGATACTTAAAATATGTTCATTTGACTATATCTTTGTTCAAAGACTTGACTATGTGTTTGAGGTAGAACTTTCAAAGCGACATCAAACATACAAATATTTCGACAATTTTGAATATTTTGAGAAGGTAAAAAATAACTTTAAAAGTGTTTGTTAGCCTCCATACCTGCGACCCACCTATGAAATTCCTACGCCTCGCCCGATAAACTTGATCTATCTAAGACATTTATCTTTTATTCTCTATATCCACCCATTGATGGGAGGCAATTCATCATTGAAGATTGGGAGTTCGATTCTTCCCATCCTCGTTATAGCGAAGAAATGATTATATAAGCTACAATACTGTGCGTAATTTGGAAACTTCTAATGTCAACAAAAAAGCAAACAGAGTCATCTTGTGACGGCTAGTTTCAAGAGTAACTTTATCCAAGGCTCAACATTACTAATCGTTTTTCCATGTATTTTACGGCACTGTTAGAGCAATTATTTGGAAAATTACAAAGTCAATGAATTTGAAAAATGACATTTTTCATTCATTCAAGTATTGTATAAATGTATTGATTCGTTACCTTAAATTTCACTTTTGGTACATTTAAGTCAATTGCGTTTTATTTTAGCTTTGGTTGTGCGTGGATAAAAGATTATAGAAAATTATACGGTAGATTACGCTCATTCCGAATAATTTAAGGTAGAATTCTACTTTAACATGTGCGCGATTTCAAGAAGCGTGTAAAAAACAACCGTATCCACCAAATTAAGTCGTCTGGCATCTTTTAAATATCTGCGGTTTTATTCGAAAAACTAATAACAACATCTTGATTAAACCCGTAGTTATAGGATCTTTGATTTAAAGCAACGATATCTAGAGCCTCTGGCGTGTGCTGGACATATTTGTAACATTTTCCTCGCGTGTATCAATGTATTACGCGTGAGAACGATGTTACGGTTACATGTGCCTACTAACGTGTCCTCAACGTGTCCCTTTAAATTTTAAACGCCAAAACGAACAAAGGGATCTGCTTTAGCACAAAGCAAACGACTGGTGAAAAATTAGTAACATTAGAGTACCAACGATGACTCTGCAATTTGATTAGTAAAACCCATGTTCAGATCATGTTGACTCAGAGGTCGACTGGAAAGTAATTTGGACGTATGTGTAGTAATTTTGGGTCAATTCTAATGTAATTCGGCTTCTGGCGGTACTTAAGTCAATACGCCTGAAGAAAATATATGGTTGCATATTTCTGCCATGAGATACGAGATAGCAGTATCCTGATTATTTTGGAAATATTACGATAAAATAAAGTTTCAAAATATCACGATAAAAAATTTTCCATGGATTTTTATCTTGACCATAATTATTTTCGTGATAAAATTATTGTAATATTGTTATTAGCTATCTCACTTTTTCAACAATCAATGGTCACTACTCAAATATCAGGAAAAAGTAATTGCGATAGAAATTCCGACTTCTATAAATTGAAAACTCATTCGGATGACTTTGTTTTCCTGTATGTAAAAACTGCCCTGCGTTCAGGATGGCAAAACAGTACAAACAGTTTTCCAATTTTTCCCGCTTTGCAAGCAAGGGTACGTGCAAAGTCGGATATAATTGGAAAACTGTTTGCACCGTTTGAATACGATCTAAGCCGATGA
Source organism: Fragum whitleyi (assembly GCA_948146395.1). NCBI lineage: Eukaryota > Metazoa > Mollusca > Bivalvia > Cardiida > Cardiidae > Fragum > Fragum whitleyi. Next base: position 59,542,502 of record OX411555.1, on the reverse strand, counting down.
AAATGAAATAAACCCTATAGCCGTTATCTTAAAATAGTCACTGCAATTTTCAGCATTTAGTTCACTATATTTTTTTCTTGGTGTCAGAAGTGGGCAAAGTCGTAGAAAGGTCAAGATACAAGTATCACGATTGAATTATTAAGGATATTTTGACTTACGAAATAAGATTTCCTTTATCTTACCGTGATATTGTTAAAATTATCATGATACTGTAAGCTTTCATCTCGTGGCAGAAATATGCCTTCATAAAAATCAGATTTCTTTTGATGCTTTCTGATCGTCTACGGAGAATTTCTGGGCTGTTATAGTTTGATTACAAAACGTAGGAAAACAGTACGTTTTGAAATCAAATTATATGCCTCATAACCTCATATATAACCTAGGTGTTAAATGACGAGTTTTCATTGATGCACCCTTATTGCTCCCGAGGACTGTAGAATCGCTGAGCGTTCCCGATTTAGATTCTAATGAGCCCGTTACTGGTAAATGTGTAAAATTATTTGTGATGTCATACACGACTTCTATAGCATTTATTGAGTGTACAGCTAAAGCAATATTCCACTGAGTGGTTGTGCAACGAGTTACAAGGTTATTGTTTTTAACGAAACTATTGGATTGATATTTTCATATATACATCGCATTTTTTACACGAACAATAAGACCTTAAGATTACGTCATCACTTTTGTTTGACTTTCCTACATGGTGTCCAGTAACTGCTAAACAAGTTGATCAAAGCAGTTGAATTATTACCTGATCGTTGAAAGTATCAAGTGTTAATTCAATAGAAACGAGGAGAATCAACTGTATAGTATAAAGAGAATTATAACTTTGGATCGATTGTTAATGATAAATCGAAAGGCATCAAACTTTTCCGAATTTAATTTAGACAGTCCTTGATCTAACAGTGTATTATAAAGGCACACATATCTCTTCTAACGCCAGTGTTTTCTATGCTGTTGTTATTGTTGTTTGTTTTTGCTTTTTTTCTAAAAAGAACGTTTATAGTCCCAATAACTCTTGTTTGAAATTGAGAAAATGGCTTGGTTTGTAACAAAAAAGTCATATAAATTATTTTGTGATGCATGCACCGTTTGTAATCATTTCGATCGGATAATAATGCACGGATGTAAACAATTGAAACTGGTCTGTAAATGCAAATGTCAACTTATTGATCACAAATATGAACATTTAGAATATTTGTCGTGTGCGCATTTAATTAGGAAAAATACCTTTCAAGTTCACGCTTTTTTGAAAGCATCTATAAATTATAGTTAGTATCTTTATGAAATTGACAGCCTCTCCGATCAAAACCATTCTAAATCGCTCACTCAGCGCTCCATTCATTAAAAACACACACTCAAACCATTCGAAAACGCCCTTACATCAGTGAAAAAATTAGATCAACAACTACATTCAAAATTAAAATCGTTAGAAAACATTTACAATGAATTGACTTTATTGTTTTTTTATACATTGTAAGCGTCTGATTGGTTGACCGTTCGTTGTGAAATTAAAAGCTCTTTATAGAACTTGTATGTATATTTCACTTAAGGGTAATAATAAATATTAGCGATATTTGATAATACCCCTTTAATTTCATCCAAAACGCACTCATCACACTCAGCATAGCAGCAGGCCTGGTGTAAAATAGAGTAATACTTATGTATCATCCTATATTTCTTTTAGTCATTTTCAATGAAGTACGAAGATAGCAAAAAATCAGTATCTGCATTTAATCCAAAAGTCTTTATTTTTACAATTTAATAAACCCGATACATGAATTATCCGATCGCTGGCCCGTGACCTCTGTCATTACATAACTATCAAATATTTAAAGGAGCCTGTGCGTGACATTTCCAACAATTTCATATGTGCGCAGCATTAAGACTCAGATCAGCCTGTGCAGCCGCACAGTCTGATCTGAGTCTAAACTTTGCATGAAAAAGATTTTATTTTGTTTGAACGGGTTTAACGCCGCTTTAAACAATTTCGCAGTTATATCACGGCGGCCGGAGCACCTAACAATGGATTCCTGGTATTTATTTCACCTGTACTACCATTACATCCTTTCCTAGCCTCCGACCGCTATCTCACATAGGTTTACGATTATCTACCCATTGGTGAGACACAAACATCGGAAAGGATATTTGCCGCCACCGGGGATCGAACCCACGACTTCGAGATTGGAAGTCTTATGCCTAACCAACTGCGCTATGGTGGCGGCTCTGCATGAAAAAGAAGGCTACGCACCTAAAGTCGCTGTTATCAGCTCACGATAAATGTTCATGCATTACGTGCTTGTCCAGACTGCTCAATGTCTTTTCACCACGTACACATGAAATTGTTGGAAATGTCACGCACAGGCCCAATTGTTATTTATCTGCAAAATATATTCTAATTGCCCTAAAACAAAGAGCAAATCGTTAGAATGTGACCTAAACTACATGTGTAAGTCGTCAGTCCACAGAAATGATTGAAACAAAATGGCGGAAATGTTCGCGTTCTATAGTTATCTCATCATAAATGAGTGTTTTTTGTCGACCAATCGTTTTTAGTTCAGCTGAGCATAAAAAGGTTTCGTGCTCAATGTTAGGTATTGTTATCATCCAATGTCCACAGCTCAACTCCTTTCAGATTTTGACTTGATAAGGTAGTGGACCTGAAATACTTCCGCAACGTTTCCAAAGTAATGAACTTTAACAGTGTTAACCGAGGTTTCCTAATGATTTTCATTTGGAAACCTTGGTCAGCATTGTGAAAGATCATAATTTCTAAAATATTGTGGAACTATTACGGTACCATAAATACATACTAAAAAATGATTAAATTTTAAACCGTTATCGTTTTTGAAACAGGCGTTTGGACGTGAAACATATTTTTCATGTTGAAGAATATCTATTTGCTTATAAATACTGACAGGGTATGATATCGGTCAACAAGATCAACTATAGAACATGCGGCCGCCGATGATCGCACGGACGGCGAATGTCGCTACACTGAACCAGGGCGATTTCGGAAATATGGCCACTGTACACACATACATTTGGACGGGCAATCCGAAACAAAGCGGGTGCACGTCCAAGAAATGATGATACGCAAATAAGATTTAAACATTCCCTCCTGTATTTATACCAACGAGTACATTAACGGTGTGCACCAGTAAATAGTCATTGAAATGCGATTAATTTCGGACATGCGCCCGTATTTGGGGGGGGGGGGGGGGGGTGCAAGTCCGTATTAAAAGGTACAGGTTTATCCCCGAACAAGTAAGGGTGCATCCATTATACTTTAGATTACACGTTTTAGCAACCTCGACATTTAGGACTATCGGCCTTAAAGGTAAATAAACGTTTTTTGTAGTTAAGCCATTTTTATATCATTTTCTGGTTCTCGGGAGAGCCGACCCAATCTTTCTTAAAACTGAAATAAAAATAAAATGAGCTTCCGTCAATTTTATTTATTGTTATTTCGTCCAATGGGTTTCTTTTGTCTAGTATCTATCTAAAACATGGGTATTACTGAAACATTTTCTAAAGAACCAAATCCATTATCCCTCAAGTTGATTTTGGTTCTTTTGAAAATGTTTATGTCTGCTTCAAGAATTGACTTAGTGGTGATTTTCAACAATTACTATAACAGAGTTTTGTTGCTGAAAAACCGTCTAAACGGAAATTCAGTAAAATTTTTAAAAAAAGCTTTATTCTTGTTTTTATTCCAACTACAGGATATAGGGCATCTATTTATATTTTTTCTCCCATGCCCTTCATCTTGTTTAATATTTCTCGAGAATCAGGAATTAAAATAGTAATGGCCTAAAAGAACAGAGTGAAAGCAATGACACACCGATTATCATGGGATGACTGCCAGGCAAAATATTTACGCATTCCTGTATTATTGGACTAGGTTTTCTCATTGAGAGAAAGGCAATGTGACCATGAATGCTGGCTATATAATGGACGAATTCGATAGCTTGAACTGTGTAATGCGAAAATAGTTTTAATGTCCATGTTATGATACCGTGATATTTTATTTGTATGGTCCATTGTTCCTTCAATTGTAATTTAATCGGAATCATAATTTTCTAGGACGACTATGATATTTATGAAATCATTATTTGTTCGAGCTCATTTTGGATCATTTACGACCATTTTTGGATATGTTTTACATTTTGGTATTTTCCAGCATTTTTGGTAAGTAGTAAGTTTACAAGTTTTGATTTTGATGATTTTTAATAAGAGTGTATAAGATATGACAAGACTGATGATGTGGGAAATTTTTGAATCAATTTCTTGGTAAGTTATCGAAAATCGGACTGGTGTTAAACTAAAAGCGAGCCGTTAGGCAACATGGGACCGCAAGATCATGATTAAGTTTCGTTTAACAAGATTCATGCGTTGTAATAGGGTTAAAATTTGCCTTATAGTTCAATGAATTAATTTTTGAAAACTCAAATATTCATCGTAACATGATTTCCTACAAAATCGACCAAAGGTTGGTAATATGTTAATCTTTTGGTTTTATGTAATATATTTATCCTTTTGGTTTTATGTAATCATATTTGATGTTCTTTTTAAGCCCCTTGATATACATGTAGCCGGTAGTATCATCTGTTCGACCCCCATTTTATGAAAATCGCCGATATTTCGAAAATATTTTTGATTATTCTGAGTTATTCAACATGTTTAATGCAATCCGACCAATGAGTTAAGATATTTCGAAAAAAACGTCCATGAGTAGTAATACACATTTTTAGAACATAATAACATAGATAAATATGGTAAATTAAGCTTGAAGCAAACCTATGACAAGTTTAAGAGATGAGCCTTTTCTTACTACTTAGTTTGTTATTGCTTATTTTAGTAGGCTACGAAAGTTATATTTTAAGCTGTATTTTGCCAAAGTCGCTAAGTATGTGAAGGCTAAAAAACTGAAAAATGCCACTCGAGTTAATACAAAATAATGCATATAGACGCCTCAATTCAAACTTGTTGGTTTACTTTGCTGAGAAAACGCCGTAAAATATGTTAGGGGTTATAACATCGGTTCGCTGTGACGTCTATGAATGAAATTATTTGCAAACCATATTCATATATTGCAACCAACTTTCGTATTTGTATAGCAAAATGACCATGTGCCCTGGTCTCCAACAACTTTGCTTTCTTTTCGCTTTATCACTTACAAAAAATACTCCTTTTCATACTAAATGCGAAGTAAGACATTTTGGTTATTTCTATCTGGCCAATGACATCACGATGAAGATAAGGTTAAGAACATATTAAAATTGACAAGGTTACTGATTTCGGAATGAAATTGAATGAGTATGATGATTGGGTTTTAAGGAAATTGAAATATGTTGTTAGATATCGCTAATTTCGCTCAAATTTGTTACCCCTTGGTAAAATATGCAAACAAGTTATATAAATAACTTCTATGTCCTCACGGAACAATCAGAAGCTTAAAAATCAATAAAGTCAGTGATTTTGTCATACGATCTCGAATGTGAAGGTTGTTGTTGATTCAATCTAGTGAGTTTTAAAATGATTTGAGTTTGTGTTTTGAATGAATGAATGAATGAATGAATGAATGAATGAATGAAGCACTGAGTAAGCTTTTCAGAATGGTTTAGATCGTAGTGAGTGTCAATTTCACGACTTTTCTTACTGTATTAACCTATTAAGGCGATAGTGAATCGCCACGAACAAAGTCCAGTTGTTAGTAAAAAAAGCGGAGTTAATTCGAAAACAAAAATGGACCATTTCAGTCCCAACAGTGCGCCTTAATGGCGATTTTCATTCAGTTTTATCATTAATTTCCTGTTCATAATTTGTTTTCTACTCGGTTCATTGAATCAACTTTAGTCCTGGGGTACAGGTGAAACATAGGTTTGGTATTTCCTTGTTTCGTTTTGATGCTATTATAGAGCCTGGTGGTATTAACAGCGGTTGAATAAAATTGTGTACATTGTATTAGGATTCAACCTTTTTAATTATAACATCATTCTATTAATGAAAACTTGTAAAATATTTGACCCGTCACATGTAAAGGGACTATTTTGGAATGCTGTATAATAAACACTCGGATAAGAGTTTGATTCTACTTCAGACCAACCAGAGTTTGCATTTCAATAACTCTTTCACAGATAGATAGATTGATCATTCTAGACTCAGAAAATTAGCAAAACTTGAAAAGTGTCGCCCAAAGTCCGTCTGGGCAGTACGCACAGTCTGACTGGGTCGACACCTTACGCGTGACGGGTTACATATATGACAGTCAAATTGAAGTAGCTATAAAGCGTGTCCATCCGTTTCTCAGAACACCATACTATTCAGTTGGAGCCAACAGTCTGGTGGTAAGACACAGGACTCGGGAGTTTGGGATCCAGGTTGAAATCCCGCATACGCGATAGGATATGTCTAAGCAAAACAATGACTCTGTGTTGCTCACGTCAAATCAGGGGGCCGTTTTACTAACGATCTTACGAACTTTTTTTTATATAATAAATGCTTTCGATGATTGTATGGAAGAGAAACTGTGTTTTATTCCGGAAATAAAGTTATGTCTTATGTCTTTATAAATGGGTACACGCAAGTTTAATCGACACTCCCACACCTCCACCCCCCTGAAGTCCAATTATTTCATTTTCATGTTAAATTTTAATTTACCCATATCCTGTTCATCACGATATTTTCCTGTTGTGAACAGAGTTGACAAACAGCATAGACTAAGATCAGCCTTCACATGTGTGCAGTCTAATCTTAGCATTTACTGCCTTCCTTCTTCTCGATTTTTTGTGGAAAAATATTGAGGCATTCTAATTTGATATTTCAAACAATAAGAAACTAATTATACCAATAGTTATATCCAATAGAACGAGGGACGTAATTGTGTAATACTAGGAAAGCAAACCTCCAATTGTATGTTCGAACCCCTTTACAGAAACCCTGGATCCGCGGTAGATAAACCGAAGTTGCGCAAGCGCCATCTGTAAAATCAGCGATTATAGGTTAAGTGTAAACTTGTTTAGCGCACATCGGCTTAAAACGAGACTATAAGATGAAATTATTTTTTGATAATTTTTGCTGCTTGAATTCAAGGGGTAATATCGAAGCTTAAGCTATGCTGTATGTGTTGGGTAGGGCAAAATGTTAAGTTAAAAAGGGCAATAGTTTTTACGTAATACATTTAATGCTGTCCCTGTTGTTGATATGGATAACTTTAGGTGTATTTTCAAAACTGAGCTCGAGAATCTATATATAGAGAATATCATGTTAGTGTCTAAAAATAACAATGTTAACAGGTCTCGGCTGTGAGAAATTATCATGACTCGGCCTCGTCATGGTAATTTCTCACAGCCGAGACCTGATAACTTTGATATTTTAAGACATAAACATGTTATTCTATTTATCATGCAATCATTTTTCAGTGCTTTAGTATGATAAAACCTTAAATGTCAAATAAATTTAGGTGAAAGTGTATGCAAATTGTTTCTTAAAATAAACTGCCTGATATCATATTATGTTATCAGACAGGAGATATCAGGTCAATACAGGCTTCATTGCATGATAATAGAATATATGTTTCGCGACTCGAAGCACAAAATCTACCTGTAATATGCAAATCAATGATATCATCAAATAGATTAAATATTGTCAAGTCTTTTATGCCAACAACACAACAAATTAATGACGCCGGCGTGACATGCCCACTCAGATTTGCGTTACTAAATTTGATAAAAAATCTATTTATCAGAAAAAAATTGAATAACATAAATAAAAGGTATTTTGAACACTCCCCTTTTTTTCAAATACCAGTAATTACAATACTGCGATCGACTTTTTCGTCAAGGCCTCTGAAACAAACCCAATGCCAACCTTTTGTTATACTCATGCGAGCACATAATTACTAAAATAGACCAATTCAAAAAACAAGGTGTCTGGATTCTACTTTCAGGAACTATCACGTCATTCGTTTTAATTGATCAAATAGAGGCTTGGAAAATCTGTAAGGTATTCTTATATCTAGCTAACATATGTTCGTAGTCTCTGAATCGAGTGCTCTTTTAATGATATTGTTTCGATTCTACTGGAAAAGTGTTTGAAAAGAAATGCTAGAATTATAAATAAATAAAAGTACGTGTAAACAGAGTCATATACGTAGTAATCTTTGTTTTGTGAGATCGCAAACATTCATAACAACAATAATTCGCGGGCATAATTTCAGTGACATAAAGACGAATTACTCTCTTTGCTGGCCTACACTTACATACATAGAGGATAATCGTTTGTTTGAGTGTAAGATCGATTTATATTCATTGAGTGAACAACAAAAGCTATATTTTCACAAAAACATAGCTTTTGTTGTTCATGAAATGAAATATAAATCGATCTTACTCGTAAAACAAACGATTATTCTATTTCTTTATTGCAAAAATGATACAAAATGTGAAATTTCTAGGACATATTTTTGTAGAGCGCGTCATTTTGCGCGTGATTGCTATGTTACGTTCATTGTGACGTCACTTCTTTCGCCCCGCATAGATGACGTCAAAAAGGATAAAATGAACAAGAGCAGGTTATAAGTTTTTGATAATTTCGCTGCTTTTGTGATGATATTATCAAGTGATAATCTACCGTTATTTCTCGATAAACTACCGAAGAAGATTAAAAAAACTATATTTTTACAGAATTCGGACACGAACGAATTTTAGTTAGAAAAAAAAAGAACTATCCCGAAGGAGAACTAAAGGTCATACAAGGGTTGGCGCCAACTGTGATAACTTAGTCCATTCTGTAATAAGCTGCTTTTTAGAGAGAGTGCTGCACTATAGAATCTATTCGCACCTGGCCATTCAAAATTGATGGCCACTGTTAAAGTTTTTTATGTTGAACTAAAGTGACCTTGAAAATATGACCGTGACCTTGACAGATGGTATTGACTTCGTCCTTACTTTGAGTTTCATATCGTTTTCTATGAAAAATTTAATTTCAGTAAGCTACTCCCCTGGTCATTATATCTTGGTACGGTTTTTAAATGCCTTAATTATCTCTACAACAAAAAGGTGAGGAACGGACAAAAATCATTGAGTGGGAAAAACTGCACATGTCCCCTCTCCGCGACTGAAATAACGGTCAAGTACACTCTAGAACTCATTCATCCAAAACATGGCATTGACCTTAAAAATAATGCCGCATTGCGCCAGATAATTGACCCCATTTGGTGGAGCATTTTTCTTCAAAGTGAGAAAAAATATCGAGATTTTTAGTGGAAATGTACATCTAGATAAAAAATGTCACAGAGAATAAAAACATAAAGCTAGTCCGGATTTCGGACGCGGGATTTTCGCTTTAACGAATTTCAATATATAACTATTATTCAGATTTCTTACATTCAGATATGCACTTATCGTCATATAACCTACGCAGTCATGTTATTATACGGGCGATAAATGCTACAGAAATAACATGCAGCCTCTCTGAGTCTCGAACCAGAATTTCTCGCTATTTCGGCAAATGTTCGTTTGAATGAGCTAAGAAATAGGCTATAATGAATGCGCGTTATTTCAAGACGTAACATAATTAATTAGAAGGATATCGTAAAGTATCTAGATTTCAGGATTTTTAGCATATTAAATGACATCATTCCGTCCGGCGTTACTTACCCTATGTAATTTTTAACTTTTGGTGGAAAGAAGGAAACATGTTTGTGGGCCACAAAATCGCCATAAACAATGTCGACTTTAGAGGTGTTTTAACGATATATTTACCTCGATATGAGATGTAAGCACAGTTGTAAATTTCAAAGAACAAAAACTAGATTTATTGCGATACCCCGAAGAAAATAATTGCAATCCAATAAAATAAAGAATTATGATTGGTTCAAATCGCATCACGTGGGAAAATCCATTGCACTTTATTTCTGTATAAAATGAAATAGGTCTTTCGGGAAACCCCCGAACTTCGATCTGCAAGTCCTGTGTTGTAGGAACTCGAATTAACCTAGTTCCCGATCATCAACGCAGCATTTCTATTCAATCTATTAAAATTAAGATATTTTCGAAAGAATTTACGATAACAAGCATGCAGTACTGATTCTGTGCCGACGTAAAGTTAGAAAAAGGCAAGTCGACGAAGACCGTCAAGCAACCCTCTCAACTAAGACCGACCACGCCGTTTTCTGGTTTAAAAACACAGACTTACTTGGCAGAAACAAGCTTTTTTGTCATAAGTACCTCTACGAATTTTAATGTTGTCGTTTATTTGTGTATCATTTGTTTTACTGTATGACATTTCACTTCGATAGCGAGATAAACAATACACGATCTAAAAATAGATCGTGTAATTTTTTACGCGGAGAAAGTAGACTTGAAGCTTTAATGTTTGGCCGAGAACTTTAATAGTTTCTTCGATCTACAGGATTGCAATTATAAGGGGCGAGTGTCTTTTTCACTGCGTTTATTGGGGTATAAAGTGCAGTTGCCTTAGCACATGGCTTAATCATAACGCCCTACGGGCGTTATTTGCCATGTGCTAAGGCAATTGCACTTTATACCCCAATAAACGCAGTGAAAAAGACACTCATCCCTATAATGAAAACGTTCAAAGATAATATATCATCGAAACTTATTTGATCAAACACGATAAGAATAAACAATTAACAACATAGTGAAATTGACAAGGTGAATGAATTAGGAATGATATTCAAATGACATTGGATGCGTATGATGAGTGAGTTTTGAGTGAATTTAAAGGAAGGTAATCATATATCGCTAATTCTGTTCATCCTGAACAAAATAAGCGATATTGGATTACCTCATTTTAACTTAATAAGTATAAAAAATCCTTGAATAGCTTCTTTTTCCCTTAAGAACCAATCAGACGCTTACAATTTCAATGATATTAGTGAAATCGCGGGTTTTTCCCCTATTCTTAATCATTTTGAATGTAGCTGTTGATTTTTTTACTTTAGTCATTTTGGAGCGTTTTTTGAGTGGTTTGAGTGAGTGTTTGGAATAAAATTGAACGCTGAGTGAACGATTTAGAATTGTTTTGATTGAGATGAATGTCAATTTCATGATGTAACTAACTGAAGAATGTGAGCAGACAGGCAACAGGGGCTATCTGGTCAATGCGAAAAGAACAGTTAAAAACATCGTGAAATTGACATTCACCTAAATCGTTCACTCAGCGCTCCATTCATACATTCCAAAAACTCACTGAAACGCCCCCAAAATCACAAAAAGTAAGACAAGATCAACAACTACCTTTTATTGACTTTGTTGATTTATGTAAGCCGATGAATGGTTTTCGTGAAGTCACAGAAAACTATTTATAGAACTGGTATGCATATTCAACTAAAGGAATGTAACAAATATCGCTAATTCTGTTCATTTTGAACAAATTTTGCGATATTTAATTACCCCCATTAATTTCATTCAAAATTTACTCATCACACTCATTAATTTTCATTCCGAAATCATTCAGCTCGTCATTTTCACGATGTTCTTATCTGTATCTGGTAAGTGCGAAAAGAATCAACCTATCCTTAAATCGTTAATTACTCTTGGTGACATAGATCAATACGCCTTTTTGTGTTTTTTTCAGGATTCAAAGGGGTTATTCTACAATTCTGTATAATAATCTTTGAAACGATATTAATTTCTGCTCAACCTCTGCTGTATTCAATTTCCTATCTTTTTTTTTAATTTTTTTTGCCGGGTCCATATATGGTCATCATTCTGGTGAAGGGTCAAATATAATTGCTCTACAGATAGCACATGGTCTATATATGCCACCATACTATCTAGTATAATATAGGACTAAACAATCCATCTATTAGACAAGTACTTAATTGATATTGTCAGGGGACTGTCCTGTAGCCAGGACAAATACCACTAATTAAGTATTTAGAATGAACATAATCAAACACTCCTCCACACTTTGATATCGAGAATACATGAAAGATGGTAGTTGAAGGCAACAATAGGTCGAATGGTCTATTTTTTAACTCAACAAATAGAGGATTTTCAGTTATTATTCATGAATGTCAAATTAGATATAGAGAATAACATGTTAGTGTCTAAAAATAACAATGTTATCTGGTCGAGGTTGGGAGAATTTGTCAGGAGGAGGCTCTGCCGAGTCATGATAATTTCTCGCAGCCGAGACCAGATAACATTGATATTTTAAGACACTAATGTGTTATTCTATTTATCATGCAATCATTTTCAGCGCTTAACTATAATAAACCATTAAAAGTCAAAGAAATCAAGGTGAAAGTGTATGCAAATTGCTTCTAAAAATAGACTGACTGATATCATGTTATGTTTTCAGCCAGGTGTTATCAGGGTAATACAGGCTTCATTGCATGATAAAACAAAGTAGCTTTCGTATAGAAGCGTGTTGTCTTGTTATTATTTATTTTTTTATTTTTTTACCTTCCTATACTCCTGAAATAAGTTCGATCCCCGGTGGCGGCAAATATCCTTTCCGACGTTTGTCTTTCACCAAGGTAGATAATCGTAAACCTATGTGAAATAGCAGTCGGAGGCTAGGAAAGGGTGTAATGGTAGTACATGTGAAAGAAATACCAGGAATCCATTGTTAGGTGCTCCGGCCGCCGCGATATAACTGCGAGGTTGTTGAAAGCGGCGTTAAACCCATTCAAACAAACAAACAAACTCCTGAAATAAAATACCCCCTGGTCATGAGGGTACAGGTAGTAACATCGTGAAATTGACATTCATTTCGATCAAATCCATTCCGAATCCCTTGCTCAGCGCTCCATTCATTCATTCCAAATACTAAATCAAACCATTCACAAACCAATTGCAAACTGTTTTCAGCGTTTTACCATCCTGAACGCAGGGCTGTCTCTAGTGGTTATCGACTAGCATACACTAACATGTGCCCCTACACTATCCCGCAGAAATAATGTACAACAACTGTATTGATCTGCATTAAGTCAAAGCAATGAAAAAGTAATTCTTATTGGAAAAAAGTATTTGCTCACATAGTTTCTTCTTAGAATCCGTCTTTCAGAACATTGAAGCAATGAAGCTGGTTAAATTCGCTCAAAATTTGCGGCTTTTCAGCTCAAATCGATTTAAACATCAGCAATCATGAAAAAAGAAACAAAATGTTTTCTTGTATAGTTTTCGATTCTTTGTTCTTCTTGGAGATAGGAAATTATAAAATCGAAACTACCATTGAACATAAATATCTGACCTCTCATTTCAATAGTGGCAATATTCACTAAACTAGGGTTTGATGTTTGTTAGGGCACTATATTTCAGTCGTACCGTCAGTCAGCACGAGGCTTGGTTATCCAGATTATGAGAGTGTATGGACACTTGTAACAGCACAGTCCAGCGACAGATCAACACTGTATTTTAACCACTCATTTGGTCAGCTGCCGGGCCTCACTGAAGTTTTAGTTACTCCTACTGACGGGCCCTATAAAGGGTATATTTTCAAAGCAACGGGTAAGTAAAACACTTAACCTTCCCATAAGGTAAAATAGAAAGAAATAGAAACCTGAAATGAACAGGTTATTTGTTATATTCGTGTGATGTTTGGTGCTTTCCGTTCATTATTATGACATGAATTAAATGTAGATCTTAAACAAAAACTTTGAAAAGGGATATCTGATTCATATATCGGTACTAGGTAATGGTTCTTATTTCTTATCTCCTACATAAAGAACGAAATGTATGAATGTTTTGAAAATAACCGTTTCTTTATAAGCATCCGTTCCTAAACACAACCATGGTTAGCTAATGTGTGTCTAGAACTAAATTATTGTTTTTGTTTGAGTTGTTTTTCAGTCCGGCGTTCATAATGACAAAACAGTGCAAACAGTTTTGCAAATTTTACCCCTGTTTACATACAAGTGCACGTGCGAAGCAGGGTATATTTTCAAACATCTGCACCATTTGTCATGCTGAACGTAGGGCAGATCTATCTGTCTATATCATATGATTACCTAATGATATGTCAATTCACGCATATTTTTTGTAAATGACCAAGTCTTTTACGAAGAGTGTATAATCCACGATTTTTCCCCTGGCAGGACGGAGCCTAAGTAACGGAACGATGCACTTAAGGTTACGGCAAATAAGCGTTTATTCTTTATCATTTACTTCTAAAGATAATCGACTAATTAACTTGAGTTACGAGGCTTTGGTAACCCAACGATGAAATGTGTTCACTGTCTCTGAGCACGCGAATCCTTTTGGTTTTAGGATACAGTTCTTTGCACGCGTTCACAATTATTGCCGACAAACATTTCAAGGAATCCAAAATATTTAAAAGTTAACTTGCCAAATTAGGTCACGGCTAAGCCCCGCCCTGCCACTTTATTAATTACGCAGAACGCGATTTTTTAAGGAAATGGTGATCGAGATGACGACGATAGGCGTGACTATGGGGGCGTGGTCTTCCTGTATAATATAAACAGTGTAGTTGTTACGGTGCCAAAAAAGAACAACCATCATGGAGGCGGCTACGCTATCAGGACTGGTGAGTCAAATACCAGGGGTAAAACAAATATTACTGGGCGCATTAAAGTCCCCGTCTGTGTTGGTTAACATTTCTGAAACGCAAGACAATGATCGCAGACGACTATGTATACACAGATACTATACTTTTATTCTGAAAGATAAGCTTCTATTTGTCATACCAATATTTGGTAATGCAAATTATCATGAAACGATGATCTAAATATAGGCCTAACTTGATGAATATAAATGACTCGCAACTTTTAGGACTCCAATTTGAGTATTGCACGTGGGCGTATTTCACGTAACAAAAATCTCGTTTACATATTTTACTTATACTGAAGAACATGCGTTTTACGAAAAAGCCGCCATTTGTCGATTGATTTGCATTTTTATGTAACTCATCTTTAATAAGACTAAATCGAGAAAAAATAGTCAAATAATTTCCACGAAAGAGCGATTTCCTTTTCTCTTAACGCAGACTGTGGCTTTCAATGGCTTCATTCTTCCTTAATTACTGAAATTCGTGAGAAAAACAAGTTCTCTAACCAAGGGTTCTAAACCAACTTTGTTCTTTATGAGTGAAGTCGATTTAGAAACATTGGCTAATAAGGAAGAAAAAATGCTTCATGGTGCGAGTTAGTAATGTTAGGTGAATGTATCTTATACAGTGTAAGGCACAGAAGAAGTAAGTCGTTTTATCAACTCACCTTTTAGCGTTCATGTGTTACATACTCACGAGCAATGAAAACGCACCACCTGGATCTTTTCTCAAATATTTATCTTATGTTCCTAAACTTCAGACATAAATTTTACCAATATAAATAAATTTGTAATAGACCATTTACTACACAATAATGCTAGAGTAAGCTCAGAAACGGTCGAAGGTTTTTGAACCTAAGGCTTAAGAAAAATGTTGAAATTCGTTAATCTTATATCTGCAAAATAGGTTTGCAAACCTTTTCTGTCGTTCGAATTTTGGTAACATAACCTCTAACTCAGTATAAAATACTGGCTACCACTTTGTGGAACGGTAACCATAGTCTATAAGGTTGATTATTGCATAGGCTAACGCTCAATAATTTCAAGGTCTACACCGTACCCTCGGCGTCCCTGATGGACCTCAACATAACCCTTGGAGTTAAAACCACTCGAACAAACGAATACAAAATGTTATTTAAGGTTCTTTGATTTTAATGGAAAAATACCTCTGTTTTTTGTGGATCAAATACCAAACGTAAGTTGAGATCGCTTTACTGCTTTTAGCTTAGAACATATGTGAAAACTAATGCTGTACTTTCATTCTCTAAGAAACAGTAATTTTATTTATGCAATTTAAAACTTGTTTCAAAAGTACAATTAAATGAGCAAGCCATTTTTAATGACCATCAAACAATCAGCGACGTCTTATGGTTGATGTTGAGACATGCGATGTCTACATGTTTCTTTATGGGTTGAAAGACGACAAAAAAGTAGTTGATTGAAAATTGTACAACTAAGGACAGTTTGTGCAAGTTTTTTGGGTGGTGCGTTTTCATTTCTCTTGAGTATATTTCATCTGGCTTCTAAATTGGCTTCAACTATTTGTGACCCGTCACGCGAACAAGGAACGTCTTTGTAGTGCGAAAAGTGTCAACCCTAGTCAGACTGCGCGGACAGCGCAGGCTGACTAGGGACGAGACTTTAGGCACTTTACTATTTTTCTGAATCTAGAATAATAAATCTATTTTCCTATAAGCACTTTAATCCGACCTCTGGTAGTCCATTAAAAGAGTCAATCTCCATTTCAAAGAAAATATTTAACGGAGTTTCCAGATTGCCCCTTTTCGCGTGACGTAAGTTTATTCTTTTAAAACGCAGCTATTTTGTAAGCCTCCGCCTGTATCCGCCAGTACCCGCATTAGAAATATTCTATTCATAAAGCTGTGAAACAAATTACCTAATAACTCTTATGTATGAATCCGATTCGCTATTCATTCACAGTGATTAGGGTTTTAGTTTCATACCCCTATGAAATCACCAAATACTCTCTTCATCTCTAAAGTGATCGCATATCAACGATTTAATTATGTAAGCAGATATAAAGACTTTCTGAAAGAAAGCATTTCATTCTTTTTTCTTTCAGTGGTTTGAAATTCAAAATAGTTTTAATATCATGCCTTGCTTTGTTTAGTAGTATTAGCTTTTGGAATAAAAAGAATCGGGTATAAAATGAGAAAGTTATTGGTCGCAGATGTTTTTGAGATTCGTCGTCCTATGCTCGTCCGGGTTTACCTGGTAAAGCAAGAATTGGTCAATAATAATCCTCCGGCGATTCTTCGGAATAAACTTCTGGAATAATAGGGGCGCAGCCTCGCACATGGGTTTACATGACGTCACAAAACGTAAAAACGACGTTTAGAAAAAGAAAATATCAACGGAAGGTTAAATTGGGCGATGTTCCGAATGAGAGTTGACTTACTCTAACGTGCATTAAAATATAAAAGAAGTAAAAACCGTGCTCCCAGTTTTTTCCAGATTTTAATCTCACGCCGACGATAATTGATTTCTAGTCCCAAATAATCATCGACGAAGCCTAACAAATCAGTAAAGGAGGAACTATTTAGCAAATATATTATCTCTGAATTTAAGAACATTGTAAGCGCTTAACTAAAAATGATACGAAAAAAATGAAAATAATCTTATTGTTATCGTTTTTTTTTTAAATATCTCTCGAGAATGCGTTTACTAGTATATATGTGTGTCGGAATAATTGAAGATATCATTGTGTACAGGGGATGATTTGTACTGGACAGGCGGTCATAGCTACTCGTCAATGGACGCTTATGTCAAGGTCAGATGTTGGTTACCTAGCAACGTTCCAGATCCTTGTTTTGAAATGGGTGATGTAAATATAGAATCAGGATCTTCTTCAAGTATGTATATTATGTAAAGACCAAGTGTAAAATAGTACTGAAACACGTACAAACTAAATTTAGAAAAAATGTAACGGAAGGTAAAAGATTCTGGGCGACTTGATTCTCAAGTCTCAAGTAAACCTCTTGTTAAAACTCGCCAGAATCGTCTTAATGAGATATTAAAAATTCTGATGGTGTGCCACACTGTATTAAAGTTACTTTGGACTCTAAAAGAATCTATTATCAGAATCGCTACAAAAATACGGAAAGATCTACATATTTTGATTTATCAACAGCCTATCCGACGTTCTTGGAATACAATCATGGCGGTGGAAGAGTACCGGATATGGTTAATGTGAGAACGAGGCTAACTGACGACAATGATAGCTGGTACTCAGATAGCCAAGGTAGGTAGGAGAAGTACCCAGTCATTTTATTGTCTGATTTTTTTTTTGTGACCTATCACTGAGAGCAATCGACCCTTATTGACGTATGTAAATAAATAGCGAATGATATTCCAGTGACTTTAAACATTAATATTTTATTTTTTTGACATTGGAAGAAAATAACCTGATAAAACCCTGTTGAATTATGATAATTTCTCACAGTCGAAACCAGAAAGTAATAATATTTCAAGTCACTGAATTATTGTTCTATTTATCATGCAATCAGTTTTTGGGGCAAAAAAAAACCAACAACAACATAACACTAAACTTTTAAAAATGAAGAAAATCAGACGAAATATGCAAACTATTTCTAAAAATAGTGGGAGTGTGAATTTGGTTTTACGCCGCTATTTACATTATTTCAGTCATATCGCGGCGGCTGGAGCACATAGCAATCGATTCCTGGTATATCTCACACCAGTACCACCATCACATCCTTTCCTAGCCTCCAGCTGCCATTCCACATAGGTCTACGATTATCAACCCATTGGGGGTAGACAAACAATCGAAAAGGATGGGTGCCACCGTCGGGGATCAAACTCGGGACCTCTAAATTGGCAGTCCGACGCACTATCAACTGCGATATGACGTCATACTATGTAATTATTACTTTATGTAGGCCTTATGGAAGCTTTCTGTTTTGTTTGGTTGGGTCCACCTTGTTTTGTTCACAGGCACATGATATTAGCCCTGCATTTAGGGTGAAAAAACAGTGCAAGCAGTTTGCTAATTAAACCCAAATTTCCACACAAATGCACGCTTAAAGCCTCGTTTACATTTGGCTTACGGAGCCCGTACGGCGCCCGTATCTTGCCGTAAGCATAAAATCGTGCGGTGCCCGTGCGGTGACATACCGCAGACACCTGCGATCTCGTTTAAAAAAGGTTATACACATCTTTAAAAATCGCATGCCCGAAGCCTTGTGCGGACACCGCACGGTCGCCGCACGGACATCGCACAAAAGCCTTGCGATGATCGCGCGGAAATCGCACGATATCTTAACTATCAAACATCCAAAATAAAACCCGAAGAATCGTGCGATGACCGCTCGGCATCCTTTCGATATCCGTACGGAACCCGTACGATCTCCGCACGGGAATCTCACGATTACCTTGCGATATCGCACGGGACCCGTACGGTCTCATGAACGTATCTTCCCCCTCAAATATTTTAAAAATCGCACGGACACCGTGCGGCATTGTGAACACATACGCCGCAGACCGTAGCTGTCTGCGATGTCCAAAAAATTGTAAGAAAAATCGTAGGCTACGATATCGTACGTCGACCGTGGCAAATGTAAACTAGGCTTAAAGCGGGGTATAATTGGAAAAGTGTTTGTACCGTTTTGGCATTCTGAACGCAGGGCTTGTCAATATAGACTTAATTGCCTGATAAAAATAATTACAACTGCTTAGCAAAAGCCAGAACAGATTTACGGAACTCAAAAAATGAATAAGCTTGATGATTTTAGGTGTTACCATACATTACTTTACCAATAAACTAGTATTTCTCTTTTTGATAAGAATGTATTTCTATAAATAGTTTAGCTCATGCAGACTCTCGCCTTCGAATTATATCTATAGATGGAATATCTTTTATTTATGATAAACCCATAGAATATTACATTTTTCATTCAGCCATTACATTGGTGAGCAAAATGTGATTTCCAAATAGTTAGGAAAAAGAAAATCATACTTCGAAACGGTTTCCTTTTCAATAAATTATCTAAACTAAATGTGCATTACTCAAAAAGGGAATCTCTTACTTTTCATAGAGGTAGCAATGGAAACATAGGGTAATTTTTTCCGCCCAATGAATATTTTCTTGTTCACATACGTTGCAGGTTATCATTGTATAGTCATTCAATCAAAATTTAGAGTTACCTGATCCGTGTTCGTTTTCATGCTAGATTTTTACCCTTGTGTGGTATTGGTAATTTTGCAGTAAAACGTTTATATTCGTTTCAGGACTAATATAAACTAAGTACCAGCTGATAGCTCTAAAACACATACATGTTGATAGAACTTATACATATACAATGACTGATGCAAATGATTCTTTTCTCAATTACATTTGCATAATGTGCTTTCAAAAGTTATAGCTGCACAAAGGGGAAAAATGCAAAATACCCCATTTTTTGTTATATATATATATTTTCATATTTATATAAAAAAATACCTAATGCTGGGTTTTTTTCTTAAATTATTAGCAAACCTTTCCATGCAAAGGTTAGCTATTTTTTTTATCACTATTTCATAATGACCCCGCATCAACAGATCGGGGGCATATTGTTTTGCCCCGTGTGTTTGTCCGTTTGTTCGGGAAAAAACACTTTATCATTAGCCATATTTTTGCATGGTAAAGGATAAAGCCTTCATGTTTCACATGATGTTTGCGTGGAACAGAGATTTTTGTTCGAATCAAGTTCAAGGTCATCAGTCAAAGTCAATGTCATTTTTCAAGATCAAATTTGTGAAAATATCAAAATTTTTCATTGGCTATAACTTTTAAGAGTAAATGATATAGCCTTTATACTTCACGAGTGCATCGCTTTGACAAGGCATTTTTGTGAATATTAAACCCAAAGTTATTTGTCAAGGTCAATGTCACTTTATGAAGGTCAATAATTATCAGCATAAAATAACATTGGCCATAACGTTTCAATGATAAGTCAAAGAGCCTTCACATCTCACATGATGATTACCTGAGACAAGACAATACCTTTCTAATGTTACCGTTATCAAGGTCATGATTCAAGGTAACAGTCATTATCCAAGGTCATTTTTTGTAAACTTAAAACTTAGATTTCACATAATTTTGAATTGGTTAATCACAGAGCTTTGATGTTTCAAGACCTTCTCATGCAAATCAATGTCACTGTCATTGTCAAGGTCATTTTGTGAAGGTAACTCATTTATGACATAAAACCTTCGCACTTGGCTTTAATCTTTGATTTGTAAAGACACGAACTGCTGTTAAGTGGTATAAAGCAACATTTTTAGACATTCAAACGATGTAGGATCTACATATTTATGTATAAATTCGCTGTTCCAAAATATGGCAGTAGCGGAGGTATTGGAGTTTAACAAACGCATCCTGCTTTTATTTAGTAGCCCCTCCTAATTCAATGATATCTTTAACTCTATATTATTAAATTCAATGGCCCAGTCATTTGATTGATATCAAATATTGAACAGAAGCTAGCTTTAGATATTTGCTCATCATTAATTTACGTTACTTTCTTAAGCAAAATTGTATGAAAACCGGTCTTTTTAAACAAGGTGCAAAAAACCGTAAAATAAACGAACACTCACTTCCGGTTCACTGAGTCGGGAGGCCGATGATCATTTCCACCTTAAAATGTGTAAAGATTTTTTAAGGTATTAGAAATATCTAAATCAAGTTCTTATAGTTCGTTTGTAATAATTCAATAAAGTTTTACAGATTACATATAGTATATAGTTATTTTCTCGATAGAGAAAGTACCAGAAATTGAATTACGACGAAATTATCGATTTTGCTTTACCTATCGCGAAAATTATTCAAAAACTCGTTTATAACACTCATTCAATTTCATTCCATAATCATTCAACCTGTTCATGTTCTGAACTGTATGAAGAATCAATCCCCGTTTGCTGCATTTTTATATACTTTCTTTCAGGCAGTAAACATTATCATTTGCTCAAATTTAGAGCATTATATAAATACAATGTTCATATTTCACAGGAACAAATCGTTATATCTCGAGTGGAAACCATGCCAATTATGGGGGAATCATTTATGGCTTTGACGATCAGAAAATTAGAATTTGGATACCTTCTACAGACAGTAATGGTAATTGTTAACTCAGTATTCTAAACTGAAGTCTACAGACTTTTTCGTGTATGCTTGATATGCTTTTATAATAAAAGGGTAAAATAAAGAGAAAATCTTAAACAAACCAACCCTGTGTTCAGGTTGTTGAAGCGTTTCTCGAGCGCTTTGAGATGATACCCCGCTTTGCACGTGCACATACGTGCAAAGCGAGGTATCATTTCGTAAGCGCTTCGCAAACGTTTTCTTACTGAACGCAGCGCGGATCTTTAAATAAAAAAATAGTTATCTTGGACTTTAGTAAGAGAGAAGGTAAAAACTAATGCCTGCAAGTATTTTATATGGTATACGAATAGAAAAGTACGAAACGATATGAAATATATTCATAATAAAAGAATATGATGTGATAAGCGTGAGTCATTTTCAACTTCTATCACAATAAGATGTGCTCACCAGTTAACATACATTTGATTCATGATGTTTGTTGCAAATTTGAAACGTTTTCTTCACTAGGAAGATACATATTTACTGCTGTCGATGGATGGGGTCTTGGTTTACAATCCTCTGGTCGTGCTGTGATAGATGTCCGGGTTTGGTGTACGATACAGAATACTGTATATACACAAAACAATACACAACTGGGACCTGATACCACCAATGAACAATCAACACTTACGTTAAACACGTTGTACAACCATCCTTCATATATGGATGTGTTAACCTACGTCACGGTAAGTACTGAGACGCTCTACTGAATTTTCTTACAAAACCAATGCCATTATAAAATAGTCCCAGGTCTAGGGACAGATCATTTCAATCATTTTTTTTTCTATGAGTAAGTTTTGAAACAACACGACGAAAACGTCCATTCTGTTGCGATAATGAGGGTCATTTTAAACAAATTTTCACAAGAGCCGTTTTCATGCGATACTTGACGGATACAACTCATTTCTGGAATAAAATCCATATGGTCATTTTGTAGAAGTTTGGAGTAAAACAAGGATATTTAAAGTAAACATTTTAAGGCACTTATTCCAATTTTCTTGACCCATCTTCGAAAGGAATTATTCTTTTCTTCCTACAATCATTTATGCAAGGTTGAAGACCATCTAATAAAAAAAAACTTTGGACTCTATGTCGATAACAATTTTTAAAAGATTTTCATAGTATACTATTCTTATGAAACATTGTCAGATCATAACCACTTTCGAAAGGAACGGTTCATATCTTGATGGAAGTTAAAAGCAAATAGGATGAGACCTGTGAAGTTTGTTACAATCTCAAGGATAGTTTGTACCGATTTTGAAAAGGTCTCTTCTAAAATGATTTGATTGACCTGCTTGCTCACCGTTTGAACTAAAAAAGAATTATGATGGCACAATCCATCCGAAGTCGGATGAATACAGTGGCAATTATGAGGAATTTTAAGAAATTTTCCTTATACCTCTCTTCCCATGATACTGATTAGACAAGTTTTTTGAAAGAAATTAGTCTTTCGTTTCAACAATAATTCTGTACGAGTTTGAAGATCATTCTATCAAAACTGTAGACCCTAATGCACTATTAAAAGTTTTTGGCCAAATTGTAATATGGTCCCTTTTCCCATGACACTTGTCATACCTGACCCGCTTTCGAAAGGAACAATCCTTAAGTTGGTATATTTTTTTATATGCAAGTTTGAATCGCATCGGATGAAAAAATTGTCTTTATTACAATATCGAAGATATTTCTAGACAATCTCATAAGATCCGTTGGCCTGCCTTTATCAAAAAGAACATTCGCCAAGATCTTATAATCATCGTGGTAAAACTTGTAGCAACATTTATGACAACTATGAGTTGTAGTGCGATAGTATGCGACAGTGAAGGGACGAGCATTTGGTTTATAATGAAGATTAATAAATAACATCTTTTGTGTTATTTATTGTTTGCAACTTTAAAGATAGATAATAATATGATAAAGAGCAAGTATCATTGAAAACTTTGTAAACTAGCAATCAAGTTTTTTTTCACACTCTTTTGTGACAAACTGCAATATTTACTAGAATTAACATGGTTTTGTGGCCATACGCAACATGTAAAAGTGAACTCAGTTGTCGTCATTTCAGCTCCGCCCAGGAGCCTGTTTCACCAAAACATTTAAGACGTATTTTTGTCTTACTGATGACTTGCCACATATTTAGGACAAAAATCATGTATCAACAATCTACCAATACCTTTGTAAAGGGATTGTTGTTATAACTGTTTCGAAAGTCATCAGTAGGACAAAAATATGTCTTAAATGTTTTGATGAAACTGGCCCCTGGTGACCATTTTTAATGAGTGAAAAGCAAGTTATTCTAGTGAGCGGCATTTTGATATCATGGTCATATTGTACACATGCACTTGTAAGGATTGGTTTAATTATTGTAGTTGTTGTTGTTGTTGTTGCTTTGTTTCCTTTCTTTTTCAGATGATTTTATATCATGACTTTTTCGGGAAACATAAATTTGCCCCATTGTGTATGTGTTCGTGCGTTCGCACGCTATTTTCTCAAGAACTACTGGACAAAATAAAGTAAAACTTTGAAGCGGAGTACAAACAAAATTTTTTTAAAAAAAGTGTCGTCATTTTTATTTTGATTGAAAGTGTCGTCATGTTTGTCTGGCTCGTTGGCGCGCTCGACTCGTAACCTGGTGGTTGCGGGTTCGAGCCTCACCGGAGGCGGGTAGTGTATTTGGGCAGTACACTTTACAGACAAGGCCCCAGTCCACCCAGCTGTAGAAGTGGGTAGCAGTGGTTAGAAACCCTTGCCTCTCTCTCGATGTGCAGGATAAGATCTGGAGTGAGTTAGGACCACGATGGAAATAAGAGTCATTCGACCCTTTATCGTGATATCCTCGAGTAAAAAAAAATGTCAGTTTTTTAGTTCCCTCTAACATCATTTTCACTAGTTGACATTTGTAACTTATACATTCACGTTGTCCAACAAAAAACAAATACACTATTCAATTCATATCATGATCTAATATTGTCATATTATTTATGATTTTTACTCTTTTGTGTATGTAAAAGTACGTATATTTGTATTTAAGATGAACATGGTGTAATCACGCTTTTAAGTATTTTCCTGTCCATCTTCTATTTTATTCTAGTTTAAAGCCCAAGAAGGAGGCAATGCCGGATATCATTTTAATGGTATAGATGGCGCCATGTCACAAACTACAACAACAATACCATGTTCATACGGCGGATTCATCTATACATATAACTCGCAGAGTGTTATTTTACGGCGCCCATCACAAAATCAAGGGGCAGCTGTGTGTATAAGCGACACAAACAGTAATGGTCAGAAAACGGGTCCGATTTATAACGGGGAAGTTTCTGTTACCATGTGGAATTTAGGTATTTTATTTTCTTGGAACTATAATTAATATAGTTTTAAACACTTTAAAAAAATCGAAAAAACTAGTCTCGACATATATGTCGACTAGACGCATAAAGTATTATGTATTTTATGACGAATTCGTAAAACGAAAACAATGATAGTAAGTGTAACATCATAAGGTAGCAGTAACGTACGCTACGTAAAATGACCTTATGACGTCGCTAAGTAATACTATGCAAAAACGCTTTTAAAGAAATCTTTTCTTAAAATATTGACATTTTGTCTCTTTTTGCATTAGAAAAATTTAACCTTCTTTCCTTTTGGAAGATCAATAAATCTTTCCTTTCGTAAATACAGTTGAAAACATCGTGAAATTGACAAGGTGAATGGTTTTGGAATGATTTTTGAATGAAATTAAACGAGTGTGTGGAACGAGTTGTGAGTGAATTTAATGGAATTTAATCCTATATCGCAAATTTTGTTCTGGATGAACAGATTTAGCAATAATGATAACCTCCCTTTAAGAAAAGAAAACGCATAGTTCTATACATAGTTTTCTATTTCTTCAGGAACCAATGTGACGCTAACATTTTTAATTATGTAAGTGAAATCGCGATTTTTCTCTATCAAAATTTATTGTGAATGACGTTATTGGTTCTATATTTTCAATGGATTCGAGCGTTTTGAATGGTTTGAGTAAGTGTTTGGAATGAATGAATGGAGCGCTGAGTGAGCGATTAAGAATGGTTTTGATTGAGATGAATGTCAATTTCGCGAAATAACTAACTTTATCTTATACAAATATCCGTGTGATAAAATCCCGTATGATATTTTTTATGATATCACATAGTTATTTTTAGAACAATGATATAATGCGGTTGTTTATAGAAACTTGCATTTCTGCTAGAAACATCAACGAAAACAAAGCAAATAGAGGCTATAAGATAAATATAATACGTACTTAGTGTATTGTATGAGTAAAATGGAAAAATATCTAACTCGGTTGTGGGAATTGATAATTGTCTCGGCAGAGCCTCGACAAAGATCAATTCTCTAAACCTCGTTTGATATTTTTTCTCATACATAACACTAAGTACGTATTATGTGTACCAAAAGCTTTATTTTCACTCCTGGACTCGCTCTTGTAAAAATGTAGTTTTTTTTACTCGTATGTTGCGGTCTTTCACTGGAACAAACAATTATCCTCTTTTTTGCGTTTCTTTTCAGTACCACAGTCGGGTCAAATGTTCCAGAAAAGACTAAAACTCTACCTGAGTGAAACCAGTATAGACTATCCGAATATAGGTTCAATTTGGACTAACAATAAGAAACAGTGTGTATTTGAGTGTACGAAACGGCTATTATGTATAGCGGTGACGTTTGATAATTTAGTGAATATGTGTTCAATGTTTGATTATTTTTCATCGACAATTATTATTACTAAAACTTCAAGTGAGATATGGGCAGTAACATAAAGCTCACATTTGAAGACTTATAATTTACCGAATGGACAAAAACGTTCATTTAGACCGTTTTCAGAGATAGGTTCTTTTGAAATCTTTTATTAAAAGAGAGCGAATTCCTTGATGAAAATTAAAGGTATCTAATTACCTCGGTGAGTAACTCGGTTGTAAAATGGTAAAGGCGCCCGAATCCAGATCTGAAAGTCCGTGGTTCAATCCTAACCCCAGACGTGGGTATATTAATTTGCAAAACACTTATCATAAGAATAGAAAACTCAAGTCTACCAAGCCATTGACTTGATAGCAGTGTGCTCACGACACTGTCTTTCTCTAGGGGACGAACAAAATTGATTTGGGTATAAAACAAAAACAAACGGCTAAAAAGACTGTACAGGTACAACTTTTGTCTACCTTATAGTTATTTTACAATTATATTGACCTTGACCTTGAAATAGACTATCCAAAAATACGTTAAATCAAAACAGAGAACTTCTGTGCTATTTTGGCTTGAAATACGCACAAAGAAATAAGAGTTGCTCCACTTAAAAGATAAATTAAAGTACTTATCTGTCAACTCGAACTTAAGACTTCCCAAAGCTTTTTCATGGCACAGACAAACACCACAAAAAAGATCAGAGAATAATCTGAGAATCAGCTAAATATTTTTAGGATCAACATGTGATATAGTGAAAACTATGCAAAGGTTATGCTATCTGTCTTAATTAAATCCTATTTGCTTCATGACGTGGTCAATGTAATCAAAGTTAGGTTGTTGTGAAACCCAAATTATTATATAAAAAATTGTCATGTCATGTCATTATCACTATCATTTTTCATGCACGTGTAGTTAAAAACATCGTGAAGTTGACAAGTTGAAGGATTTTTTAAAACATTTTGAATGTAATTGAAAGCGTGTGTGGAATGAGTTTCGAGTGAAATTCAAGGGAGGTAATCCAATATCACTAAAATTAGCAAAATTTATTACCTCTCTTTTATACAATATACATACATTTCTGTTTATGCGGCTTTGTGTACCAATCAGGCACTTTAAAATTAACATCAGCAAATGAAATCCTAGAATGATTTGATCTATTTGAATTAAATGATGATGGTCCTTAACGATTTCGAAATGTTTTATTATGATTTTGAGCGTTTTTGATCGATTTGAATGAGTGTTTTGTATGAATGAATATGGGGCGCTGGGCGATTGATTTAGAATGATTTCTATCGGAAAGAGTGTCAATTTCACGATGTTATGAACTGTACAACTAATTATAGGTCGACCAGGTCATGCTTCATACAAAATCTAAAAGCTAGCCGATCTCTGCTCTCAAAGAAGAAGATGTATGTTTGTTTTTATGTGAAATGAGATTCACATGTGCAGTGCCGAAATATGGGTAGTGCCGAAATTTCAATAGGATTTGTAGGCGGTAACTTAATAATAATTCAAACAAGGTATGAACGATGTTACATTCTGGAAGCAGAGAAAAATAAATAAAATCTCTCATTTCCTCCATTTTTGCCATGGCAACAGTATGCTGTATTTCGTTTATTTGAACGACTCGCGTTTGCCTTCATTTATTGATTTATTTGTTTATGTATTTATCTATTTATTTATTTATTCATTTATTTGATTCCGGGAAATAATTATTAAAAGTATACATCGAGTCAACAAAGTAGTCCTCTACTGATAAAGAATAAAAGAAAATGTATACAATCATTTACAATACGAAATTGATAGAGAATTGCTGTTCACGGACATTCTGTTATTGCTAATCCTGATTTCACAGTAAACATCAGCAGATGTCATAGCGCAGTTGGTAGCCCGTCGGACTGTCAATCGAGAGGTCCAGGGTTGGATCCCCGGCGGTGGCACTCACCCTTTCGACTATATGTCTCTCACCAATTGGTTAATGACTGTTTACCCGTGTAAGATAGTAGTTTGGGGCTAGGAAAAAATGAAATGGTAGTACTGGTATGAGAAATACCAGGAATCCATTGTGAGGTGCTCAAGCCGCCGCGATACTAAAAGATTGTTAAAAGCGGCAAAGCCTCATTTCATCTGTTTATAGAATATTCGTTTTATAAATGAGCCTGTGCGTGACATTTCCAACAATTTGAAATTTTCGTGAGGTGCAATCATTGAGAGGCTAAGAAAGCTACATACTGTAAATACTGTACAGATACCTGATGGGTAACTGATAATTTGAGAACGTGTCCATCTACCAAATGCATGGTATAGACTCTGGGCAGACTGTGCAGATGCACAGGCTGGTCAGAGTCTTTGCTTTGCGCATATTTGAAATTGTTGGAAATCTCACGCACTGGCTCAAATTTGTTATTCAATTACCACTCTTTCAATATCCTCTTATTATTTTATGAGGTCGTGGGTTCACTTAAGTCTGGTTGCTAGAAGTGCCAGCTTTCTTCAGCGGCACCATCTTTTCGCTTAAGCTCACCTGAGCAATAATTGCTCATGGTGAGCTTTGTGATCACGCTCTGTCCAGCGACCGTGGAAAGTCCGTCATCCGTCAACACATTATGTGCACTTTAGTGACCGCATTGTGGCTAATATGTCGTGAAATTTTGTCAGAAAATTTATCTTAATTAGACCTGGGACAAGTTCGAAATTGGGTCGCATGGGGTCAAAAATAGGTCACAGGGTCAAACATTAGACATTGTGCACTCTATAGAGTTTTTTGTTTTGCCACAAATGTTTTGAAATTTTATCAGAATATTTGTTTACATGATATCTCGGACGAGTTCTGAAAAACTAGGCGTCCAGATCAAATCTTAGAAACCCCTTCATAGCAGTGAGTAGTCACGGTTTTTGTCCAAATGTTTTGAAACTTGGTCAGAATATTTGTCTCTATCAGCACTCGGACAAGTTCAATATTTGGCCAAGTTTGGGCAAAGGCTAGGTCACGGGGAAATTCTTAGAAAAACTTTGTGTGCAGTCTAGAGGCCATACTTTTTGCTCATGTGTTTTGAAACAGTCAAAATAATTGTCTGCTTCATATCTTGGATGCGTTCGAAACTGGGTCAAGTGCAGTCAAATACAAGGTCCCTATGTTAAATTTTAAAAGAACAGGTCAAATTTTGTAAAACACTATAAGTAGTTATGGCACTTTATACCTTAGTAAACAATAACTCTAGTGAACGCTTTAGGGACAATGATCCTCTTGTTTCAGGATAAATCTTACCCGTTTGGAGAACTTGTTACCAGAGCTTTTATTACATAAAACTCGGAATAATACCATACCCAAATAAGATTCTTATCCGGTTTAAATTCGAAGAACACTCATGCAGAATATCTTTTGATGACTTATCAGTTAATATCTTTATAAGCCTGATACCGTTCAGAATTTGAAATGAAAGCCCAAGCGTCATATTTACAGAACAGGATCGCAAAACAACTACAATCTGTGCAAGGTTACATTTTGTTACGTATCAGTAGAAATTGAAACAGTTGTTTTCACACAAGTAGAACTGTAGCTTCATATGACATTATGAGAATAACATTTTTTTACAATATGACCTACATCGCGGGAGTGAAATACCCCGTTGAATATTTTTGATATTACACGAGTGTTTATTGCACTGTTGCAATAACTATGCAAATGAGAATAGAACGAATAAAAACGTTATATTTTTTGTTAGGAAAATGACGTCATTATGGGTCTGCTGACGGCATTTTGCAAACAGCTTTATATGATTCGCGGAATAACATGAATCGATAAATATCGTAATGTTCTCGATTAATCACCCAAATTCGGGTCATATTATAAATAGAATATAAAATTTGTGATCATAAAATACAGATTTTTTTAAATTCGTCATCTAAAACAGATAAAAACTCGGCACAGCCTCGTTTTCATATGTTTATAGATGACTCGTTTGATAAATTCAGTATTCCATGACCACTCACTCAATATCCTCTATATAAATGACAACAGTCAAGCATGCGAAAATCATCACACTACACACGACACTGCATAGAACGACGCCGACGCGACACTAAAACGGTACTAACATAAACTAATTTTCTATTTGAATAAGACACACATGCACGTCGGTTTTTATTCTTTTCAAAGTATGTGCGCTTTGAATCAAATCAATCGATATTTGCAATACGTAGCTATTGGCCGATAAATATATCTGGGCGTCTTGATGTCAAATTGACTTTTGGAAGCAATGTCCCAATTCCCGCCTTCCAACAAAATCTATGAATTTCTCGACAAAATGAAAGATAGTAAGGAGCCATTTAGAACGAATTGCTCTCATGAAAATATCGAACGATCTTGTGAATTTATCTTTTAAAGAATTATTTATCGTCGCTGTTCTGCTACAATCTCGTAGCTACAGCTTGTTTAAAGCTGTAGCTACGAGGTTTTGGTAGATAAACGACGTTAAACTGTTTCATACTTTAATGCCAAGCGCCCCAGGCAACACATTTTGAGCTCTCATTTACGAGTAGTGAGGCTGCACCTCGGCAATTTTTATTCGACAAAAGATAAAAAAAAAGTCCTTATGATACGAATCATTTACCTTTTGCCGATTGGTGACTTATATGATGATATGCCGAAGTGGTATTAGAGGCTGGGGGATAGGATAAATTGTTGTGGTTGTGTATGTGAGTAACTACAGAAAACAAGGATATGACGTTTACCTCGATACATTTAGAGAATCAACCGATAAGCCATTTGATGTAAACGCAATTCTCATAATGCAGATCTTTGCTCGGCTTTAGTATTTTGCAAATTTCATTAAACCACGTGCTACTTTGACGATCTCTCCTATAGACGTTGGACGCACATCAAGCGAAATTCAATTTTATGGACGTTATCCTTTCGTCTAACGTGTGTTTGTATACCAAACTCCCATTGCTCTTTGAGATCGAACCCAGTACCTCTTGTCCCGGATGCCAGTTTCCGCTCACAGGTCTGATGTTTCAATCTCATGTTTTTGGTTATTTCCAATTTGAGTAATTTTCATTTAAGATAATTTTTAAGTCTGATTTTAATGTAATTGCAAGAATTTTGCCTGTTAAGGGCAACATTATAGGTCGGGGCAATCCTGTGGTGATTGAGGCAATGCAAAAAAGGAGGGAAGACCTTTATTATACTAACGTTACAAAGGAAATTCTGGCATTTTCCTTGGTAAATGCTAACCCGACAGCATTTTTATCTTCGGCTGCTCCATTATAATTTCTAACATTTCCTTCTGGCACCTCTCCCGGAACATAGACAAATCAAAGCACTCAACGTACTGATAGTGAACGAATCTGATGCCATTCTAGAGTTATATATTGAATTCGTTGAGAAAAGTGAAATTATAAATGTAAAAAATGATTAAGGGAATGTGTCTCGATAAAAGTTCGGTAATTCTGCATTTCACCTTAAATTCAAAGAAAGAGAGAAGGACGAAAAGAAAGATAGAGAGAGCGATAGATAGATAGACAGAGACGGAGAGAGAGAGAGAGCGATAGAGAAAAGGAAACAGGCAACTATAGTGTCTAGACTAATAATTCTTTTTTATACTAAAAAAAAGCAGTCAGAAAGGTAATTCATTTTCCACATGCGGAACTCATATTTTACCAGATCAAACAGCAGTCTTTTGCATTTTGACAATTAAACGTAATCCGCATGGAACTTTGATTACCGGAATGGGGTCCGACATCCTCGGAAATAAAAGACCGCTGTATCGTCTTCAACCAAAACGCTGTTATTACAGGGTTTTGGTCTCTTTTGGTTTTATGCAGTTTTGTGAAAGAATGATTTTCCGATACCATTGCGTAAAACAGAAGTAGAGAAAAACAATACGATTTACGTAGGTAAGTATTTTGTACAGCTAATTTATTGTCCAAATATAGTCATGGTTTAAATTCTATTGCTCCTTTTAAATTCTATTGCTCACACAAATCGGTTGATAATCGTAAACCTAAGAAGGTAGAAAATTATAGTTATGTAAGGGTGTAAGCTTATAATAGTTCTGGTGCGAGAAATACCAGATTCAAGGTTTAGGTGCTCCAGTCCACAGGCGATTGATTCACAATACAAATTATTTCGTCTTTAGGTTATTTTATATTAACATATATTGCAAAACTCAGATTATTATATTAAGATCGCCTGTGCTTCAGCCACCGCGATTTTACAGAAAAATTGTTAATAGCAGTGTTCATCCCTATTTAAACAAAAGGTACAAGAAAGGTTGTACATTTAAAACACGTGTCGACTCATTCTTAAAACACGCCTCGAGACTGACTGTCGCGTGTTGAAAGGTTTTGTAAAACCCGATTGCACAGATGTCACTAGACTGGTTACCGTTTCTAATGCTACAAGGAACTGAACAGAACAAAACATATCTTTTATTTTCATCCAAGTACAATGAGGATCGATATGGACAATATACTTTAATGTATATGTTTTTTGTAATATTTTAAGTACTTCCGATAAAATGAAAAAAAAGAATGATTGGATTGAGAAAATTTTGCACTCATAGATAGAAACGCTACTATACAGTTGCAGTTACTATTTTAAGTGCTTTGAAGAAGAATATTTTGTTATCAGTGTAAAACTAGGGGACAAAAAATGCCAGTGGGGACTAAAACATCGCAGCTAACGGTTAAGTATTCGATAGTTACGCTACAGCCTCCGTGCGATGGTGCAAATAGAAATTAGATCTATTGTGTTGGGATAATTGTTTATTCTTTTATTTATAGTTATTTATTCAAAATAACGACATTCATGTATTTACAGTAAAAAGTGCCGAGATGGCTATATCCCCTGATTTCCGTCCTTGTTCGAAACGAAAAAACAAGGCAAAGAATTTGGGGAATGATACAAAAATACCCGTAACCGCAGATATTTACATTACACAAGAATACAAAAAGGTTTGAGATACAAACGGGATTTAAGCAAGAGGTGTAATTTGGGTAGTTGAGAACATAAGTTGTCTGGTAATGGGTTAAATTTTACTTCGTAACAAGGTTGGTCACGGTCAAATGGTGCGTGTTAATGCTTTGGGGCTAAATACAGGAACAATCCATTCGTTTGTAAACTTGACCTGTCGTTACTCATTAGCACAGATTTTATTCATAAGAAGGAAGATAAGATCGTAGTAGGTCATCACGTGTGGTATGTCCAATTAGAGGTGTGTAGAAGTTCATGAGGAAACGACCTAAATAAACACATATTTCCGTCAAATTACAACAAGTTGATACAGCGAAGGCTTAGATCAAAAGTATTGTATCTGTCTATACAGTGTACAGACACAAACTTTGTTTTTGCTCTTAACTCTCGACAAGCTTACGCCGATCATCATTTCGCTCGGTTAAACATTGCAAGCTTATGTTGTGTTTTTAAAGGGTAATTTTCATTATCATCACTCGATGAAGAATTCTAGTATCACGCCATTAACGAAATAAACAGTGATATTTCAGAGAGAAGTTTTGAGATATACTTAATTGAATCTATAGGGGCGCTACTTTATTTCGAATATATTAAGATCCTATAGGGTTTTCTATACATAGTAACACTGGTGGAGCAAAATTTCGTTCACCAAAAATTTAACCGGTAACGATAGCCATGATTCTCTTGTTGATAACACGGCTCAAGTATACACAGTATGCTAGGGTAAAAAAGCTTATGTCAGTTAATAACTCTCATGTTCACGTTGCTATAGATTATGAAAAGTACTTTTCGATTTTATTAATATGAGTGCTTAATTCCGTGAAAAAATCAGCCGAGAATCGATTTTTATCACAACATCGCGGAATATATTGGCATGACGTCACAACTATCTGTAACGTCAATACATGTGTACTTTTTATTTGGGGCGCATTTGAGGATAATGGAAGTTTTAAAGAAGTTCGGACTTACCACTGCCTTAATGCATGCGCGAACAAAATGGACGCATTTCAAACAACGGTGAAAAAAATATGAAGTTTCATGTGATTTAAAGGTTAGAAAGATGATATTATGGCATTATAAAAGTGTGGAACAATGGATTTATGTATAGTTAATCAGAGGCGTCGTAGTTAAGGCGTTCATACGTTTCAAATGGGAAAAAGAAAGAAAGGAAAAAACTCTCCCGGTGACAAAGAAGATACAAAACGCGCCACACATCAACAAAGAGATACCCAAAAGGGGAATACAAATAAACAAGGCAGGTCTTCTCAGCAAAAAGAGAAAGATAAAGACATTAACATGCAAAATATATCCACAACACCTACAGTTCAGGGCCAGTATCATGCTCTTGGGGCAGGGGCCCCAAACCATAGCTATACTCCTCCTCAGACTTATTCATACGCCCCTTGCGCGGCCCCATCTTACAGCCAGCCATATTTCGGACCTTTGACCCCCATGTCAAATACCGTTTCAAATACTGTGAACAGTGATCAATTTACTAAAATGATGGAGCGTTTTGATAACATTGAATTGAAACTGTCAAAGCTAGACGAAATACATTCCACAGTACGGAGTTTAACGGTACGTCTAGACAAACAAGACTCGAGGCTAGTATCGTTAGAAAAGAGATTAGAAGAGTGTGAGAAAAGCAGAAATTTTGACACAGAAAGCATTGACAAAATTAGTAATAAACAACGGGAGATAGAAACAATGTTGAATAAACTTAAAACCCTAGAAAAAGAACAAATGAAATCATCGACAGACCTGAAAAATGAAATTATAGATCATAAAAGTCGTAGTATGCGGGATAACCTAATATGTTATGGAATTAACGAGGAAACTGGGGAAACAAGCGACGATTGTGTACAAAAGGTGCTGAATATAATAGAAAAGGACCTAGAAATAGCAGGAGCAAAAGACACAATCAGATTACATAGAGCTCATAGAATGGGCAGATATAATGACAAGAAAACGCGCCCCATTGTCGCAAAATTTGCGTACTACCCAGACAAGGAAGAAGTACAGAGAAACGCAAAAAAACTGAAAAAACCATTTGGTGTAAGTCCGCAGTTCCCAAAGGAAGTAATGGAGGAAAGAAAGAGACTAATACCAATTATGATTAAAGCTAGTAAAGAGAAAAAAAAAGCGTACATTTCAGTAGACAAGTTATACATTGACGGTAAATTGTATGAAGATGCGAAAAAATAGGAAATCAGCGGTTGTGACCTCAAATGTTTAAGTTGGAACGTTGAAGGGTTAACTAGAGAAAAGTTAAATTCGCAAGATTTTCTTTCAATCATCAAAAAATATGACTTAATTTGTGTTAGTGAAACTTGGACCGACTCTCATTCAGATCCCACATTGAATGTTTATAAATTATTTCATTCGTTTAGAAAGTACAAAAATAGAAAGGCAAAACGTGCAAGTGGAGGCTTAGCAATTTTCATTTAGAATAAATACTGTAAGGGTATAACAATAATAAAAAACGATGTAGACTGTATAATGTGGCTAAAATTAGACAAAACATTTTTCGGATTAACATCAGATTACTATTTGTGTTTTACATATATTGCCCCAGAGGGCTCAAATATTCATAATCTATATGATTTCAACATTTTTGATAAACTTGAATCAGACATGATCGACTTTTCAAATTATGGACCCCTATTTAAACTCAAGGGTCGGGAAAAAACAGGATTTTATACCAAACGACAAGCCGTTACCCGATCACGAATTTTTCGATACAGATTACAGTATTTCTCGTGCTTACTCCGATCAAGGCACGAATAAATACGGTGACCTGTTGATCGACTTATGCAAAGCAACTAGCACGAGAATAGTTAACGGTCGACACGGGAAAGATAGCGGCACAGGAAAAACAACATGCTACACCCATAATGGGGAAAGTACGGTTGATTTTCTTATCACAAATCACAACAATTTTAGATTTTTGAATGATTTCATAGTACATGATTTTAATTTGTTCTCAAATCACTCACCAATTCAATTTAACTTTACTATAAATAATACTGCTAACATTTATCCTAGCGAGAAAATTTATCACAAATGGAAAAATGAATATCGAGATAACTTTCTTTCAGATGTTGAAAGTAACATAAAGTCCTTATGTGATAACTTGAACACCTGTATCGAACGCAATAGCGATCCAGATGATCTGGTTATGATTTTTACCGAATATTTAACATCAAAGGGAAATATTTACTTTGAAAGACGTTGTAAAAAGATGAATGATAATACTGTTCACCCGGGAAACTCAAAAAATAGCATATGGTTTAACGATCAATGTAGGCAATGTAAAGCTGAGTATTTAGACGCATTGAGAAATTATAATCTGAAAAAAACAAATGAATCTAGAAAAAACATTGCTAGAAAAAAAGAAACTGTATAAAAGAACATGCAGGATAGCCAAACGTTCATATAACAGAAGCGTAGCATCAGGTTTATCGGAGCTACGCAAAAAGAAACCTAGGGATTTTTGGCAAAATTTCAAACGTAACAAAAAGATCGAAACCGGCTGTGATGTCGACGTTTCTCTATTTTATGATCATTTTAAATCATTATCTTCAGAAATCAAAATAGAAAAAAAAAACAATTATGTGAACAGTTTCTCAAAGATTACAATTCTAATAGTTCTGAAAATTGTACCTTTGAATATTTAGATAGCCCGTTTACATCAGAGGAAATTAAGCGTTCAATTAAAAAATTGAGCAAAAATAAATCCTGCTCAACAGACAATATTTTATACGAATATTTTATTGAATGCATCGATATTATAGACAAACCTTTAGTAATTCTATTCAACTACATTTTGGAAAATCAAACTTTTCCAAAGTCTTGGGCAAAAGGAGTTATCATACCCATCCATAAAAAAGGTGATACTTCTGATCCAAACAATTACCGCGGAATCACCCTTGTTAGCTGCTTCGCAAAATTATTCACTACAGTATTGAATGATAGACTGAAAATTTGGGCAGATGAAAATGACGTAATATCGGATGCACAGTTTGGTTTTAAGTCAAACTTTGGTACAACAGACGCTATTTTCATTTTAAACTCTCTTATTGAACACCAGTTAAATAACAAGGGTAAACTATACTGTTGTTTTATCGATCTTCAAAAATGCTTTGATAGCATTTACAGAAATGGACTTTGGTTCAAATTGATTAAACAAGAAGTAAACGGTAAACTATTCAACGTAATTCGATCTATTTATGACGATGTTAAGCTGTGCGTTAAGCATTTACACTCTCTCTCGGATCTATACGAATGCAAGGTCGGATTATTACAAGGAGAGATTTTGTCACCCATACTGTTTTCCCTCTTTGTAAACGATATAGAGAATTACTTTCAAAATAATGACATGACAGGATTCGAGATAAATCAGTTATCTCTCTTTCTATTACTTTTCGCTGATGACTCAGTATTGATGTCTGAGACCGCTGTTGGTCTACAAAAACTAATTGATTGTTTTGAATCATATTGTAAACAATGGAATCTTACTGTCAATGTTGACAAAACTAAAGTTGTTATTTTGAAAAAAGGTAGAATTAATGAAGATTTCAACTTTACATACCGTGCTCAAAATATAGAGATTTTAGAATCATTCAACTATTTAGGAGTGGTTTTCAGTAAAAATGGATCATTTCTGAATGCCACTAAAACTTTGTCAGGCAAATCCCTAAAGGCTTTGGGTGCGCTTATGTCTATGATCATGGGCAAAGAATTACCAGTTAAAATCATGTTAAATCTTTTTGATAGCTTTGTTACTTCTACTCTCACATACGGGTGCGAAATATGGTCTTTTACAAACACAGACATTTTAGAAAAAATTCATATGAAATTCTTAAAATGGATACTAAACGTCAAAATTACCACCAGTAACAGTGCGATATATGGCGAACTTGGCAGATACCCATTAAAAATCAATATGCAAGTTCGAACTATCAGTTATTTTCTGAAACTTTACTCAATTAAACACAAGAACTGTATAATAGCCACAGTAGTAGATAGTATGAGATACAGATGTGAAGAACTCGGAGAAATAAATTGGCTATCTAAGGTTAAGAGTCTTTTAGAAAGAAGTGGTTTTAATGAAATATGGTTATTTCCTAGTTCGGTCAACATTAAACAGTTAATACCATCCTTTCGAGAAAGACTTATTGATATATTTGTTAATGAATGGTTTATGGACATGGAAAATAGACCTTCTTTAACACTTTTTAGAAACATAAAAACGACTTTCGCGCGTTCAGAATACATCGACTCAATGAATTCAAGTAACCTCCGAAACATTTTGGTAAAACTAACTTTCATCACACGATCTTAACATTGAACAAGGTAGATATAGAAACATCCAGAGAAGTGATAGGAAATGTCACATGTGTAACCTCAATGAAATTGAGGATGAATTCCAATTTATTCTATCATGTCCGTTCTATACCACGTTTAGGAAAAAATATAAAAATAAATATTTTTTCGTAAAACCAAGCGTCTATAAACTCACTAAACTACTTAATTCTACAAATAATTCGACCCTTTACAATCTGGCAATATTTTGTGTAAAATCCTTAGAGATTAGGAAGAACCATCTAAATGAAATCCAAACACAGACTGGCTGAGACGGTGGTGAACGCATGCAGAGATGAAACCTCGAGGTACCTTGGTTTAACCTTTGTATGCACTGACCACTAATTGAACATATTCTCTGATATAATTTGTTCTCACAAAACTACTTACTTATTTATCTTTATTTCTAGTATAGAGAAAAAATACTGACCCTTTCAAGGATTAGTAATTTCACATACCGTATTTAACCTATTTGTTTTGTTTGTTTGACTTGTATTTGTTTGTTTGTTCCGCATGTATATTATACTATGTATATGACGATGGACTGAAAAGTTCAAGTCTATGAAATAAACTTTTGAACTATTGAACTATTGAACTTAAACAAACAAAAGACGGAATTTTACTTTGAAGTGTAAATTCGTTATACTGTTTCTTGACGGGGAGAATGACGAGGGATTCCCTGCTGGAAAAAAATTATGTCAACCATCGCCTGTTGCTCGGAAGACATCATATTCGCCAGCCGGGAATAAATCATCATATACCCCGGAAGGAAACTGTTTAGATGATTGAGTGCAGACATTGGATACTACGAGAAGAAAGTGTTGATAAAGTAAGTTTGAAAAAGGCATAGTAAATAGGCACCGTGATAAAAGTAAAAATGCGTTTTAAAGCAGTCATTGTTCCGGGTTTCCTCCCGTCCGACCACAAAATACACAGGACATTTCACCCAATCGAAAGTTGATTACAATATGACAATTTGCATTTGCACGCCCGGTTTATTCGTGTATATTGAATAAGGAATTGGATTCTGTAATTAACAGTGATTTCTTCTGAGAATCGTTTGACAGATAAGAAACAAGCAAATATGTGCTACACAACGTCATCTCTTATTGAAGAAATTCTGTTTTTTTAAGAGGATGTTCGAAAATGTCAAGGCCGAGTCGCAAATAGAGGAAGAAACGACAAACTACAGATACCCAAAAACACTTAAATTGCAAACTAAATGAATAAATCGGATTGGTTTAAATCGCGTCACGTGGGGACATCTATTGTAATTATTTCTGTATGTAAAACGCCACGACCTTAGATCTGCAAGTCCAATGTAGAAGGAACTCAAAAATCCCCGTTTCTCTTCCATTACCTTTTCCGCTATTTGATTAGTTAAGAAATATAATATTCTCAATGGAAACTTTTATTACAAGCAAACAGTTCTAATTCTGAGCGGCCGTTAGCAGCGAGTCGACTACGTTCATCAAGCGACCCCCATCAACTACGCTCGATCACATTGATGTCGTTTGAAAATGGCGACATACTGTTTGATTTTTTTTTACTCGAGGATAACACGATAAAGGGTCGAATGACTCTTATTTCCATCGTGGTTCTAACTCATTCCAGATATTATCCTGCACATCGAGAGAGAGACAATGGTTTCTAACCACTGCTACCCAGTTCTACAGCTGGGTGGACTGGGGCCCTGTCTGTAAAGGGTGCAGCCCAAATACACTACTCGCCTCCGGTAAGGCTCGAACCTGCAACCACCAGGATACGAGTCGAGAGCGCTAGCCACTCGGCCAAATATCATTAGAAACATAAAATATTGTCGTCTATTTGTGCCTCATTTGAAAAACTTTATGCCATTAGCCGTCGCAAGCGAGATAAAAATACATGCTTAGCATGCCAGTCTGAAAAATAGATTTTTCTGTGTAACTGATCTTACTCGCAGAAAGTCGAATTGAACCTTTATTATTAAGGTCTAAAGGATTGTTATTAAAAGGGCCGAGTGTATTTTTCATTGCGTTTATTGCAATATTTGCCGCGTGCTTTTGGCAATTGCACTTTATACTCCAATAAATGCAGTTGAATATATACATGTACTTATCCCTATATTAATATCAAAGGTACACTAAGATAAGGCCGACGACAAACTAAGTAAGTGTGTATATGTTAATACTCGGTATCATCAAACAAGTAGAACAAAATGTTAATTCTGTAGTCCTTTGTCTTCGTTTTAAAGCGAAGATAGAAATACTTGTTACTCGATTCTGACCATATTTATGAATTTCATTGACCAGATATTTTACTGCATGCTGTCAACATCTATTAAGGAGAGTCAAAACTGATTTTCCCTATTACATTTATTGATTAAAGCTGCTGTGTGCTTTTGTTTTCAACTGACAAGTGCTTTGAACCGAACAATGTTCAATGATCTATTGTGAAATTAGGTTTTATATATTCACTGAACTAGTTCGACTATATATTCAACGATATAATTTTGGTCCTGCCTGATTGTGTATATAGAAGATGATATTCATTTTGGCATGTTCATGTATACTTGGTAAGAAGCTTCTTTGTTTATAAATATATAAAGCGTACTTAGTGTTTTGTATGAAAAATATCTAACGAGGTTTGAGGAATGAAGAAGTTGTCGAAGACAATTATCAATTCCCACAACCGAGTTAATTATTTTTACATATAATTTTAAAATTGACATTTATGGGTTGGTTAATTTTAGAAATGTACATTTAAGAGCATCGAGAAATTAGGAAGCTGAATGATATAGGATTGGAGTCAGAATAAAATAAAATGAGTTTGATGAGCGAGTCTCACTTTGTTCAAAATAAACAAAATAAGCGATATTTTTTATCTTTAAATGAAATATGCATACAGGTCCCTAAAATTAGCTTTTATGTCCCCAAGAACTCACAGTTCGCCTACAAATTTCAATTTAATCAGTGATATCACGCATTTTTCTTGCGATTTTTATTTTGAATGAAAGTTTTATATCTCATCATTTTTAGTAAGTTTAGAACGTTATCAAATGATTTGAGTGTGTGTTAGGAATGAATAAATGTAGCGCTGAGTGAGCGAATTTGAATTTGATCGGAATAATTGTCAATTTCAAGATGATGTTGACTGTGCATTTGTATTGAAATCATATCAGTCATTTCACCAATAAAAATCCTGACACAGAAAGGTAAAAGTGGTTTGTCAATTCTGAGAGTAATTTTCGAGAATTTCTCTGACCAAAATTCCGAAATTTCTATAAAACGTGTGACTATTGTACCTTCGCAAACAAAAAATGGGGTTTAAATTAATAACATGATATTCGGCGCGGGAGTTAAAAAATGAAGATTTTGATTAAATACACGGATGCTATTACACTTGTGGAATAATCATGCAAATCAGGTTATAGACTGTAGGTAAGCCGTTCTTTTTGTCATAATTCATGTGATGACGACATTTTTTTAAAGGGGAAATTATGTGTTTTGTTGAATATCTTTTAATAAGCTCATTACAAGCATTTGATAGATGTATCGAAAAAAAGGGTAATATTAAATAAAGGCATTTTTAATTTGTGTTTATAAGATACCACATTTATTCAACCCGTCAACTGTAAAACAGTTTATTACTCGCGTTTCATCTCACCTGAGCACAGCGTGCTAAAAGGTTGCTTTTGTGACCACCTTTAGTCCAACCTGCGTTGGAAGTCGCAAACAATTCTTTAAACATCTTTTTCTATGTAACCTATGTGTGGACTTTGCAGAAATGTACCATGGGTGACCCTTCTTAAAACTTGATCATGATATTTTGATTAATCCAAAACTATGGACTTATCTAAATACCCTATTCTATGTAATCAATCGGCGGATTACAACCAAATTCATATAGATGATCTTCATGTGACAATAATCACAACTGGTTCGTGAAATAAAAACTTTAAACATCGTCACCTTCAAAATTAGTTCGCTAGTTCCAACCAAACATGGTCTTAATGTTCCTTTGATGAACATCTTAGAACGGTTTCTTGAAATGTTTTGAGCCCCCCTCCCCCCTCCCCAATTAAAGGCGTGGCAGGTTTGGGTTTATTTTGACACTGAAATCTTTAAACATCATCTCATCACAAAGGAGTGTGCCAATTTCGACAATAATGGACTTGAATGTTAGTTGATCCTTTTCCAACTTTGGATAGAGTTATGATTAACATTGATGTGGAAGAGTAGTGTATTTTTTTTCACTTTGAAACTATGAAACGTGATTCTTCTCCTAAACCTTTAGTCTTATTTCTTTCTTATTTATTGTTAGCTCTTCCATTTTTTCTTACATGTAGATAATCTAAGTGAGATATCTAGAGCAAGTGTGGCCCTTTTGCATATTTTTAAGTTGACGGCTAGTTTAATAATTTTGGTATTTCATGGTCAGACATTTAACACCCTCTTCATATCAAGTGGATGCTTGATAACATGTTAATAATAGGGATTGGAACGATTACCCGATTAATCGAGTACTCGATCGAACGTCCGAGTATCGATTACCTTTTTTACTAATCGATTAATCGGAAAGCAAAAAAAGATCATAAAAAAACCGACTCCAAACGCATTTTTAAAATATTTTCTCAAAATCTCGATCTTTTATTTTCGACGCTAAACAAAGCTATAGGCATTCAGTACCTGATCCTTTGCCGATCACCTTATCCATCGATAATTTGAAATCTAGTGCCAACAGTTATTATTCTCCCTGTCACACAATGTCATATTTTCGCACCTTCCACGGTAAAAACCCTGATCGTGGTCCGCGCCTTTTAGTTTTACGTTAGATTTACACTCGAATTGATTTTACAGGATCAACAGAGTGCTTTATTGTCACGCCAATTCTTGTTTCTCTCGCTTTTCGATGTTAAGCTATTTGGTTTTTGGTCTACCAAAGATGAAATGTAAAACAATATAAACCAACACAATACACTCTCTCATTATATATTGAACAATTTTCGGTATCTTCAATTCATTTCAATTATTAATTCGACAGATCGATAGATATGCTGCAAAGTATCGATAGATACGCTGAAAAGTAGCGTTTATCAATATTTTTTAAGTCATTAATTAAAACTCATCAATTCCATCCGAGTACTCAAGTACTCGATCGGAAAGGTGACCGATTACTCGACTGGTAAAATTGGTAATCGTTACCATCCCTAGTTAATACAAAGGAAAATGTACCAGCCTTTGTCTGTACAGTTAATTACATCGTGAAATTGACATTGTGAATGATTTTGGATTTATTTA
Organism: Fragum whitleyi; assembly: GCA_948146395.1. Taxonomy (NCBI): domain Eukaryota; kingdom Metazoa; phylum Mollusca; class Bivalvia; order Cardiida; family Cardiidae; genus Fragum; species Fragum whitleyi. The sequence continues at coordinate 59,498,468 of OX411555.1, read as the reverse complement.
GGAATGAAATTGAATGAGTATGTTGAGCGACTCTTGAGTGAATTTTTTGGGAGGTAATCTTATACGCGTTTTTTGTTCAGGATAAAAAAATTGTCGATATTGATTACCTCCCTTTAATAAAATATGCATACAAGTTCTTTACATAGCATCCTATTTCTTTAAGAAGCTATGGGAAGCTAACAATATGAACTATGTAAATGAAATCGCGATTTTTCTCTATCAACATTTAATTTTAATGACTTTGTTGATTTTATATTTTTCAATATGTTTGAACGTTTTTGAATGGTTTGAGTTAGTGTTTGGGATGATTGAATGGAGCGCTGAGTGAGCGATTTAGAATGGTTTTGTTTGGGGTGAATGTCAATTTCAAGATGTATCTGACTGTAATTGCATAGACAGAGGATATTGAATGTGTGGTCAACTCCGCGGAGAATTCCGATTTTTTAAATGTATCATCTATAAACAGATGATAGAGAGGCTGTGTCGAGATTTTAACTGTTTTAGATGACGAGTTTAATATATTTGGTATATAATGAACATAGCATGTGAATGTACTCATTCTTTTTCCTATCTATTATTAAATTGGAGAATTTGAGATGTTCTTTTGTGTATTTAATATCTTAATAATGTTTTTACTGAACTACAATACATATGAGCATATCAATTGTTGAATCCAAATAGACTGCACCTATAGTTTGATTTAGATCATAGCTGTGTGTGCTTGGAATAAGCTGTTAAATACTTTAAAATAGGAATTAAACTAACAAATTCTTATTTCGTTTAGGAAATTGATTTTTGGCACGTGTTTCCTTCCCTACTATTACGCAGATCCCTGAACGTTTTATCAGAAACAGGGTTTGTTTATATTTTAAAAGTAAACTGGTTACAATAATCTACCTTAAACATTACTATAGGTAGATTTTGCGCGGTAAGCCGTGAAATCTACCTCTCACGGTTAAATTCATATCCTATTCTTTCGAAATAGATAAAGCAGGTTTAAACTATACCTTAGGAAGAAAAGAGTTACCTTTCAAATGAAAGTCATTTCTTATCTTAGATCGTAAGGCTTACCTATTCATGTACTTTCAAAGTTGATGTGTCCAATCTGGAAGTCGTGGGTTCGATCCCCGTTGGCGGCAAATATCCTTTCCGACATTTGTCTCTCACCAATTGGTAGATAATCGTAAACCTATGTGAGAAAGCAGTCGGGGGCTAGGAAAGGATGTAATGGTAGTACAGGTGAAAGAAATACCAGGAATCCATTGTTAGGTGCTCCGGCCGTCGCGATATAACTGCGAAATTGTTGAAAGCGACGTAAAACACATTCAAACAAACAAAATAAGTTGATGTGGGAGGATCACCTTCAATGCCTATTTTATGCTTTTAAAACAATTCCGATTTACCTATGGTAATGGATTCAGCGCCTACGTCAGAGCTCAGTTTTATAGTTGTATTTTCAAAACTGAGCTCTGACGTACATTGTAGGCGTTGAGTCCATTACAATAGGCGTGTCAGGTAAATTTAAAAAGCATATGATGGGTTTTTAACCTGGTCCCTTCACTTTACTTATGTAGTTAGTTAACCATGCGATTTAATACAAGAAATACCGTTTCGTTCAAAGGTAAATTGGGTCTTTAATAGGTAAAGGTAGATTTTGAGCGGTGAGCTGTGAAATCTACTTTTAACGGTTAAATTTCCGTGCTATTCTTTCAAAATAGATAAAACAGACATAATAAAGATACAAATTACCTTTCAAATGAAACTTAGTGCTTGTCTTAGATCGTAAGGTTTACTCATAAACCTATGGTAATGGACTCAACAAATAGGTCAGAGCTCAGTTTTGAAAATACACCTATATTGTTTTAACCTGTTTTATATATTTCGAAAGAATAGCATGGGATTTAAACCGTTTAAAGTAGATTTCACGGCTCACCGCGCAAAATTACCTATATCAATGAGGTTGTTAAAAGGGGTATGTTTTGTTTTTCAAAAGTATAATCTGCAATCACGCACATGTTAGGGGTTTTCTTGCAAATTTCACAATTCAGAGTTCTAGAAAAAAATGGAATAAAACCCTTTGTTGTTGTTACTATTGGAATCTTCTTGACGAGACGATTCCAATGAGTACCAACAACACATGGTTTATGCCATTATTTTATAAATACTTTGATCTAAAATCCATAATATCCCCTTAAATCTTTAACTCTGATAATGTGATCAATTATTGCTTTTATAATTTCAATACTTTTGAGAACAGCTATATTTATTCGCGAAGTGAATTTATACATTAGCGTAATGAGGTTTAATGTCACACCTTCATGAATATAAAAAATACTCTCTTCACATCTTAAAGTTTTAAACCATGAAGCAAGTAAGGAAAATGAGACGCATTTCTTATTGATCTATTTTGGGTGGAATCAAAATGGCTGCAGAGTCGAAAATGTTTTCATGCACAAATAAAATTACTTTTTATCCAATCAGAATGCAAGAATTTTGATGGATCCGGCGAAAATTAAACCATGTTTATTTGCATCAATTAGATTATTTAAGTATTTTGCCATTTCAGTGACAGTGTCTTGTACCAAGTTTGGTTATCCAGATTATGAGAGTTTATGGACACATATAACAGCACAGTCTAGCGACAGATCAACACTGTATTTTAATCATTCATTTGGCCAGCTGCCGGGCCTCACTGAAGTTTTAGTTACGCCTATTGACGGGCCTTATAAGGGATTTATTTTCAAAGCGACAGGTTTGAATATATTTTCGCTGGCTTAAAACCGTTTTCAAATTGTATCTAGGTGCAAATTTGTATGTAGGAAATACCAGAATCAATCAAATAAATCTAAATCAATATAGAAAAACTACTGCTACTTGGCTTTAATAATACAATACAATACAAATACAGAAATTTTATTACATTTAATTACAACGTTTACAGCAAATATCAATAACAATTAGACGAAAAAGAGAAACGCATGGATAAAAGAAGAACATATTGTTAACGTGACCATATTTAATCAATTTCTACGAGAAAATGCATAATAAAGACATTTTGCTAAATTTAAAACAACAGACCTTGATTTGTTTGTCATAAATTCCGTATCTTTTTAATAGTAGGTCAAGTAATTACAATTTACAACATCGTGAAATCGACAAGTTGGATGATTTTGGAATGAAATTGAATGAGAATGTGGATTGAAATTCAAGAGAGGAAAGCAAGTATCGATATTTATCACATAGTTTTCTGTTTGTGCGTCTTCGTGGACCAATCAGACACTTTAAAATCAACACCAGCCAATAAAACGTAGAATAATTTGATCGGTTTGAATTAAATTTTGATCATCTTAAACGATTTCGAAATGTTTTTTATGATTTTGGAGCGTTTTTGATCGATATTAATGAATGTCTGGAATGAATGAATGGAGCGCTTTTGAGTGAATGATTTAAAATGGTTTCGATCGGAATGAGTGTCAATTTGACAATGATATTACCTATTCATTTTACATATGGATTGCGTGCGACAAGACTTTTCTGCTGAAACCAAGTTCAAGGTCATTTCGCAAGGTCAATGTCATTTCTCAAGGTCAGAATTTTGAAATTTAAACTGTTACATTGTCCATAATTTTGCAATGGTACAGTTAAAATGATCGTGAAATTGACAAGGTGAATTATTTTGGAATGATTTGTGAATAAAATTGAATGAGTGTGTGGAGCGAGGTTTGAGTGAATTTAATGGGAGGTAATAACCTCCCTTTAATATAATATGCATACAAGTTCTATGAATAGCAACCTATTTCTTCAATAACTTTTTAGACGCCTACAATTTTAATTATGTCAGTGAAATCGAGATTTCTTTTTTCTAGTTTTTTCCCCCATATTTCATGACGTTGGTTTTATCATTTCGGTGAGTTTGGATCGTTCTTGAATGGTTTGAGTGTTTAAACTGAATGATTGGGGCGCTGAGCGAGTGATTTGGTTTTGATTGAGATGAATGTCAATTTCACGATGTTGTTAGCTGTAAGTAATTTAACCTTCCTATTTCAAATGTTTATTACCTTGCTTGTAACAAGCCCTTTTCGCAGATACCAAAATCAAAGCCATTGTTTAAGGTAAAGGTCATTTTGATCAAAGGTGATTTTGTCAATGTCTTTTATTGTAAAATATTGTACTATTGTAAGTGCCTATATATACTCATACACTCATAGGCACTTACAATAGTATTGCGCTGACCTATCAAAATCGTCTGAGGTGACCGTATAGCCGTGAAAGAGAACATTACATCGGTTTTACATTAATCTGAATGTTTACTTTGTACTATTCTATTAAGGCTATTATACAACGGAAGTGGGTGCTACTGCTCTGAAATTAATTCTTTGTCGTCTCAGCCTTGATTTTCGTGGGTTGGCGATCGCGCTTGCGCAAACACATATCATTCCATTAATGTTATGAATTTAAAAAAAAAAGAAAAAGAAACATCGATAGTTTCGTCTAATTTGATGCGTTTTTGCACGACATCGTGAGGTCGTTTTGCTGCCATACATGACGTTGGTTACAATTTTTTCATTCCTTTAAGTTAAAAACACTCACATTGTCCAACCGAATGCGGATTCGACAGACAAAACCTATTCGGGATTTCTAATTTACAAGTTACTTGCTTGCATTTCTATTTACAATTTTTGACATTTCAATAATTTGATCGGTTTGAATTAAATTTTGATCATCTTAAACGATTTCGAAATGTTTTTTATGATTTTGGAGCGTTTTTGATCGATATTAATGAATGTCTGGAATGAATGAATGGAGCGCTTTTGAGTGAATGATTTAAAATGGTTTCGATCGGAATGAGTGTCAATTTGACAATGATATTACCTGTTCATTTTACATATGGATTGCGTGCGACAAGACTTTTCTGCTGAAACCAAGTTCAAGGTCATTTCGCAAGGTCAATGTCATTTCTCAAGGTCAGAATTTTGAAATTTAAACTGTTACATTGTCCATAATTTTGCAATGGTACAGTTAAAATGATCGTGAAATTGACAAGGTGAATTATTTTGGAATGATTTGTGAATAAAATTGAATGAGTGTGTGGAGCGAGGTTTGAGTGAATTCTTACATTCTATAATATGCATACAAGTTCTATGAATAGCAACCTATTTCTTCAATAACTTTTTAGACGCCTACAATTTTAATTATGTCAGTGAAATCGAGATTTCTTTTTTCTAGTTTTTTTCCCCCATATTTCATGACGTTGGTTTTATCATTTCGGTGAGTTTGGATCGTTCTTGAATGGTTTGAGTGTTTAAACTGAATGATTGGGGCGCTGAGCGAGTGATTTGGTTTTGATTGAGATGAATGTCAATTTCACGATGTTGTTAGCTGTAAGTAATTTAACCTTCCTATTTCAAATGTTTATTACCTTGCTTGTAACAAGCCCTTTTCGCAGATACCAAAATCAAGGTCATCGTTCAAGGTAAAGGTCATTTTGATCAAAGGTGATTTTGTCAATGTCATTTATTGTAAAACATTATACTATTGTAAGTGCCTTTATATTAAGTGCTCGTATATTCATAGACACTTACAATAGTAATGCGCTGACCTATCGAAATCGTCTGAAGTGACCATGTAGCCGTGAAAGAGAACAGTGCATCAGTTTTATATTAAGCTGAATGTTTACTTTGTACAATCCTATTAAGGCTATTAAACAACGGAAGTGGGTGTTACTGCTCTAAAATAAATTCTTTGTCGTCTCAGCCTTGATTTTCGTGGGTTGGCGATCGCGCTTGCGCAAACACATATCATTCCATTAGAGTTATGAATTTCAAAAAAAAACAAAAAAAAAAAAAAAAAAAAAACATCGAAAGTTTCGTCCAATTTGATGCGTTTTAGCAACTTTGCTAAAATATGACATCATGAGGTCGTTTTGCTGCCATACATATCCATGACTTTAAAAAACTAGAAAGCCCTGAATGGCTTGAGTTGCTCCACAGGCTTGAAATTCTTGTAATAGCAAATCTTTGACTAAGATTTTTAGATATTTTGAGTTCAACTGATGTTGAAATGATTTTCGAACATTCCACTAAATAACACATAGAGAAATGACCTCCGCCCATGATAGACATATTTGTCATCCAATTACAATAATTTTGGGCTGCGTGATAATGGGTCACCCAAGGATCATACTAATGAAGTATGATTGATATCTAATAGTAATATTCTGAGAAAATGGTTTTTAAGGTTTCCACTATTTAACATATAGAGAAATGACCTCCGCCCATAAAATGCAAATTTTTCATCCGATTACAATAATTCTTCGTAGACTGATAAAGGGTCACTCAAGGATCATTCCAGTGAAATTTGATTGATATGCATCGATTACATTCTGAGAAAATGATTTTCAAAGTTTCCACTATTTAACATATAGAGAAATGACCTCCGCCCATAAAATACATATTTTTCATCCGATCACAATAATTTTTTATTGGCTGATAAAGGGTCACCCAAGTATCATTCATGTGAATTTTGGTTGATATCTATTCGTTAGATTCTGAGAAAAAGATTTTCAAAGTTTCCACAATATAACATATAGAGAAATGACCTCCGCCCTTAAAATACATATTTTTGATCTGATCACAATTATTTTTTGTAGACTGATAAAAGGTCGCCAAAGGAATATTCATGTAAAGTTTAATTGGTGTCCATCGATTAGAACCTGAGAATAGTCACTTTTTACCATTTTTGGAAATTAGCCACGCCCATTAAATCCATGTTTTTCATTGGATCAAAGTTTCTTGAACATCTTTAAAAAAGGGTCACCCTCGGATCATTCCTGTGAAGTTTGGTTGAAATTCATCGAGTAGTTTCTGAGGAGAAGATTTTTAAATAAAAAGTTTACGACCGGACGGACGGACGTACTTAAAGACGGACGGACGGACGGACACAGCGCTATGACAATAGCCCCAGTAGCTTTCAGTAAGTGGAGCTAAAAACACTTACGTTGTCCAAGTGAATACGGGTTCGACAGACAAAACCTATTCGGGAATTCTAATTGAGTTACTTGCTTGCATTTCTATTTACAATTTTTTAACATTTCAATCCTTAAGTTATCCTTTTCCCCGTGACTTTATTAGTTATACGGTTTCTTTCCGGGGTAAATGACGATTTATTCCCGACTGGAAAAAAAAAAGATCTCACCCGAGCCGTAGACGAGGGTTGACATCATTTTTTACTGCCTGGAATAAATCGTCATATACCCAGACAAGAAACCGCATTACGAATTTATTATACTTCAAAGTTTTAGGGCTAAATATCTGTCTTTTGCCTATTTAAGGCCTTGGTAACAACCGGTTTCTTTTAAACCACCAATATCCCTTAATGCGCCCCTATTAAAAATAGACATGTACAAAGTGGCGTCATATCTAGTTGTGACGTCACACTACACTCCGCGATGCGGTTCTTGGCTGAACCTGCGAGAAACTTGGCTCTTTAAATGGACAGATTTGTAAAATGTTAAGGTATTTATTGACATCTTTATCATCTTGTATTTGCACATTATTAACTGACATGCTTTTTAACTGTAGCCTAATGTGTATACCTGAGTCGTGTTATCATCGAAGCGACTGAATCATGGCTGCCATTGCCGTTCCGATTTTTGTCTATGTTCAAGGCCAGGCGCATTAAGGAAACATTAGAAGTTACAAGGAAGCGGCCTAAGACATCAATGTTTGTCAGGTCAGCATTAACAAATGAAAATGGTAGAATTTTCTTTGCAGTATAATAAGATAAAATCAATAAGCCGTGAAAAGCGCAGAGCAATTTGGAAAACAAAATGTCTTTCATTAAACGTCAGATTGAAAAACGAATAGTTAGACGCTACAAGGCATCATCTTTGATATAATGATTAGTGACTTTAGTTTTAAATAAATTTAAATACTCATTTTTCGAATTAACTTGGCTGCGGTTTTAAAGTCGTTCAGTTTATATGTATTATCTACAGTCGTAGAAATGCTGCATACTTACGAGTAAAAAATGAGAATTGATAGTCAAGCACACGATGATTAGTTTGAAAGTAAATGATAATTATAATTGAAATTGAACACATGTTTATAAGGGCTTCTCTTACTATAAATCAAAGAATATACAGCTCCTGTCCCTTCTTATTTATAGAGATTTTATGATTGAATGTTTTTCTTCGTTCGATCGTTTGTTTATTCATCAGTGAGTTGCGTGCACCGTGCTTACTGTAGAAAGTTAATTAGGAAGCATTCCTTTGTAGGAAATGGTGATCGAGATGACGATTTAGCATGTGACTATGGGGGCGTGGTTTATCTGTACAATGACGTAAGCGTTGTCGTCACAGTTCCAAAGAGAGCCAATGGATACAGTGGTGGATATGCAATTTTTACAGGTTATACCTAAAATATAAAGAAGTTTTTTGTTGATATCATTGAGGTATGAAACTATGAACCTTATTGATGGATTCACAATGATTGGGATTGGGTTTTAAATTCCATACCTCCATGAAATCATAAAAAGGTCTCTAAATATCTAATAATTGAATTTCTTGAAGCAAACATGTTAAGATTTACCCTAAAAGTCATGGATTGTCTATAGGACTACTTTTCGTGAAAGCTTACCAAAAAAAGCTGAGAATTTAGGTTTAATTGATTTAATTGAGTACTGAAACAAATTTTCAGGGAATAAAAATGCATGAATCTTGGCGAACACGACTTAAATTTAATTTTCATTGGATAAATGAAACGACACAAAATTGGTAATTAATGCACAACAGGAAACAAAAACTTGACATGTTTTTGAACTAAAAAGGAAGAATCAGTCTCATGGAGATCGCATTCGGAACATCACTCGGCCATTTCCGTAAACTGCAACAGACCTCGGATGTATGTAAGGCGGATATGAATTTAACAAAGTTGTGCATTTTGTTAGGCGAAAAAAGTGTAAGAAAAGCTAGCGCGGAAACAACCGGTGCTATCTTTAGATTTACATCTTTTACAGAAAATAACTGCAGAAAAATCTTAATTTTTGAGGAATGACGAATCATTCTCAAAAATTAAGATTTTTCAGTCGTTATTTAAGAATCTTAAGATATTAATTTAAGGATACGATGGTTTCACGTCAGTGACTTAAACGAGTAGCGTTGTCGACGTTTTTTCACTCATTTTTTCGAATGTTTTCACTCAAAGTTTCGAGGGCTAACGCCATTTTAACATCGAGTTATTCAAAGATTTTCCCGTATTTCTTTTAAAAAAGCCCGTCTAAGAATATCCTAGGTTGATCGTGAGATTGGCCGAGTGATGTTCCGAATGGTTTTTGTTGGTTGTTAACGTTGGTTTGTGATAAAGTGTCTCCAAATTTTACCTTGGGTGTAAAGTTAAGAATATCGTAAAATTGACAAAATGAATTAATTTGGAATGATTTCGAAATTAATTGAATAAGTGTGATAAGCGAGTTTTGAATGAAACTAAAGGGAGATTATCAAATGTCGCTTATTTTCTTCAAGATGAACATCATTAGCGATATAAGTTATCTCCCTGTAGTAGAATATGCATACAAGTTCTATAAATAACTTTTTTTTGTCCTCACAAACCAATCAGTCGCTTACAAAATTCAATAAAGTGAATTGAATTGTAGATCTTTTCTTACGATTTAAATTTGAAGGTAGTTCTTAAGTTATTTTTACGCGGGCTTTTTCTTCTTCTTATTTTTTTTATAAATTGTTTGGTTGAGTGTTGGGAATGAAAAATTGGAGCGCTGAGCGAGCGATTATGAATGGTTTGATTGTGGTGATTGTCAGTTTTACGATGCTCTCTCAGCTTCAGATGACGGAAGAATCAACTCTTATACTCTTTTGTGAAGGCCGTGAGTAGAGCAATCCCAACTATCAGGGGAAATATATATGTGTCCCGTCATGCGAAAAAGGACCATCTGGGTAGTGCGTAAAGAGTCTACCCTAGTCAGACTGCACGGATTGCGCAGTCTGACTAGGGTCGAAACTTTTTGCACCGTGCTAATTTTCTGAATAAAGAATGACCAATCTACCTTCCAGTGAAAAAAAATGAAATAAGACTTCTGGTTGACCTATGATGGATCAAATCTCCTTTTTAATAATTCACTTTACAGAACTCCCGGATGGTCCCTTTTCACGTGACGGGTCACATATCTTTTTACAGCTTTTTAGTCGGGTATGGAACTCTCATCTGGTGTATTAATTAATCAATTAATTTATTTATTTATTTATTTATTTATTTTGCTTTACATTCCATTTCACAAATTGCTTCCAACAAAATCAGTGAGCCTTCTTTATTATTCAATTGTCATTTTTGTGTGTTACTTGAAATACTTGGCGATCTAGAACTTTATTTCTACATGGAATGTGTACGTAAAATAATGTTTGATTTCCTTTCTCTTGTGTGTGTACAGGGGAAGACGATTACTGGACAGGCGGTTCTAGTTACTCATCAATGAACGCTTATGTCAAGGTCAGATGTTGGTTACCTAGCAACATACCTAAACCTTATTATCAACTTAGTGGCGTAAACATAGAATCCGGGTCATCATCAAGTAAGTTTTATAAAGGACCTGTCATTTGATTTTATTTGAAATTAGGAGATCTAGTCTAGAATTGAAATGTTCTTAAACGAGCCTTGACAAGCTAAATAGATTTTCTTTTCTAGACGAGGTCTAGGTCAGTTAGTAGATTTTTTTCTAACGATTTTTATTTTGACGGAAGTTGTTGATCTTATCCTTTTTAGTGATTTGGAGCGTTTAAGAGTGGTTTGAGTTGATGTTTGGAATAAATGATTGGAGCTCTGAACGAGCGATTTAGAATGGTTTTGATTGGGGTGAGAGTTAATTTCTCATCATTTTAACTGTAACAATGTATGAGGTACCAACAAAGGCTTTAATAATTTTAGAACGTTTTGTTACTCTTCAGGTTTTCCAACATTTCTAGATTACAATCATGGCTGTGATGCAGAACCGGATATGGTTAATGTGAGAACGAGGCTGGGGACCAGTAGTGACAGTTGGTACTCAGATGCACAGGGTTGGTAGCATTAGATCGTTCTTTACTTACAGTCAAATATCCATCGTATATTCCAGAAAAAAAGGAAAAAGAGATATTTTAGAAAGAATTACACATACTTTGCAGGGTGGCTGTAAGTGAATGAATGTCTATAGTTCGCACAACTTTATTGAACCGGGTTTGCAACGGTTATCGACAGAAATTAGAATGTGGGCATCCTTAGGACATGTCTGATATTCACGTCGTCCTACAGTTTGGCTACTTTGGGTATGCAATTTACTTCTTAACGACTCTGTAAAACATTGTGTTTTGTTATCAAATTATAATATTCAAAACTGTGTTTTATTATCAAATTATAATAAACTAACTATCATTTTCTTTAGTTGATTTGCTTTGCGTCATTCATGTTTGTGACGTCATGTAAACCAACTTGCGAAATGACGTCCTTTCATTTATTCCGTAGAACCGTCGAAGGTTCCCGATTTGGTCCGATATCTTGTTACGAGTTATAACTACATTACCATTGTGTTAAACATAACTATTTGTATATTACAGGAACAAATCGTCATATTTCACAAGGATTCTATGCGAGCAACGGTGGAGTCGTCTATGCTTACAATAACAAGACAGTGAGGGTTTGGATCCCTTCTTTAGATGGTCCAGGTACGTTCACTTACTACTCATTGACATGTACAATCCATATTGCTTAACCGACCACTTTTATTAAAAAACAATTTTATTATGCGACCATCATATAAAAATCCTTTCATTGTATGCAACTACTCGACAAAATAAGATATTTGTAAACGAGACATTTTTTATTGAATCTGATTATGCTGGAACCCAAAAGAATCGTCAATCAGACGATTCTAACTATTTCGAACATCATAGGATTAATTACGACTTATACTAAAATGTATATATATACATGTATATATAAAGCGAACATTCCCAAATGCTTACACTTTTTTGCGGTACCCTTAGGGGTCACTGTATATTATTTTTACAAACAATTTCTAAAGTTTAAGATACATGTCAAGTTTGAAACATAAATATTGTCGCATTTGATGCAAAACAAAAATATGGCCGCATTTTTTTCTACGGGATCGTGGAAAAGGTATGCAAACTGATATCTTAGACCCCCTCATGCGAAGAAGGGACTTTTAAAGAATTTCGTTTTATAAATATCATTACCATAAACTGGATCCAGTAGAGGTACGTTGGAGACCAGTTAACTAAACGTTGCACATAGGTTTTTTATGCCCCCGTATCGAGAGATCGGGGGCATATTGTTTTTCTCATGTCCGTCTGTCTGTCTGTCTGTCTGTCTGTCAGTCTGTCTGTCTGTCTGTCCGTCCGTCCGTCCGTCCGTCCGTCCGTCCGTCCGTCCGTCTGTCTGTCTGTCTGTCCGTCTGTCCGAAAACTTAACCAAACTTAACCTTTGCCAATATCTTCAAGCCTATTCAAGATACAAGGCTCATATTCGACATGATGATAGATCTCAATGATCCGCATCTGCTGATACCAAAGTCAAGGTCACGTGACAAGGTCAAGGTCATCTGTGAAGGTCAAACTTTGAAAAAAATGCTGTGAAGGGGGCATTAGTGTTTCACAAACACATCTTGTTTTTCCAATTGTAACCTGCTTTTTACGCGCACTTGTGTAACTGGTAAATATTTGCACCGTTTTGTCATCCTGAACGAAGGGCAGAAGGAAATGTTATTTTTAGGTTTACAGAAGTTGCCTAAAGATTTTACCTGTGCATTTAAGTAGATTATGAATAACTGCGTAGAGTATTAAATATTAGTTTACTATTTAGGTTAGCTCTAAGAATTCTTTGTTGATATTGTTGTTTATATAGTTTTTGGGGGAGGGGGGTAATTAAAAATAGTTTGATTATTTTCAACAAATTGGATTTTCAATGAAAGTCTAACCATGCATTAACAACATGATATTTGATACAGGTAAAGACCTGTTTGTTGCTGTAGACGGATGGGGCCTGAGTTATGTATTTTCCGGACTGGCTGTATTGGAGATACGTGCTTGGTGTAATGTAGAAAACACTATTTATACACGAAATTTCACAAAACTAGGACCTAACGTAACAAATGAACAGTCACTTTTAACCATAACCAATAACGACAATACATCGCCCATCTTGGATCTGATCACTTACATTACGGTAAGTCGATTGTTTCACAATGTTTATATGGGTTTGGGATAATCCTGGAAGGGGCCCGTTTTAACCATTTGTTATGGTATATGATGACCCATTAATGTTTTTAGCCGCTGTATACAGCGACTTGACGAAGACCATGAAGACAACCTTTCTCAACCACGCACGATGACGCTGAGTTCGTTTTAAAATAGAGAAAAACTCGGCAGTAACATTTTTCTCACCAAAATTACCGCCACGAACGTAATGAGTGTCGTCTATGAGAGCACCATCTGTAACATTCTATGCCACCTAAAGTCAATAGCGAAACGTACACGACGAATAAAGTTTTAATAGAGATTTTTGTATTGCTTTTCCTTTATTTAGCAGAGTATTTGCCTTCTCTTTACAGAGAGAGTAGCATTGAACCTTTACCATTAAGAAGAGTATTAGCTATTTCTTTACAGAGGAAAGAGAACCAAACCTTTATAATTTGAAAAAGCATTTGCTATTGCTTGACGCAGAAAGTAGAGTGACACTTTCTTATTTACACGTAGCAGAGAATTTGTTATTATCTTTTTTATTCGAGGATAACCCATCGTGGTCCTAACTAATTCCTGATCTTACCCTGCACATAAAGAAGAGGCAATGGTTTCTAACCACTGCTACTCATTTCTACAGCTTGGTGGACTGGGGCCCTGTCTGTAAAGTGTCCTGCCCAATTACACAGCCTACCTCCGGTGGGGCTCGAACCCGCATCTACCAGGTTACGAGTCGAACGCGCTAACCACTCAGCCAACGAGCCAGACAAGCTTCTTTCAATACTTGTAAAAACCGACTTTCTTTTCTAGACCGATCTTTTTACTGTAAAGATCCATATATAGACCTGCAATTTCGAGTGAGTGATCAAAGATCAATTCTACATTGAAAATGATAGGAGATAACGGTTTCTCGAACCTCACTCTTTCTTGCGGAACTATACCTTTCCGTAGCAACGCCTTTTTAGTAAACATTACCATTAAAATTGCGGGGCCTGTAACACAAATGTTTGTTTTAAATGTAAATGGGCATTGTAAGACACTTTAGCAACTAGCAATGAACCGCTTCAAAATCTTTAATTTTTTCATGACGTCAAGCGTTACATAAGAACGCTTTCAGCCAAAATAGGGACTACGGAGGCAAGTCATTAAAATTATGCATTGCGCTATCAATATAAATTTCAAAATGTTCCATGAAAATTGAAGGATAGTTTTAACATCGTTTCAGCTAATTAGAATATTTTACAGATTGATTTTCAAGACTGGTGCAGCTAACCATGTGTTTTCGTCATTGCTCGTTTCTGCGCAGACAAGGTAACGACATCAAGTCGTGTTGAAATTTAGATATAGCGGATATAAAACACTATCACACTAACGATTAACAAGCCTGGTTGACATTATTACTCAGATAAACGTTCAAAATAGCGTCTTATAAGCAATATCTAAAAGAAAATTACGGTATGAAAGCCCGCTTGATTATGGTCGTATCTATTGTATCTCGTCAAATGTCTTTCAGCATTAATAACTAAGTTTTATCCTCTTAGATGTGGGTTTTTACCATATTCACAGGATAAATGCTTACCCCACCCTCTCCAACCATGCAATGTGTGTGGGATACGATAGATTTTTTCAGACAAATTAAACAGCTTTTTTAAAATTACATTATTGTGAGGGCATTGCGGTAGAGCTCACTTGAGAAATAGTTACCCTTACCGATTATGGAATAACCGTTTTTATTCGTGTGAACTATTTTTTATGGTGTTAGCAAAAGAGGCGTATCTGTTTAAAAGATATCTCAGGTAGCACCATTATTGCATCCAATACATGTGGCTTTATGGTTGCTCTACCAAAAGTTGAAAGAAAGATTTAAAATTCGTGTAAAGAAATTTAATTATTTCAATTTATTTTTTGTGGGCGTTTCTTTTGGAGTGTATAAATATCACAACATGTCATTCTCGTGTTATAGATAAACAGAATCTCAAAAGCAACCCATATAAATTTTGAATTGTATGTTTCGTATCATTCCAGTTTAAGGCCCAAGAAGGAAACAATTCTGGATACCACTTTAATGGTATAGATGGCGCCATGTCACAAACTACAACAACAATACCATGTTCATACGGCGGATTCATCTATACATATAACTCACAGAATGTTATTTTACGGCGCCCTTCACAAAATCATGGGGCAGCTGTCTGTATAAGCGACAGAAACAGTAATGGTGAGAAAACAGGGCCGATTTATAACGGTGAAGTTTCGGTTGTTATGTGGAATTTAGGTACGTTATTTCTTAGGACTTGTACTTTTCTGTTCTGACGTTACGTATCCACAATCGCAAATGTATTAAAAAGAAGTATAAACCCCGTTTATTGTGACCACTTCATAAGCAAAACAATTAGTTTCTAAAAAATCTCTTGTTTAGAATAGCACGCCGTATATTTTGCTTTTTAGAAACCAATGCCCCTCTTTGATGGTATCGAAGCAAACGCAAATATCCCGTCAGTTGTTCTGCAAAGATCCAAGGGTGAGCTATTGTGGCCTATGAATGTCCTTCAGTTTGTCCGTTGGTTTGTTAATTTGCCATATAGGTCAATTTTAGCTGACGGAACATTTCTCCGATACCTGAAATTAACTTGCCCGCCAAAAATTAGCTAAATATGCCAAATATTCAAAAATGTTGTATAATTTGAATATGTTCTCAAAATACAAGGTATAAAAGAGCACTATAGATAGTTGTCGGAGTTGCAAGTCAGGTGAACGATTAAGGTTCACCATGTTTCTCTTGTCATTTTTCTAGGGCACTCCTACTTTGAGGTAGACATTTAATCAAATATGATTTGGCGACCGTATTGGCTGTTACTTAAATAATCTATTTATCAATGGCACTTTCGATGTTTCTCTTTATATGCATCAATTCTGTTAAGGCCCTTTCGCACTGCACCTACGGATAAATTATGGATGTAAAACCTTTGAAAATCTTTACATCCGTTGAAAGGACGCTTTGCATCTGTTCCTTACCCTGTACATACGCTTTGCATACGCTCTGTCCGTTTAGTGTCAGTCCATTGGGATTTCATCTGCGCAGAAAGTTTTCAGCTGACAAAACTGTGGACAAACTTTCCGCTTAGTAAGATGTAAATGCAAAATAATACGAGGAGTATACGCTACATATCCGATACCATCCGTTATACTTAGGCTGTATCCCCAATCCATCCGTTAGGCATTCCCGGGACTCTCATCCGCTTTTGATGAAAACGCAAAGAAGGCAGAATTATCAGGTATACAAAAAGAGAGTAAAAGAGAAGTAACAAGGAAATCAAAGTTTGTAAGGGTATGCATCACGTAAAATTTAATGATCCATTTTGTTTCAGCTCAGCATACGTGGTGTAATAGTCCGATGCGTTATGTATCCGCTCTTACCGCTATTCAAATACATCACATTTACACCAGGTAATCTCCACTGAGCTGTCTCCCGCTCTTATCCAATAAACATTCCGGCTACATCCTTTACTCGTCCGATGTTTTCCGTTCTTTTTTCGCAATTTTCTGTCACGTTTATCAGTTTTTATCAATCGTATGAGAACCGATTGAAATTTCACTCTTCCGTCGTGTCTATTTAGCATACGTTTTGTGTCCATTTGGCAGTGGGACCGGGCCTTTAACAATATTATGAAATTGACAAGATGGACACTTAGGAATTAAGGAATGATAATAAATGAGTGCGTGGAGAGAGTTTTGAGCTAAATTTAAGGGAAATGGTCGACCTGAATTACATGTTTTTCGTCTTGAACCTGACCTTGATAGACGTACTCGGGAATCTATTTAAGAATTTAGATTTTGTGGCTCACTACACAAAATCTACCTATACCTCCCCGTAGTTATCATTTTCCTTTATTTCTTTCAGTACCACCGTCGGGTCAAATGTTCCAAAAAAGACTCAAACTCTACCAGAGTGACACCAGTATAGACTATCCGGATATAGGTTCAGCCCGGACTGACAGCAAGAAACAGTGTATATTTGAGTGTTCGAAACGAAGATTATGTGTAGCGGTGACGTTTGATAATTTAGTGTATATGTGTTCAATGTTTGATTATTTTTCATCGACAATAATTATTTCTAAAACTTCAAGTGAGATATGGGCAGTTACATAAAGTCCACTTTTGAAGACAAAAACGTTTAGTTAGTTCGTTTTCAAGAAAAGATTCTTTTGAAATCTTTTAACGAAAGAGTGAATAGCCTTGTGAAAAATAAGAATCCCCTTATTACCTCGGTGAATACCACTGTTTCAAGTGGTAAAGTAGCCCGATTCATGATCTGAAGGTCCATGGTTCAATCCCAATCTTCGACGGGGTATATTTGTTCGCAAAACACTTATCAAAATGATAGCATATTCTAGTCAACCCAGCTATTAAATTGATAGCAGTACAATGGACATTCCCTAAGGGACTTAAAACAAATTGATTTTAGTGTAAAAAATATTAAACTAAAATAATTGTGCTTGTACAACTTTTGTCCACCTCAAAACAATAAGAGTTATATTAACTATTTATTGAGTAACTCGAACTTAAGAATACCCAAACGCCTTTAAATGACACATACACTTACCACGAAAAAGATTCCAGAATATTCTTAGAATCAGGCAAATAGTTCGGGGAACATCATGCGATTCAGTGATAACTTTACAAAGGTAATGCTATCATCAGTTTTGCTTAAATCTTGCTTACTCCAAGAAGTAATAAATTTAAATCAAGCTTGATTGTTTTGAAACCAAAGTTATTACATAAAACATGCAAACTTATCATGTGTTATCATCATCACTAGAGAAACTCATTTATCAATTTGGTCACACTAAATGCATTTCTGTGGTAATTCTGTGGAAATGACGCACCTTTTTCGACTTGAGTTTTTCACAATCAAGCATCTAGATTAGTACTTGACACACATCAATGGGGCTCTTGTCAAAAAGATAAATTTGATCCGAAAACTGTTTGATTGATTAATGACAACTTTATCAATTTCTGGTAGTCTTCAGTAGGTTTTGAAGATTTCATATTTAACTTATCTTACTGTTCTATTAATTAATAACACGACATGATCAGTTGATTATTCTTGACAACTATATTTTTATTCATAAAAAATGCACTTTGTCATTTTCTAACGTCCTCGGCCATTGCGAATCGATATTATGCTACTTTGAAGGAAAAAATCTATTCTTCGGTCGTATCACAATTTTAAGTTGGGGAACGAAAATAATTTGGGCGAATCCTACACTGTTTCGATTAAAGAACGACACATTTGTCAACGATGTAAACATTGGAACACCGTATAAATCGACTGGATACCGAGATTGATGTGAAGGAAAAATTGTCTTTGATCACCCAATCACCTGCGATAAGCATTTTGAATTAGCTTAGACTTTGGTTGGAGTGTTTGTCGCTATAACGGCAATGTCGTCGGATGTAGAGCCTTCGAAAAACGCCTCAAGGTCAAGGAGAATAGAAACAGTCGGATAAGGATAGTTATTGTGTAAATACAATTTCAGGATGTTTTCTCGTTTATCAAAATTTATAACACTGGAGAATCCCAATGTTTCACTACCTAGAATGTAATAAATACAGGATAATCAACTGGTTATGTTTGATATGAAAAACAAAACGCACTAGGGTATGTTATAAGGCGTTAAAAACGAATCCGCAGGACGGGCTTTTTTGAAGCCTTTTATTGTATTTCAGTAAATATTTTTATTTTTAGACATAACCAGTTGATTACTCTATTTATCATATTCTATTCAACTCAATGTTTACTCCTCAAATAATGTATTTACTCATTTTCTATCGTTCTTGGCCCTTGCGAATTTCGCGTATTTAGGCCAAGAAAATTTGGTTACAATAATTTCTTATCGTCATCATGGATTTCGCTTCCAAAGGTTTAAGAAATTTAAAGATACTTTCGAGCAAAAAAACAATTATTTTAGCATTTCACAATTTTAAGATGAGGCACGAAATCATTTTGACGAATCTTTTACCGAATTTATTTAGGAAAAACAACTTTTTCAACGATGTAAACAGTGGAACACCGAGAGTCTTTGAAAATCGACTGGATACACAGATGAACATAATTTAAGAATTGCTTTTAAAATCAACTTTGACCGGGTTATTCTGCGTAATTAATGAACTGGCAGGGCGGGGCTTAACCGTGACGTAAATTGGCGAGTTTACTTAAATACTTAAATACTTTGAGTTCTTTCAAATTTTAGTCGGTAATCATCGTTAACGCGTGCAAATAACTGTATCCTAAAACTAAAGGATTCACGTGCTTTGAGAGAGTGAACACATTTCATCGTTTGATTACCAAGGCCTCGTAACTCAGCTTGATTAAGCTGAAGTTACGAAGATTTCGTTACCAATCTACGATTTAAGGTCTCGAGTTACTTTAGATAAAAGCTGTTTTCCCTTAACCTTAAGTGCAACGACCCGTTACTTAGGCTCCGCCCTGCCAGGGCATTAATCATGGATAATAGATTGGGTGCATTTTGATATAGCTGCAATTACGTCGGACATCGAGCCTTCGGAAAATGCCTCTATGTCACGGAAAAAGTTCGGGTTATGGTTGTTATTGTTTTAGAACCATTTCAGGATGTTTCCTCATTTATATTATTGTTCACGATTGTTTCGTTTAGTTTCTTTTTACCTAGTTCCTGTTCTTTTTATTATCTGTGTGTTACGTGCCAATGTAACAGGAACAAAGAAGCCAGCAACAAACTTTACAATTAACAATATTTATTGACAATAATAACAGAATTATTGACAATATGAAATTAATACAAAGACAAATTACAATACCTTGAATGTTTAATCCTAAAGTTTTTAATTTTAGATCCAATTTAATTAAGTTCCTGGTCCACAAATAATAAGTCCAATAATATCCGAATTTAAAATTAAACACGCTTTCAAACACACTTTTAAGATAACAAGAAATCCCCTTTTAGTTTAACACAATACTACTAAATGAAACCATTAGTCTAAATCAAGTGAACCAAGAATGCTGTAGGAACCCCTTTATATAATACTATAGAACAATCTGGAATAGCATAGAACATAAGAATACTCTAGCGTCTGAATCACTTTCTAAAAGGCCTTTCTAGAAAGATCTAAAATCTTCTACATACATTTACCTATTAGTCAAGGTAATTGGAAAATTCCCAGACTAATTCTAAAATAGACACGGTAAATACCATTAGGTTTATTTATAGTTTATATATAACACTTTCTCCCCTTGAAAGAAAAAAGAAAGGTTTATGAAATAAATCTTTCTTTTTGCATTATCTTTAGCATATACAATGATAATATATTTTACACAATTGATAATATCATAATTTGTTGAAACATTTCAGCACATCAAGCATGAAAATTACAAACAATTTTCATCAAAAGAATTGAAAAAGAGATATAAATGCAAACATATATACATACATATATTTAAAAAAAAATAGTGAAATGTAACTGTTTAATGCAATTTGAGTATTAAAGATAAGACAATTCAAAATTTTAGACTCTTGACAGAGCATCTGGTATAATGTTGTCTTTTCCTTTAATGTGGTTTACATCAAGATCAAATTCTTGAAGTGACAAACTCCACCTCAATAATCTTTGAATCTTACTCTTAAGTTTGTGGAGAAAACTTAAGGGATTGTGATCACTGAATACAACAATAGGAGAATTTGCAGATGTTAAATAAACTTCAAAATGTTGGATTGCTAAAATCAGGGCAAGACATTCTTTTTCAAAGGTGGAGTAGTTTTTCTGATGTTTGTTTATTTTTTTAGAAAAATAACAAACTGGATGATCAATACCATCATCGTCTTCTTGCAAAAGAACAGCACCAATACCAACATCACATGCATCAACAGCTAATTTGAAACATTTGTCAAAATCAGGTGCTAAAAGAACTGGTGTGCTCTTTAGTTTGGCTTTTAAGCGATCACAGGCAACTTGACAGTTATCATTCCATTTGAAATTAACATTTTTCTTTAATACATTTGTTAAAGGTTCCGCTATTATAGAAAAATTCTTACAAAACTTTCTATAGTAGCCAGCCATACCAAGAAATCGCATCAGTTGCTTTTTAGTAGCAGGCACAGGAAACTCAGAGATAGCATTGACCTTAGATTCTAAAGGTTTAACTTGACCCTGTCCCACAAGATGTCCTAAAAAGTAACAGTAGCATGACAAAATTCTGTTTTTCCCAGATTAACAGTCAATTTTGCATCACTGAGACGGTCGAAGAATTGTTTGATTCTTTGGTCACTCCATGTGTCTGTATAGTTGATGACATCATCGATGTATGCGTCACATCCAGCTAAGCCAGCTATAACCATATTTACAAGCCGCTGAAACATCGCAGGGGAATTTTTCATCCCAAAAGGCAAATCTTTGTACTGGTATAGACAAGTTGGAGTAGCAAATGCTGATACTTCTTTAGCCCTATCAGTGAGCGGAACTTGCCAGAATCCTTTGAGAAGGTCAAATTTAGTGACATATTTAGAATTACAGACTGTGTCGATACAGTCATCAATTCTTGGTATTGGAAAAGAGTCAGTTTTTGTCACTGAGTTCACTTTTCGATAGTCAGTACACATTCTGTATGTTCCATTTGGCTTTTGGAACTAATATACATGGTGAACTGTAATTACTTTGGCTGGGTTCAATAAAATCATTCTCCTATAAGTAATTCACTTCATCTTGAAGGGCTTTTTGTTTCACGGGATTCATTCTATAAGGATATTGTTTTATTGGTTGAGAATCTTCCACAATGACATCATGATATATTTTATCAGTTCTTGTTGGGATGTCAGGAAACAAATGTTCATATTCATTAATCAACTGTTTCAGCTCTTCTCGTTGAGATGGCGCCAAATGTGAAAGTCAGTCGTCAAGATTCTTTAGTATTTCATAGTTCTCAAGTTTAGGTGGACCAGGAACAGATTTTTCACTAAAGTCTGAATTAACTTCTGATTCAATCACATTTGATTCTTGTGGGACAGTTTTTACAACTGTTACTGGTTTTGAAATAGAGCTATCTCTGTCAAAATACTTTTTTAACATATTCACATGACACATTTGTTTATTTTTACGCATTCCAGGAGTATTGATAATATAATTCAAATCACTTGTTTTCTTATCAATAGTAAATGGGCCATAATATCTTGCCTGTAAGGGTCGGCCAGGTATTGGCAAAAGAGCAAGGACTTTATCACCTGGTTCAAATTTCCTATCAACACTATGCTTGTCATATCTTGCCTTCATTTTGCTCTGAGATGATTTAAGATTTGACCTAGCAACCTCACATGCCATAGACAGTTTATTTCTGCAGTTAGAAACATACTGTAACAAGTTCAAGGGTGTTTTATCATCAGCAAGAAATTTCTCTTTTAAGAGTGTTAATGGCCCACGAACAGAATGACCAAAAACTAACTCAAAGGGGCTAAAGCCAAGAGATTCTTGAACAGATTTTCTGACTGCAAATAATAGCAAATGAATACCTTCATCCCAATTTTTCTCAGTATCGAAACAATATGACCTTATCATATTCTTAAGGGTCTGATGAAATCTTTCTAAAGCACCTTGACTTTCAGGATGATAAGCAGATGACCGATATTGCTTGATACCTAATTCATGCATAACCTGTTGGAATATGCCTGACATGAAGTTTGATCCTTGATCAGACTGAACTGATTTTGGAAGGCCAACAAAAGTAAAGAATTTGACAAGAGCCTTAATAATTGACTGTCTCTTAATGTTTCTTAAAGGAATTGCTTCTGGGAAGCGAGTAGAAGCACACATAATTGTCAACAAATATTCAGAACCTGACTTAGTTTTCGGTAAAGGACCAACGCAGTCTATTATTATCCGACTGAAAGGTTCATCAAAAGCTGGAATGGGTTGTAACCTTGCTTTTGGAATAACTTGGTTAGGTTTCCCTACCATTTGACAAGTGTGGCAACTTTTACAATATTCGGAAACGTCCGATTTAAATCCAGGCCAAAAGAAATGAGTCATAATCTTGTGATAAGTCTTGTTTACACCTAAATGACCAGACATTGGACTTTCATGGGCTATACTAAGTATTTCACGGCGATATGACTTTGGAACAACAATTTGGTGATGAACAGCCTAATCATCATCAGCTGGGACATCAAATGGTCGCCATTTTCTCATCAGAATACCATTCTTTTTATAGTAACAAACAGGATTCTGAGACATTTCTTTTTCGGGTAATGCCCTATCAATTAACTTTGAAATCTCAGGATCATTTTGCTGTTCCTAGATTAACTCTGACTTTGAATGCGTTTCATGACCTTGGTCATTTGACCTTGGAGATGACTGACAAAATTTTGACGAGTCTGTCTGAGTATCAGACTTTTTAATCTCGTCATTGAAATATTGACCAACAAAAGTATCAGTTAAGTCAATATCATTTGAATTTTTCAAGGAAGCTTTTTTAGCCATACCCCGAGTTACTGCACATGAAGGGTACAAATCAGGTATTTCCTGCAAAATAGGATCATCTGTTTGACCTACATTAGGTGTGTCAGTTACAAGAGGATTAACAACAACCTTATCTCCAGCTAAGTCATTGCCTAGCAATAAATGTACACCTTTAAATGGTAAAGAATGTTTAACACCAACAACCACAGAACCAGTAACCAAATCTGAGGACAAATTAACCTTATGAAGAGGAACATTAATAACACCACATTCTACACCCTGAATAAGGACACTAGTACCAGACGAAGTCTTCTCAGAAAAAGGCAGAACATCTGCTAAAATAAGAGATTGAGAAGCTCCTGTGTCTCTTAAAATTTTAATAGGGATAGGTGGGCACATATCACCTGAAAGTGATACAAAACCATCCAACATGAACGGTTCAAAAATCTCCATACAGGAATCAGAATTTGGTTCTGCCTTAACAATTGAATTTAACTCAAAAGAAGGCTGTGATTTAGGCTGAAGGCTGGTAAGGCCTGTAGGTTTGGCTGCACTCAGTTCCTTCTTCCTTTTTAATCTAAAACATTCTGAAATAAGGTGACCTGTTTTTTACAATAAGTACACTGTACTCTAGATAAGGGATTTTGAACATTGCTTTCACCGGTAGACTTTGGTTTAGGTGAATTCGATTGACTAGACATGCTAGATGAATCACCAGACATAGATTTACTTTGGGGATGTGAGGAAGCAGGTTTTGCTTTATTAACGAAATAATTATTGTGTGTAAGGCAGTAATCATCAGCTAAACGAGCTGCTTCATGTATAGTTTCAACATTTTTTTCATCTAAATGTGACTTAATGTCAGATTGGATGAAATTTTTAATTGTTCAATTAATATAAGTTGTCTAAGATTATCATAATTTTGGTCTATTTTCTTAGAATAGCACCACCTGTCAAATAATTTTTCTTCGTTTCTTGCAAATTCAACGTGAGTCTGGCCAGATTCTTTTCTACAACTTCTAAATTGTTGTCTGTATGCTTCTGGTACCAGCTCATAACCTTTGAGAATGAGTTCTTTTACAGTATCATAATCATTGCTTTGTTCTGTTCTAAGTTGCGAATAAATATTGCGAGCTCTCCTACTAAGACACTTTGGAGAAGTAAGGTCAATTGCTCCTTTGGCCATTTCAAGTTATTTGCAACTTTTTCAAAATGTTTGAAATATATATCAACTTCATTTTCTTGAAATTGAGGAGCAAGCCTAAAATGTTTTGTTACATCAAAATGGTCATTATACATATATCTAGGCTGATTTGCTCTACATTGAATTTCTAATTCTTTTAATCGTAATTGAAATGCTCTTTCTTCTCTTTCCCTCTCTCTTTCTATTTCTCGTTCTCTTTCTTCTCTTTCCCTTTCTTCCTTTTCCCTTTGAAATTGCATTTCTCTTTCTTTTTCTTCAATTTCTCTCTGTGCTCTTTCTCTTTCAATTTCAATTTCTAATTGCTTTTCTTGAAATTTTCTGTCTTCTCTCTCTCTTTCTATTTCCATTTCCTTCTCTCTTTGTTGGAGTTTTAACAGTTCAAGATCTCTTGAGCTTGAAAATGATGGAACATCAACAATGGGAGACAGAGCCTTTTCGTCAAAAATGTCCTCATCAACAAAATATTGAACCAAAATATTCTTAATTTCATGCTTTCGCAATGAGGACTTGACTTCTTTTAATTCATAATGCTTGTCAAGATTGAGCAAATCAGGCTTTTTACCCAAATTCAATAGCTCCACGGAAGGTTCGTGCGTAAATTTTTCTAAGTCAAAAGACATGGTAGCTTGTTGCTGTATTCAAGAATGTAAGATTTCGATAAATAATAGTGAAAGTACACTCTAGATTTATCAAAATTGAAATATGAAATTAATTTCTTAAATAATTTTAAAAACTAGATTTAAATACAGAATTTGTTTGATTTGTTTTGTTTTGTTTGTTTGTCTGATGTTCGTATCTCGAGACGAGCCCCCAATATGTTACGTGCCAATGTAACAAGAACAAAGAAGCCAGCAACAAACTTTACAATTAACAATATTTATTGACAATAATAACAGAATACTTGACAATATGAAATTAATACAAAGACAAATTGCAATACCTTGAATGTTTATCCTAAAGTTTTTAATTTTAGATCCAATTTAATTAAGTTCCTGGTCCACAAATAATAAGTCCAATAATATCCGAATTTAAAATTAAACACGCTTTCAAACAGACTTTTAAGATAACAAGAAATCCCCTTTTAGTTTAACACAGTACTACTAAATGAAACCATTAGTCTAAATCAAGTGAACCAAGAATGCTGTAGGAACCCCTTTATATAATACTATAGAACAATCTGGAATAGCATAGAACATAAGAATACTCTAGAGTCTGAATCACTTTCTAAAAGGCCTTTCTAGAAAGATCTAAAATCTTCTACATACATTTACCTATTAGTCAAGGTAATTGGAAAATTCCCAGACTAATTCTAAAAATAGACACGGTAAATACCATTAGGTTTATTTATAGTTTATATATAACATGTGATTCAGAAGCTTCAGTGTCGGATCCAACAGAGAGATGAGGGGAAAATCAACACCTTATTTGCAGCCTATTCTTCGTATCGATATTCGAACGAAATTGCATAATACTTAGAAAACTATGCCCCAATTAGAGAGTTCTAACCCTCTCTGTAATTCTCCTAATTTTTTTGATAGGGTTTTAATCTGAGCAGGAGCCAAGCTGCTTGAAAAGGGTAGTTTTTCCAGTGAAACTGAAAAGTGTTATCGTCACTGGCAAATCCTCAGGTTTCACTGCCAGGAAAGTAATAAAAAACTGTTCTACATGTAAACCATCTTGATGGAGTTCCATTAGATGTTGCTACATACTAGCTAAAAAAGCCGACAGTTATCTAACTTCGGAGAATACTTCTGAAGTGTTACTCTTTCTTTTTTGTGAAATAGGATGTACCCAAACATGACCCACGGGACGTGATATAAATAAACTTGGCTGAGATGAAAGTGATATTTCATGCCTAATGTGAAAGGTGTCTGCTCACGGAATGGAGACGGTTTATAAAGAGTGTCTTTTGTTTCTTTGTAAATTGGATGTACTATTGTGGAACCTAAAGATTACATAAGGAGATCTACTGCATGATGCTACATAACATAGTAAGATAACTATCCACAGCCCGCCTCCAGACTAAGCCATTTCTTAAAAGAAAATATTTGTATGTTCTATGAAATGCATCGTAGTAGAGTCAAATCATGACGTCAGGGATATGACACATGTACAACTTATTAGAGGTCCACAAGGTGATGCTACATACAAAATCTAAAAAATATCTGCTCTCTGCTTTCAAAGAAGAAGATGTCTGTTGGGTTTTTGTTTTTTTTTTTTTGTTTTTGTTTTTTTCTTGCTTTTTTTCTTTTTAAATTGGATTCATATGGGGAGATTTTTAACATGAGGCAAAGAGAATAAGATTTGTGAAAGGTAACTTGATAATAATACAAACAAGACATGAACGATATAAACAAATATAGCTCAGTTAGCTATTGAGTTCGGACGTACGTCACCGCCCCTCGAAAGTAAATTGATATTTAATATTGAGGTTCGAAACTCTCTCAGATTAATAAGAAATTTGTTTGTAATATAATGATTTCTATCATGTATTTTCAATATAGAAATAATTAATTTCATTATTTTAAAATTGACTCGTTTATTCGTTACATGTGTAAGTAAACTTTCCATTTCATTTTTTGTGTGTGTGTGTCTTTTCTCGACTGATGTGTCAGTATTTCCATATTTATCTATTTTCAACTCATGCACATGTATTCATAAATAACACAAAAATGGAAAGCGTTTTTTTTTTGTCCAAAATCGTTTCGTGTAAAATTGCTAATGCTAATACAATGCATCCAGTTTCGAATCTTGAATTTATGAAAAAGAAAAAAATCATTCTTTTGCGCCGATACGAACCCACGATGCACGTTACTTAAACTAGGATGCGTTACCGATTGCGCTAATTACGACGGTTGATTCATTGAGATTTGAATAACAATTAAATTTAAACCTTGACTTTGAAAGTAAAAAAAAAGTGACGTCACTTGCAATGTAGGGTGGTTGATTTGTAACTCACGGGTTTCATTTTCCGCTCACAGGTTTGATGTTTCAATATCATGTTTTGATTATTTCCACTTGAATGATTTTCACATAAAACGAGTATGATTTTAATGATTTAGCCTGTTAAGGGTAAAATCATAGGTCGGGACAATCATTTGTCGATTGGGACAATTAAAAACAGAGGGAAATTCTGAATTCAGACATTCGTTACGATGAGAAGAAAGTTTTGATAGCGTAATGATTGAAAAATGCATAGATAGAGTCATCGTTACATAAGAAGAAATATGTTTTAAAGCAGTTATTGTCTTGGGTACCCTCATTTCCAACAAAAAAAGTCTGATAAAACCGAACACTTCACCTAATCGAAAGTTGATTATAAGCTGGGGTGGTTTTTTGTTTGTTTGTTTTTTTTTTTTTTTTTTTTTTCATTTTCGGTTTAAACGTAAGTCTAGTATTGGGAATAAAATTCTGCAATTTTTTCTGATCTTTTTCTAAGCCTCGTTTGACATAAAAGAAAATATGACGAGCAAGCAAATATGTGCTACATTTCATCATTCCTAATTAGGAAAATTCTGATGCTTTCGCTGTGTTTCTTTTTTCTAAGATGATTTACTAGAATGTCAAGGCCGTGTCGCATATTTGGGTGTAACGACAAATTAGACATACCATTAAACACTTAGATATCAAACTGACACTAAGATAAAGACGACAAACCCCTTTAATGAAGCTGTCGTAGAAATGATTGTTAAATTATGTGTCTATATGTTTATCTCCATATCATCAAACTTAGAAGTACATAAGGTTATTTTTGTAGTTCTTTGCTCTCCATTAAAAGCGAAGGTAGAAAATATTTGTTACTCGATCTGTCATTTGTCCGTATCTGTATATTTCATTGGCCGGAATTTTATTGCATACTGTCAACATCTATTAAGGGAAGTCAAAACTGATTGTCCCTAATACGTTTATTGATCAAAGCTGCTGTGTGCTTTTTATTTACCAACTGACAAGTGCTTTGAACCGAACAATGCCCAATAAACTATTGTGGGATCAAGTTAGTATATATGTACCGATCTAGTTCGACTATGTTTTTATAATGTTGGTCCTTCCTGATTGTGTATATAGAAGATGATATTCATTTTGGCATGTTCAAGTATACTTGGTAAGCAGCTTCTTTGTTTATAAATATATAATACGTACTTAGTGTTTTGTATGAAAAAAATAGCTAACGGGGTTTTGGGAATTGTTAATTGTCTCGGCAGAGCCTCTACATTTACCAATTACCACAAAAGAGTTAGTTATTTTTTCATGCAATACACTAAATACGTATTATAATTATCTAATAACCTCTATTTGCCTTATTTTTGTCGATGTTTCTTACAGAATTGCAAATTTCTAATAATAACCGCATTATTCTAAAAAATATTCATGTGATATAATAAAAATATCATATTGGATGTTATCATACGGATATTTGTTTAGTTGTCAGATAAATCTTGAATCTACAGATCAAACATCTACGCAGTAGCAGATATATTCCGAAATTAACTTCAAAATAGCTTCTTTTAACTTGGTGAAAACGTACCTTTTCCTGGAATCTGGAACGGATAGTAGCCGAAATGTGTAGTCCACCAATATTAACAATGGAGAAATTAGCTTTCGTCGGTAATTTCTGTTAGTTGAGCTAACATCAAAATATCCACGAAGTGGGATCATTGCATATGCAGATATCCTGGGTGAGAATCGGTGGACTTTAATAGGAAATTAAAACAGGGAGAATCTTAGTATATATCGATACAATAAGTATTGTAAATCAAAGCAGTGAAAGCACTGGAGATGGACATTTCTGATGACATTGTGGTGAAAAAAAAGAAAGAAACTATCTGTGTAAATAAATGATAAATGTAAAATGTTTCGACCCAAGTTGGGTAAGTTTCAATGTTAATGCAAACTTTACAGGAATAAAGCGCGGTTTTATTGACCGAATCTGACCCCTGCTATTTCGATAAATAAAAATTTGATAATTCCTACTCGGCTTTTCACGTGCTTTCATTGGAATGCATAACAGACGGTATTGAATGTAATATAGATTTTGTTATGATGGAATGGGACATTAGCGTTTTTTGAGATAAGTGCATAAAGATTGGTATCTATGGAAACTTTGTTTTAGCTTGATCTCAATGGAGTATATTTTTTTTCGTAGAATTCCTAATTTACGTTACCATGACGTCGTTAAAAAGACGATTTCGCACGTTTTTCACAAATAACCCTTCACCTCTTACCCTAAACGCTTACCGTATTTAAGACGATTCAATCCAATGGAAAACACGAAAATTACGCCAAATGAATTGTGCACATTGACATGTAATCAAGAAATACTTATATTCAACGAAAGAAATATGTGATTGAATCAACGTAAAATTTTCAAAACTTTGCGCCCCGAAATATAGCATTAAACTAATTTTTCAAAGAAATGGCCCGATGAAAGTTGTCTGAAATTTGATATTTCTTTTTACTATTTCCGTTTTATATGCTCGAATCTTAATGTGACGTTTCACCGAACCTGTAAATTTGGGAAAAAACAAATGCTGTACGTCGAAAAATTCGCTTATTTCGCGTATTTTAAAGATTTCTGTTTATAGAAAAAGTAAATGTGGAAAAGTTTTTCGTTTTCTTAACACATTCATTGGGATTATCCAATTTTATTAGAAATGATATCACTTCACCCACAAATAGTGTTTTAACGTGCTAATCAATAGTAACGTCATTACGTCGCGCTTGCGATAAAAACTTACAAACATCAGTGTTCATTTATAGCGACGTCGACGCCATTCTTACTGATGTCATAGAACATCAAAACTTGTGTTAGGTAAATCCACGTGTACCGCGAAGTTCTCGGTGTATTGGAATGAAATTTTGAGGGCCTTTTCCTTATAGGCTATTGAACACGTCTGAGGATTTTGATTTTTTTTAACTAATAGATCACAAATTAATCAAAACAAAGATAGAGAATTAATAGGTGTTTTTTGAACGTGAATGTTGTAGATTTAACGTCAAAATTTCAACCTTTAAATCAAGATTATAAAAACTTTGTGCGGCAAATTCTTTGAAAATTTCCATGTTAACCAAACTTGAATTTGAGAAAATAATATCAAAATTTGAAGAAAAAAAAAAATCATCGGGCCAATTTTTAAAATTTTGTTAAAAGCGAGATTGTTGGAACTGTAAAATATTTGAATATTGAATTCAATCAACTCACATGTCTATATAATAAGACCCAAAGAATTTTATATTGCACTTGGGTTATGACCGTTCATTTAGCTTCACTTTAGTGCAATTGGCAGAACAAAAACGTCTTGAAATAAATCGCACTACACATTTAAATGGGAATAGGGTCGTTTGTAGAAAGCGCACCAAATCGCGAATTTACGGCATCATGGTAACGTAATTTCTAAATAAAAAAATAAACGTATACGCCGTTGAGATCGCATTAACTTAGGGATTACAAATATACAAAAAATATTCACTTCTCTCAAAAAAAAAACGCTATTGTCCTCTTCCACCTTAATTGATAAATAATGTCGGTAATTGTTTTTTAAGCATTTTTTCCACAGTGGTCGAATTCGGGTCAAATTAACCGAGGTATACATTGAGTGTGTGCGTGTTTTTCTTTTGGTCAAGCCTATATTAATGGTATAAAATTCGAATGGAATATGGCATTCACACGTTGGAGGTTTTTGTTTTTTTGTTTGTTTTTGTTGTTTAGGAAATAAGTGCATCACGCATACAAGGGAGCATCAGAAAAAGAATTTGAAAAAATAGATCGGTTCAAGATTGGTCAATCAGAGGGCGCATTTTAAAAAAAATCTTTAACGCAATTACCTTTTTTGAATGGCGGGTCACATAATAACCAGGGACATCCAACCCTCTTTTATTCGCATGAGCTGTTTACGTCATATTCAATGTAAAAATGTTTTAAAGTAATTTAGAATGTACACATCCACAAATAGCACCAAATAACTATATTAATAAGAGACAAATGCAATTTCGCAAGTACAGCTGCAGTTTCATAATGATGTCATTGAAGTTCTATATCTTCAAAATTAGTCCTACTATTCCTTTTTAAAATGTAGTGTAGTCGATAAAATATGAATTGATAAACACTGTTTTGCTTGTGTTGATTCTTCTAGTATTTTCCACGATGCTTGGTTAGAAATATCATAAATCCTTAATGGAAATATGAATCTTTCCTTACTGTGTTTAAGCAAATATTACGAAGCGTGATTGTTTCGTCTCTAGCGAACATACCTCTGTTTAAAAATTTATAGACGATTAAAGAACTAATGGTATATAGCACGATAATGCAAATGTGTCATCAGCTGCTATTTGTATCACTTAATCGCAGATTACATTACCAAATTACAATATAGATTGCAGTAATGTTTATACACTACCTGTTGTCTCTCAGACAGCGAGCTACCAGTACAGCAGCCCAGTTTTAACCCCCCTTACACCACGAACAAATCCATTAGGCGAATCACCGCCTTGTCTATAAAAAAAACGTTCTTGCACAAAGAAAAAAGAAAACGCGTGGTTAAGGGTCGGCAACTGATTTCGCGTTTAAAAGGAGTCTTTGAATAATCTTCACATTGTATAGAATTCTTGTTTAATGCCATTTTCAAAATGCACAGTTGTCATGCGTAGGTAAGTCTTGTAAAAAAGAAATTTGAACCTTAGTAAGTTCTACTTTTTTGAAAAGCTAATAACAACTGACAGAACTGTTCTCACGCACTGACACTGGTGGACGTAGAAATGTCTCCCCAAAAGCAATGATTTTTAACCAAATGACCTGATTTCATAATTGTCATTTATGGGTTTGGTATTAAAGAAATTTACGGCTTATAACATCATCAAATTGACTCTCATTCCGATCGAAATCATTCTATCTCATTCACGCAGCGCTCTATTCATTCCTTCCAAACAGACATTTAAATCGATCAAAAACAATCCATCACTCTCTGGTTGACATCAATAGAGAAACATATCTTCGAGGAGATAACAGAACTAGAACTCGCTTCTTTCAAGAACGTACTTCAAATCAACTGTACGCAAATTCATTCTTCCCGCGGACCATAGCCTCATGGAACTGGTTGCCAGCAACCGTCACCGCGACGGAATCCATTGGAGCATTCCGGCAGCGCCTGACAGCCCACCGACCATAATCTATGCTCTGTAGTGTATATAGTTTTATCAGTTTTTAGACTATTTTAACTGCACAACTTTTGATCCGACTCACAATGTACATAATCACGCAGAGCCACTATACGTTCCGGAAAGATCCCGGCTCTCAATCGGAAGAAGAAGAAGAAGAACAATCCAAAATAATGATTTTATTAATCGAAATATGTATTTCGATAGTTTAAGACGATCAACATTTAATTCAAATCGATCAAACTATTCTACGATTTAATTGCCTGGTGTCGAGTTTTAAAATTATCCGATTGGTCCTTGAAGACGCACAAACAGACAAGTTTGTAAATTTGAGTATTTTGGAGGTAGCAAATATCGCTAATTTTGTTTATCTTGAACAAATTTTAAAACCTCCCTTGAAGTTCACTCAAAACTCAGTCCACACACTCATTCAAATTCAATCCAAAATCATTTAACTTGTCAATTTTACGATGTTGTTAACTGTACGTTTGTATTAAAATCATAACAAACACAGTGCCTTTTTCACAAATTTATAACCTGACAAGGAAATGTAAAAGTGGTTTGTCAATTCTTGGAGTAATTTTCGTGATTTCTTTTTACTAAAATCAATAAATTTCTCTTAAACGCTGGGTGTTTTGTGAGCTTTTCAAATGAGGATTTCTTCGCTGAAAGTTTGTTAAAGACACTAAGAAAGGCAATAGGAAATGGGACTGTCATTTTTAACACGACCTTTGGCTCGAGAGTAAGATAGATGAAGATTTTGTCATATTACGCAAGTGGAATAGTTATGAAAATAAATGAATTTACATACTATTGGTGGGCTGTTTTATTTCGTCATGATTCATGAGATGACGACAATTTTTTTACAGAGGGCATTATATGTTTTGTAGAATATCTCTTAATAAACAAATTTAGGGAATTTGAAAGATTTATCGCAAAAATTAAGACTATTTAAACCATCTTTTTCTTGTAACCTTTGTGTTGATTTCATCCAAATTTTGCAGAAACGTACCTTGGATGACCCTCAAAACTTGTTTGGGATAACTTGATTGACCCAATATATGGGCGTGGCAAGTCGGGACTTTTAAACATTCCATTCTCTCTAACCAATTTGCGGATTACAACCAAAATTGACAAAAAAAATGGTCCCATGTGACCAATATCAAAACGACCCTGCGATCAGGATGACAAAACGGTGCGAATAGTTTGCCAATTATTTCCCGCTGTGCACACAAATGCACGTTCAAAGCGGGGTAAAATTTGCAATCTGGTGAAACTCTTTAAAACATATTCTTGAAATGTTTTGACTCCAATTATAGGCGTAGTAGTGCGGTTTTTTTTTTTTTTTTTTTTTTTTACCTTGAAATCTTTAAACATCATCTCATCAAAAAGTAGTGAGCCAATTTCGACCGAAATGGAATGGAATATTAATTAGGTGATCCTTTTCCAACTTTTTGATAAGGTTATGGATAGTTTCAAACAATGGGTGGAGTCTTTTTTTTTTTTACTTTGAAATTATTGAACGTGGCTCTTCTCCCAAACCTTTAGTCAAATTTCTTTCTTTTTAATTGCCAGTTTTTCTCCGATTTTTCTTCCATTTGAATAATCTAGATGAGATAATTAAGGTCATTGTGATCCTCTTATATAATTATAAGTTGTACAGTTAACAACATCGTGAAATTGACAAGATGACTTATTTTGGAATGATTTCTGAACGAGGTTGAATGAATGTGTGGAGCGACTTTTGAGTGAATTGAATGGGAGGTAATTCAGTATTGCAAATTTTGTTCAGGATGAACAAAATTAGCAATATTGATTACTTCCCTTTAATAAAATACGCATAAAAGTCCTGTAAATTACTTCCTATTTTTTCAAGAACCTATCAGACGCTAACAATTTCAATTATGGCAGTGAAATCACGGTTTTTTCCCCATTTGTTTTTATTTTGAATGTAGCTGTTAGTTGTATACTTTTTAGTCATTTGGAGCGTTTTTGATCGATTTGAATGAATGTTTGGAATGAATGAGTGGAGCGATGAATGGGCGATATAGAATGGTTTTGATTGAGTTAAATGTCAATTTCACGATGTAATTAACTGTACGAGAATGACGACTAGTTTGATAAATTTGGTATTTCATGATCAGTCATTTAATGCACTCTAGGTATCAAATGGAAGCTTAACATTTTTTTTAATACAAAGGTAATAGTACCAGCCCTTTGTCGGTAATAGCATAGTGTTACGTCGAACTGTCCTCAACCAAGGCATATATATGAAAAATATCCGACGTGAGCCGGTGTCGAACCCTCGCGGACAACAATATTCAAATAATTGGTTTCCAAGTCCAATGTGCTAACCACTGAGCCAAAGAAAGGCCACAGGTGTCAGACCGTGTATTTGAACCTACGAAGCTATGCAGGACAATGGTGAGTGTGGCCTCAAATGACAATAGATAGAGGATATTGAATGATTGGTCACGGAATACCGAATTTATTAAACAAGTCATTTGTAAACAGATAAAAACGAGGCTGCGCCGAGTTTTTAATTGTTTTAGATGACGAGTTTAATAAATTCGGTATTTAATGAACACAAATTTGATATTCGATTTATTATATGACCTGAATTTTTGCGATAAATCGAAGAAATTCAAACAATCTGACAGTTCAACTTTTTTCCGCGAAACAAATAACGCCGTTTGAAATGACGTTAACAAATGCATTATGACGTTATCATCACAACGAAAAAATAACGTTGGCATACACGTTTAGCGCATTTGCATAATTATTCCACTAGTAAAAACAGCCGTGTAATATCAATATATTCAACGGGGTTATTTCACTCCGGCAATATTATAAATTAGATTTCATAAACAAATATTTGCATGAAATCTGGTTTAGACATTCTGAATAATAAAAAGGAGGAGTCAAAGATAGATGGTATCGATTTCTAAAGCAAATTAAAGTACTTTTAAAGTAGTTTCTATTTGATAAGCTCACCGAAACAAAACACTTCACTTTAGAATGAAAGCTTAATCGACTATCCTGTAATAACAATGTACATTAACTTGTGATCACTGTTTGTTTCTGTTCAATCATTATTGAATGGAATGCAGAGTTTACATAACAAAGTTACTTGTTAATAGCCATTCTCTATAAGCACTTACAGTTTTTCGGTACGGATAAGAACAGATTCTGTTCAAAAATGCATAAGTTCTTCTCAATAAAGTATCATTACAAAATATATCATTCGTTCGGAAAGGGGTGCTATGTTGCCATAGAAACAGACTTGAAAAAGTTATACTTTTTTTTAAAAAAGTACCAACTTTCAGATCCAAATTTCAGATTTTTGCAGCCCTATATAGAGTAAAACATTTTTAAGCAAATAGTAAAGAAGTCCTAGTTATCAAAATATTAAAAGTTCCATGGAGATCATACCCGATTTTTTTCTCAATCTTCTTTTGAAATTGGCTATTTTGAGGAAGTTTTTTTGAACTGGGCTATTTTGTGGAAGTTTTTTTGAAATGGGCTATTTTTAGGAGGTTACGCCAAATCCATAAGATTTTACATTATTTGTCCATATCAATCGAAATATGAATTAAAAAATGTCTTTGTTAATCAAAATGTTTCGCGTAAATGTGGAATTAGTTTGGAATCAAGTTTTAAAATAATGTTATTTCTTAATTTTAGAATCTTGCTGTATATTTTTACTTCTCTTGATCCCAACAATTCTATATAGTGGTCAAAAATAACAAATTGTGTTATTAATCTTTCGCAATAATTAATTCTATTTGCGAAGTCATTTAATTCTAAATCTTATGGGTTATTTTAATTATTCTGGTCATATCAATTTCCACATAAGCTATTGTTTAGCTCGAATTACATATATAAGACAGTTGCTTGATTTGTGTACATGTATGATAAAGTAAAAATCATACATAGAAAAATAGGTACAATGAAATGTGCTATCAAACAACTGCTTTTCTTTTATCAGGGGCGTTGAGTCTTTGTTATTTTATATTTGCAAATTTCATAATGTGGTCAATAATTGCTTTTATAATTTCATAAGTTATTAGAAAAGCAATATGAATTTGCGAAGTGTATTCGTTCAAGAGCGTAGAAAGGTGTTTATTTTCATACCTTCATGAAATAAACAAATGTTCTCTTCATATCTTAAAGTTAAATACCATGAAACAAAAACAAAAATGAAACGCATTTGTTTTGGCACTATTTTTTGTGGGATCAAAAAAGCTGCGTAGTCTAAATTGTTTTCATGCACAAGTAAAATCAATTTCATCCTATCAGAATGTACGAATCTTGATGGACTCAACGAAAATTAAAACATGTTTATTTACATCAACTAGAATATTTTCGTACTTTCCGGTTTCAGTGACAGTGTCGTGTACCAAGTTTGGATATCCAGATTATGAGAGTTTATGGACACTAATAACAGCACAGTCTAGCGACAGATCAACACTGTATTTTAATCATTCATTTGGTCAGCTGCCGGGCCTTACTGAAGTTTTACTTACGCCTATTGACGGGCCTTACAAAGGATTTATTTTCAAAGCAACAGGTTTGAATATATTTTCGCTTGCTTAGAACTGTTTTCAATTTGTCATTTTATACAAAATTGTATGTAAGAAATATCAGAATCGATCAAATAAATCTCTTCTAAGTTGAGAAAATGCACTGCTAATTTGCTTTATGCGTAAAAAAAACAAATACAAAGCGTTTATTGAATTAAACAATACTACAATGTTTAGATCAAACATCACTAAAAATAAGACAAAAAAGAATTACATAGATTAACAGAAGAACATACATGGAGTTAATGTGAAAAATTTAATCAATTTCTACGAGAAAATGCGCAATAAAGATATTTTGCAAAATTTAAAACAACAGTCTTTTGTTTGTATGTCATAAAATTCCTATTTTTTTAATAGTAGGCCAAGTAATTAATGGAGATAAAAAAAGATGAAGTTTGAAATATCTTTCTCGATATCTTTGTTTCTTAAACAATAAGGTTCTGTATTGCCATTAAAGGGTAGATACAATTGCCCCGTTTCGGCCTGTATAAGAATGTTAAGCCCCTTTTTCCTTAACGCGTTTTTAAATGCGTATAAAAACGCGTTAAGGAAAAGGGGGCTTAATGTTGTTAGTTTTATGTAATCTCTTGTTTTCCCGGCAATAAACTTGATTTGGCCATATCTTTTGATTGGTTTGAGACAAGCTCTTCATATTTCACACGATGATTGCTTGTGAAAAGCCCTTATTGTTGAAACCAAATAAAAGTCAATTCTCAAGGTCAATGTCATTTCTTAAGGTCAGAATTTTGAAAATTTTTACTTTATACTGTCCATAAGTTTGCGAAAGTAGGTAATACTAAGAGGTTATTTAACATTATCGGACACAATACTGTTGTGGTTAAGGGTTATCACTGTGTCCAGTCTAGGTCACGGTCATGGGTCACTGATCAAGGGGAGTTAACCCGTCACTCCTTAGCATGTGGTAAGGCAGTCTTACAGGTGTTCTCTTAGGGTGCAGACTGATAAACAGATAGGAAGAGAACAACACATATATCCTGACGGTCTCACAAGACCACACACAGACACAGGAAGGAACCAGCACCTGAGGCAAGACACTTTAATGGTGTTAGAAGAAACTCGAATCCAGCCAAAAAAGCCAGTTTACAGTCAAGTGAGAACAACTCAGTTTCTCAAGGTCACCGCCATTAGAGGAGGTAACACTGTAAAATTTTGAGCTCGGAGGACAGAAGTAAGTAAGCTCGATTGATTATTCGCGTGGAATTGCCCAAACTTCCCCGAATTTACCAGAAACAATCTAAAAACTTACTTTACTTTCGTTTTGGAGACTTGTATGCGTGCGCATCGTAAATTTCAGGCGTCGGCATAACAAACGAAAAGTCTCGAAAGTGCTTGCTCGGTGCCAAGGTAAAACCTGTATTGTCGTGTGTGGTCCGAATTTTGCATTTTAGCTGCATCAATTTGCGAAATTTACCGTAAAAACGTCGTCTGACTGGTCCAAAAAATTTGTCTGCAAGGGATAGTTTAGAATTTATAAAAAAATCTGTACTCAAGGGATAGTTTATTGTTTTGAAAGATCAAATAGCCATAATACCCAAATAATTTGTTGCAAATTCTTTGAAAGCCAAATTAAATCTTATCTAGTGTCAAAAGTAATAGCAAAATAACTATAAAATTTAATAGAATTTAGATAAATTTGCATTACCATTCACGCAATACACTAGTAACCAGACCGAGCATTGCAACTTTAGCATACTATGCCCTCCAAAAATTGATGATGAATAGAAATGATGATGACAAACGGCTGGCAGACTTCGTGAATAAATTAGAGCAGTCATTAGAAAAGTCAAGGTCACATTGTGAATCACAATTAGCTGCTCTTAGTCAAGATGTAGAATTGAGACACCGTACATTAGGCCTCTCATCTTCTACAACCTCAGTTCAGAGACACCGCAATGAAAATAAATTGGGCCTCTCTGATTCTGA
The DNA here is from genome assembly GCA_948146395.1 of Fragum whitleyi. Classification (NCBI taxonomy): domain Eukaryota; kingdom Metazoa; phylum Mollusca; class Bivalvia; order Cardiida; family Cardiidae; genus Fragum; species Fragum whitleyi. The sequence goes on along the minus strand of OX411555.1, from coordinate 59,458,861 downwards.
ACCGACATTGTTGGGATACTGCAATCCGAGTCTCTTAACTATGTGCACTCCCAGTAGCATGAGTGAGGCATTCGAGGCGAAATCTCCAATGGCCAATCTCAAACATGCTTTACATGAAAATGGCAACAAGGTAGATTCTAAAAGCATTAGTGAAGCGTCCGAAGCAAAATTTCTGACGGCTGATGATCTAGAATATGCTATAGAAGAATTAGAAAACTTTGTTAGGAATACTAGCATGAGTGATTCATCCGAGGCACTGGCTCCGATGACTGATCTCAAAGATGCTGTAAATGAACTTGAAAGTTTTGTAGATTTAGAAATTGAAAAGATTGTAAATTTTCAGAGTATGAGCAAGGCATCCGAGGCGAAATCTCCGATGGCCAAACTCAAATGCGAACAAACTCAAAATTCTGTTCCCATGAAAGGTATGGTACAACGTTGGCAAAAAGAATCCAAGACTGTGAGAAAGACATCCGAGGCAAAGGCTCCGATGTTCAATCTCAGACATGACAAGGATCATGGCTTGCGAAAGGCTCAGCCCTCTGTTCCTGACAAAGACATGGTAAAACAACATGGTGACGACATTTATACACAATCAACAAGTAATGGTTCTATTGATGGTAACAGCGCCAGTCAAGAGAGAAGAATTGGTTACTTGGTTGAGATGATGCCAGAGACGATGAGATTTGATGGCACTGAGAAAGAGAGTTGGAAGGCTTTCAAGATGAAGTTCAACCTCTTTGTAGAAGTATTTAAACTGTCACATGATGAATGCATGACTTTCCTTGGATTATGCCTAGATGACAAAGCTTCAGAGTACTTTGCATTGATGCGAGACAGGCACAAACAAATAACCTACAGTCGCATGATGAAGAAGCTTGAGAAAAGATTTGGTAACAATCTTACACCAGAAGTAGCGATGATACAGTTCCAGCAGGCTAAACAAGAAGAAAATGAAACACTGGAAGAATGGTGCCACAGAGTGATGTCCCTTGCAAACCAAGCCTTTGCTGATTTGCCAAGCTGGTTTGCCACCAAACAAATGACATCAAAACTCTGTTACAGTCTGATTGACAAAGAAGCAGGTTTCCATGTCAGTATGCTAGATCCAACAAACATTTTTGATGCTCTAGACAAAATTAGATGGTATTGGTCTTACAACGCACATGCAGCCACTGATGATGCCACTACTTCAGAGCCAAAAGTTATGGATGAAACTGTCATGAGCCCCGACAACGCAAAAGAGACAAGTAATTCAGACCTGAAAATGATGAAAGAAACATTGGCCGAGATGGAATCTTTGCAACAAGAGCTAAAGACCATGCGCCAAAGAGAGCTGGAAAAAAGATGCTATGAGTGTGGAGACAAAAACCATTATGTACGAACATGTCCATACCTGAAGAGAAAAGAGTTGCCACTTCATGAAACTGAAGAATTAGGCCTAGCTTCAGTAACAGAAAATAAAGGTCTCGCTATGGATTCGATGAAAGATCGAGATCCAGGAACGAAAAGTATAGATGATACCGAGCATATCCAAATCAGACAAGTGGAAGAAGTTTCAGCTAACGACCCAGTTGGTGCGAAAGAAGCTGACTATTTCCCTGTAACAAATTCCAAATATCACCTGAAAGTACAAGTAGGGGATAAAACTGCAACTGCTTACATTGATATGGCCGCCAATGTGACGATGATGTCAACCAAACTATATCAATCACTGAGAAAGAAGCCAAAGAAGCAGAATGATGATAGTTTTCACATCAGAGGTAACCAAAGATTTGCTGAGCAAAGTCTAGTTGGACCTGTGAAGATCAAGGTTGGTTGCAAATGGTACTACGACAGAATGATTGTTGCACCAATTCAGCAAGAGATACTTCTTGGCAATGACTTTCTAACAAAGCATCATGCAAATTGGAACCTTCAGACAGGTGAACTGACCCTTGGTGGAGAACATTCGAATATGACCATCGATGGTGCAGAATATCCACTTGTTACTCCAGTCACAATTGCAAAGAGAAAAGTCGTACCACCGAATTCCGTGGTGATGGTAAAATGTTGTATAGATGAACTAATGCCAAAATGTGTAATTGAGCCAATCAAAGGACTGAAAGTACTGATTCCCAGAGTTGTCTGTGAAGAGGGACAAGTGCCAGTTGTTTGGGTTATCAACTTGACTGATAGATACCAACTACTGAAGAGGGGCAAGGAGATTGCTAGAGCGTTCCCAGTGTCCATGGTCCTAAAAGACAAAGAGGGGAGAGAAGTTGGTTATAGACGTACATACAACAAAGGCTTACCATACTATCTACAAGAGCTGTATGAAAAGTCAGGTCGACACTTGAGTGGGAATGAAAGAGAAAAAATGTGTAGGCTGCTTAAAGATTTTCATGGTCTTTTTAAGAGCAGGAATGGTAGTGGTGCTTACAAACAGAAGAAAGATGCTACTCAAGATGAAGACAAAGAGACTACGCAATTATACGACTCAACTAGGACAGTGGAAATGGTACAACGATCTGAAGAAGAAGAGCCCACAGACTGGATGTCTTCTACTGTTCAAGTCAGAAAAGAAAATGGATCTATATGCTGGAGCCTGAATGGTCCCGCAGAGAGATTCAAAACAAAAGTATACCCGTTGCGACTGGTAGATTATGACTTAAACAGAATAGCAGAATGTGCATGGTTTTCCAGACTAACTTTACATGGACAAAAATCGAATATGGTGTGCACAGAGTCTGCAACATTTGCAAAAGTGACTAATCTTGCTACAAAGATGAATGACAAACTTATGCTCGCCTGCTTTGATGAAGTGATACTTCTTGGAAATGACTTCGAGGATCATCTGCAGAGAATTGCCATGGTGATGTGCTCATTTCAAGAACAAGAACTTCTACCTAACCCAAGACGATGTATACTGTTTCAGAAAGGAGTAGAATTCCTCAATGGGGTTATGAACAACAATAGCCTGGCTTTGTCCCGAGATAAACAAGTTATTGGCGACTGGCCAAGACCAAGATCTTCCAGGGAACTTGAAGATTTCATAAGATATGTGAATCATCACAAAGGGTTGATTACTCGTGATATACCCGAAATCGCAGAACCTCTGTATACAGTGATCGGTTCAAAAGAATTTCGTTGGGGTGAGAGAGAAGAAAATGCATTCTGCGATTTGAAGAAAGTTCTGACAGATCCACAGATGGAGTACTTAACTACATGTGATTCCTTACAATTGGATGTTTGCGTCGATAATACGTCAGTGTGTGCAGAACTAAGTAGTGTGCAGAATGGTTGCAGAAGTGTCATTGCAAGAAGACAGTTTGCATTGACAAACAGGCAAAAGAAATATTGTCAGACCAGAAAAGAGATCCTAGCAGTGGTAGTTGCCTTGAAGTGGAGCAGTCGTTACCTGTTAGATCATCTTACTGTGGTTAGAACTGACTACCCGAGCCTAAACTGGTTGTTACAACTTTCCAATCCACAAGGACAGTATGCTAGTTGGAAAGATGAAGTGAAGAAGTGTCAGAACAACATCTTAATCCAGCATAGGTTTGACCAGAAGCAAGAGCTCGTAGTGACAAGGGGCCCTGGAACTACTCGAGAAGCTTCGGAGGAACCTCAGATACTGCCGTGTGCCTGCAAAAGCTGTAAAGAAGCAGAACTAGATACAAGACAAACTTCTGAAAGCTGCAAGTATAACAATCAGGGAGAAAGTGATGGTAGAAAGATGGCTCTATCACACAAGGGTCAAGTGACAATGGTCGACGAGAAAATGTCCACCAAAATCCCAACGCCCAGGAACGAGGAGCAGCTTCTAGGCTCAGATGACCACCTGGATGTGCTCAAATTCCCATGGGACCCTGGAGGCTATTTACGTCCAAGATCCGGTGTATCCCGATCTTTGGGACGTAAGCAGATCATCTGTGGAGGAAGCAAAGAGTCTACTATTGAGACAACAAACCTCCAGTAAGAGAAAGAGCATCTCGAAGACGGTGCTAAGAGAACAACAACGCCTACCTACAGTGACAACGCAATGGTACAACAACCACAGAGACACAGTGATGGCGAAGATACCATGGCTCCAGTCCTTTTAAATAAAGTCGGGGAGAGTGTTGTGGTTAAGGGTTATCACTGTGTCCAGTCTAGGTCACGGTCATGGGTCACTGATCAAGGGGAGTTAACCCGTCACTCCTTAGCATGTGGTAAGGCAGTCTTACAGGTGTTCTCTTAGGGTGCAGACTGATAAACAGATAGGAAGAGAACAACACATATATCCTGACGGTCTCACAAGACCACACACAGACACAGGAAGGAACCAGCACCTGAGGCAAGACACTTTAATACTAAAGTCTATTGGATGAGTACCCTGCAGAACCAGTCTATATTTGACGAGACGATAGCCGAGTCAAAATATAGACTTGTTCTACAGGGTACAAATCCAATGAATTCAGTACTGCACTCGATCATGTTAAATGACATCTTTATTTCGCACCTTACACTTAAAGTTCCACAATTAACGATTAGCGGCATTTGAGAGAGACAAAAGGAGCAGATCCAAAATGATCCGGAAAGGTCGTCAAATTCTTGTCACTATGAAAATGGTAAAATTGAAACAAACATTTGTTCTTAAAATAGGAATTCACGCGAAATGTTTATTTCATGTGTCAAGTCGATTAGTGCTTACTGATTATAATATGTAATAAACATAAATATACTTAGCAAAAAAAGAAAGTTTATATGAATTACTGAGGGCTGTAGTATCGCTATGAAACCATAAAGAATACAGATGTTACTATTACATGAAACTTGAAGGCAATATCCGTCGGTTCATGTAAGGGTCAGTACCTGATGTTTGTAAAATGAGGTTTTTATTGGTGGTCAAAGGACAAAGGGGTCGATTTCAAAAATTACAGGAATGAAACCAAGATTGTCGGTGATGTTTTGAGTATAGGTCCTTGACGTTTTCGTGATTAGAGTCGTTCAAATATCATGATAGACCAAGGTCTTGCAGTTATCCTTCCTTTGATGAAATGAATTTAAAAATATGCAATGGTAAACAGGGCCTCTACATGACGTCAAAAGTGGCCTATCTCATCTCGGCCGACACTTCATGTGGTTGTTACTGATTTTTTGTTAATCAATATGGGTTTAAAGGTCACTTTCGATAGTTTTACATTTAAATTTCGACCACTGGTGCACCTATCCATAGTTTCTTGTCGTTTCTCACAGTGAAGCTAGAGCTTTCATCTGAGGCACCAGTCGCCATTCTCTCCTAGGCGTATTACTTGCCAATTGTGTGGGAGAGAAATGACACTTATCACAATGCTTTTTGTCAAATATGGGATGAAAGACGGCCGAGCCAGAGGTCGAACCCACACGACCCGATGAATGAAAACCAGACGCGTAACCGATTATCCTAACCGCGCGCGGCAGTTCTAAACCGATATGTTAAAATGTGAATTGCCTGTCCCGAGTAGCCAAACTTAAGAGTGGCGTTATAAACAGAAATTCAAGCTCTACGTATACCTGTAGTCTGATTCCTGCCTATATTCGATTATTGTTGCATACCCGTTTCAATAAAAATGTACAAACACTTTTGTTTTTTTTCGTGCCGATGCTAAGGAATGAGTGTGACTGTGTAACAAAAATCACTCAAAATGAACTTTCAGTAGCTCAACACGAGTATGTGACCAAAACCGGAAGTTACAGACGCACTAGCTCGGGCTCGCTTCAATCGCGCAAATTCCTGCGTCTGTGTTGTCTCTGTAGCTAGTCCAACTAACACGTGTAAATAAAGCTGGCCTATAGCCACTGTAAGTCATTCAAAACAGACCAACAAGTATGTAAAGTTTCTTTTTTTGCTAAGTATAGGTTGACTAGACCAGGCGGCATTTTCTGTACGAGGCTTATTTTTCGACTTGATTCAACATACCTGCCAGAAAAGGTCTGCCTGCAGAAATGTCATCTTTAGACCTACCTAGACACGGCTAGCAACGTTGTAATATCAAATTGTGGTATGTTGTGGTATTCTATAAACCATTAGTTAACGCATACTTTTATACTTTTACTAATTTAATTTTCAAAGAGAGCACCAGCAGAGTGAAAAAAATAGATCTGTCTAATCTTTTATTACTAAAATGCAGCAGAAGCGACGTTGCCGTTCGCAGTGTATATATCGAACAAGAAAGTTTTTATTAATCATTTTGATTTTTGTCTTAATAATGCCCTTCGATTTTACAGTCATTTTTCTGTTCAATGCGTCTAAAATACTGTTAAAGAATTCTGTAATGACTAATTCTTAATATAAAGCAACATAAAAAGAGAAAGCTTTGCTAAAAAACATTGTAAATGGAAAAGTTTTTTTTTAAATAACATGCGTGAAGTTATGTCATTATTTTACCGTACGTATCAATTTGTCATTCACCATTTTAGGCTGGAATATGTGCATTGTGAACTATAAGGAGACGTTAACGGTATGTCGCCAATTGTAATTAGACAAAATCTTGTTAGATTGGTTTCAAATCTTGGGAACGACTATCAGAAAATTTCGCTCACGTTATAGCTACTTATTGACTTTAGGCATTATCGCCCATTAAAATAAGATAACCACCAACACAATCAGAATAAGGTTTTATTAATTGATTTCGAACTTCATCCGTATATCGCAAATCGGATTGACTAGCCGATAAAAAAGCTACAATGTTTAATTTATAGGCTGTTTTCAAACCGATGATTCGCGCAGCGACTAAACATTTTAAACTTCAATCATCTAGTCACATTGTGCCGGTTTAAATTCTTGTCGCCATTTGCAGCCATAGCACATTAGCTTTCGGCTCTCAAGTTTTCTAACTTGCACTCCTGTGTGGAGAAAGATTTTTTTTCCCAGAAAATTCCCGCGGTCTATTCGGAGTTTGATCCCGGGACCTCCCGATGCCAACGCCACCGTCCTAACCACTGAACCTCGGAGTCCTCACCACGTAGAGCTTGGTAATGTCACAAATAAAGATACCGACCTTCGCCGTCACTTACATTCGCGAAAATCATGTTATGCAATGAAGCAAATTAAGAATGGTCAGTCCGCAGTGTGCACCAAACGTTTTCCTGGTAACCATGTAGGCTTACACCAAACCGAACGAGTCTGTAAAAAGGACAAGCTTCCTGTAACCGAAGCAGTTCACACGGCCCGTTACACAGAGCAGTCTTAAACATGATGTTGTCCCGTCAAACATGTTTCTGGTCTGCCAGTGCGTAGAGTGGAAATGTTAAATTTATAGAAACAGTCATCAGAGTCAAATACTAGCAAAGTACAGAAAGTTCCAGGTTGAATGGTTCCGTATATATCTTACCTAAGTAAACGATCTCACTGTAATCGGCTAAATTAGTTTTAAGGACATTAAAAACTTTGTATAGACCCACAAGACGCAGTGCTTGCCGATATTGAAAGTTGTTCGTGAAACAGTTTCAAAGATTTCTTGTTTTAATAACTAAAGGATATACAACTTGTGGAGTTTTCTAAAGCAACGGAGATCATTTCAAGTATCTTTGAAAGGAACATATGCTCATTCTGTAATCCAAATATTAAAGCTCTATACCGAATCATTTTAGAATAAGTTTAGAACTCCCTTCTCTATTTTCATGTAAAGTACGATTAACACAACAAAAGGACAATTTGATATTTACATTCAAGTATCTAAAATGAGAACCATAAGCCAATCCTACTTGTAAGATTTAATTGCTTGGCGATTTCTAAGGAGAACATTTTGTAATTTACTGACAATTTATCCCAAAAAGACTTTTACAAATACTCATTTTTAAATAATACATGATACAAAATTTCTCTTTCAATCTCCACTTATACTCAACTAAGTCAAGCGTAATCATATCATCAACATCCATCCACTCAAATCTTCATACAGACTCATAATTGCAAGAACACCTCATTTTATCTGTTTGTCTTATTTATCATTAAATAACTATTGATTAATTATTTTTTGATGTTTATACATACTGAATCTACGATCACGCAACTAAGTGCAAATAAAGGAGAGTCGGTTAGTTAATCTTTTCTCTTTTTCGCATAAAAACTCATGTTCTTCATTCATTTCATCCAATCCTATGGCAAATTCCTTTTCTTTCCTTTTCTCGCTTTCATCGTACAATATAGGTTGCCTCGTTTTGGGAAAAAAATCCGTATTTCACAGTAGCCTCGTTCTGGTTGTACAATATGGATCTAGATATTTCACTCTCAAGTGATGCAAATAAGCGATGCCATTGGTCTTAATTGTTTAGGTTTGAAATAATCCATTATATTTCAAATATTTTTTTACCGGTACTTGTGACAAGCCATTAAAATCAGATACCAAAATCAAGGTCACCGGTCAAGGTAAAGGTCATTTTGTCGATGTCATTTGTTTTCAAATATATATATCCTTTACAATTTGCCAAATTGTCTTGAACTTTACAAAAAAATTTGTTTGTTAAGTGTCCCGGGTGATGTTTGATTTATATTATGCCTCGATAAGCTGTATCATGCTAGTAAGAGGCTTATTGCCATGTAACTTTTATACTTTGTATATTTCGGACTCTGCAATAAATCAAACTAAATAAGACTGCTCAAGTGAGAGCCTAATCATTTCTCGTATGTAAGCATTTCTCATTGATATCTTTTATTGAAAAACGCACATGTTGATGGTCAAAGTCAAGTAGTTAACCATTTTCCTCATGATTGTGTCTTAATTTTCTTCCAAAAAGTGCTCATAGTAAGTATTGAAGAGCGGCTAAGCGGAAATGTGCGTAATAATCTAATTTTATATCTTTAAATGAATAGGGTCATATAAGTAAACGTCTCTTGTCTTTGAGTGAAATTGGTCCGAAATTTATCCATGAATAATTTGTGCATATGTTCGAGTCTCATGAACGGGAAATGGTCATATCGCACATACAAGGCCATTGGTGTTCATATAATAACTTCATAAAATTGACAATAATTATGATCAAAACCACTCTAAATCAATCTATCAGAGCTCTATACGAGTCTTCCACAACATTCATTCCAATCACTCAAATACGCTCCAAAATCTTTTAACAGCAACAACAAAAAATTCATAAAGGACACATTTCAAAATCATTGAATTCGATCAAAGTTCATGCTTAGCTGTGAATTCATTTCGCGATTCTCTGGCTGGTGTGGCATATAAATCGAGGGGTCAGCGCAATACTATTGTAAGTGCCTATATATTCATAGGCACTTACAATAGTATTGCGCTGATCTATCGAAATCGTCTGAGCTGACCGTCAAACCGTGAAACAGAACTGTACGTCGGTTTTATATCAATCTGAATGTTTACTTTGTTCAATCCTTTTAAGGCTATTATACAACGGAAGTGGGTGTTGCTGTTCTACAACTAAATCTTCGATTTGTCGTCTCAGCCTAGATTTTTGTGTGTTGGCGACCGCGCATGCGTACGAACATATCATTCATGTAAAGTTTTGAATTTTAACAAATAATCGATAGTTTCGTCCAATTTGATACGTTTTAGCAATTGTTCTATAATACGACACCGTGACGTCGTTTCTTTACAGGAAATGGTGATCGAGATGACGATTTAGCACGTGACTTTGGGGGCGTGGTTTACCTTTATAATGATGTCAGCGTTGTCGTCACAGTTCCAAAAGGAGCCAACGATCACAATGGTGGATACGCTATATTTACAGGTTATAGTTGAGAGATGAAGATAGTATTTGTTGATTTCACTGAAGTATGAAACTAAGAACATAAGCACACTGTATGATTACGCGAAGCGTCTTGATACAGGGTGTGATTTGGTTTTAAGTTCAATACCTTCACGAAATCAACACATATCTTCTCTTCATATCTTATAATTAAATTTTTTGAAGCAAAAGTGTAGAGACATATCCCCAAATTCATTGATTGTTTATGCGACTACTTTCTGTGAAAGCTTACAAAAAAGCAGCGTAGCAAAATTGGTTCCATTGAGTAATGAAACCAATTTTTTCAGCCACGACTAGAATTAAAGTATTAACGGATAAAAAACGGCACAGAATTGATAACTGAGGCACCACAGGGACCATAATTTTACCTCAGCTTTTTTTTGTAATGACAAAAGATGAATTTGTCACCATGAAATTCGTTGGCGATTTTGTTAGAGTTTGTGTGTGGTGAACATTTATCTTGGGTGTGGAGTTAAGTTTAGTTTAAACATATTTTTTTTACCAAAATTATTCCTAGTTACATACATAGACTAACAGCAGTTTCATTTATTTTCTGGTTAAAAAGGTTTGACCACAAGTTCTCCAAATAAAGTTAAGAACACTTAAAATTTTTATGGGGAATGATTTTGGTATTTTGAAATTAGATTAAATGAGTGTGAAGAGTGTGCTTAAAAGAAAATAAAGAGAGGTAATCAAATAGCTCTAATTTTGTTCAAAATGAACAAAATTAGCCATATTTGTTACCCCATTTAGTGAAATATGCAAGCATGTTCTATAAGGAACTTTCTTTGTCTTCACGAACAAATTAGACGCTTACAAGATTAAAACTGTAGATCTTTTCTTACGAGTTTTAGTTTGAAGGTAGTTGTTGATCTTAACTTTTTAAGAAACTTTGGTGCGTTTTCTGAATGGTTTCATTGAAAGTTTGGAAAGAAAGACTGGAGCACGCTAAGTGAGCATTATCATTTAAAATGTTATTTTATTCCTTACCCTCTGTTATTAGACTGCACGACCGTTGTTGTTGTTGTTGTTGTTGTTGTTGTTTATGCTGTTTGTTTCTTTACCTGAGTATTAGGATTTTGAGGCAAACTCGGCTTCAGATGACGAAGAATAATGATCTCTTATAAGTTTTTCTGTGACAGCCCCTGAATAGATCGGTCCGTACTGTCAGGCAAAATATACCTCTATTTAAATTGATTAAAAATCAGGTCCCCTACAATTCAGCACATCGCTCGGATTTTCCGTATAATGGAAAATACCCTGGACGTAAGTGTGGTATTTTTAGGTCATTTTAAGGTATTTCGGCTTTGGTGGTACTTTGGCCAATACGCTTGAAGAATAACAAATACCTTTAATGCTTTCAAATCGTCTGTGGAGATATTTCCGGTATGTTTCAATATGAAAAAAAAAAAACGTAGTCAAACACTGTCTTCAAATTATAATATGCCTAATTCGAATGTTTTGTTAATTTTGGTTTTAGCAACGTCATCTTCAGTTATGTTTGTAACGTTATTAAACCCGCGTGCGATATGACGCGCTTTCATGGCTGCGCTCCATTCGGAACATCCCTCGGCCATTTCCGTAAACTGCAACAGACCTGGACTGAATAAAAAGCGGATGGGTATGTAACAAAACTGTGCATTTTGTCAGACGGAAATAGTGTAAGAAAACCTAGCGCGGAAACAATTGGCGCTACCTTTATATTTTATACAGTAAATGACGGCTAAAAAAACTTAATTTTTGAGAATGACGAATCATTCTCAAAACTTAAGGTTTTTTTAGCCACTATTTATGAATCTTAAGATATTTATATAAGGATACGATGGTTTCATGTCAGTGACTTAAACGAGTAGCGTTGGCGACGTCGAATGTTTTCACTAAAAGTTCCGAGGGCTAACACCATTTTTAACTGACGTCATCGATTTTTTCCAAGGTTTTCCCGTAATTTTTACAAATATTCCGTCTATGTACATCCGTGGTTGATCGTGAGATTAGCCGAGTCGTGTTCCGAATGGGCTGCGCTCTTATTATTCCAGAGGTATTTTCCGTAAAATCGCCGAGGGTTTCTGATCGGCCGCCATACAACAAAGTATAGTCTCCATACAGCTATTCAAGCCAGGTTTGGCACCCACTCCCAGCGCTATTGTTTAATTTTATACCTTAACATTTCATTTCACAAATTGAATGAACCTTCTTTATTTCTTCAATTGTCATTTTAATAATAATAATAATAATAATAATAAAATCTTTATTTAAAGAAGGTAGCTCATTAAGCTGTCATCATACAAACAATACAATGAAGAACTTATTTACAATGAGGCCCTCTATAACAATAGGAGGTATTGATCATCATATATATTCATGCATTTGAAATGATATATGTAATGATTTAAAATTATGCTAGTAAACATGAATATGACGATAACGTGTTATGATTGGGAATGATGATGATGATGATGATGATGAAAATGGTGATAATAATTATTGTGATTATAACAACGATCAGAAATGAAAAGGATATCAATTATTTATAAGACATACACAGTAATGAATAAAAGGAACCGTTCTGGTTAAACCCCGTTATTTTCCATCAAATAGTTTTTCAGATATCTTTTAAAGCAAGATACATTTTCAATCATTCGTAGGTTATGAGGAATAGAATTCCATACCTGTATATGAGAATGATTTCTTTAAAAAATCTGTTTTGGGAGCACATTTATGAGATATTTGGTTGCAGTATTCAGATCGTAATTCATAAAATTGGTTATGACTTAGTGTTACAAATTTCGACATAAAGGAGGGAGCTAACCCGTGAATGGTTTTGTAAACCATTAGAATCGTGAAATATTTACGTCTGTTTTCAAACGTTAACCATTTCAAAGAAAGGAAATTTTTCTCAGAATTAGACCGTTTTGGCTGGCAGAGAATAATTCGTGCAGCTCTTTTTTGAATCTTATTAACTCTTTGAATAGATGAGGATTTACAATTGCTCCAAAGAATACACCCATAGTCAAAATACGGAGTAATGTAAGAATTATAAAACATTTGTTTCGTGTCGATTGTGAGAAAGTTACATATTCTTTTAAGTAAGTATAACTGTGATGTCAATTTCCTACACAATTGATCAACATGAACTTCCCAGGCTAACGTGTTATCAATATGTACACCTAAAAGCTTTTGAGAGGAAACATTTTCGATTTGCATACCGCTTATACTTAAGTTTAATGCAGAACTATTTTTTATTTTATGTTTAGACCCTATTAGCATGCATGTAGTTTTAGTGGGATTTAGAATCATGTTGTTTTGTCTGCACCATCGTTCAATTCTTGTAAGATCGTCTTGCAAATATTTACTGATCAGCGGTACTGAAGAACTACATTTATGTAGTGTTGTATCATCAGCATACATGTCCAAGTTTGACGTTAAAGTTAAAGAAAGATCATTGACGTAGATCAAAAACAGAATAGGTCCAAGTATCGATCCCTGAGGAACGCCTGATGTAATTAGTTTCATATCAGATTGAACAGTGTCATTTTTAACCACTTGACGTCTTTCACTTAGATATGAACGAAATAAGTTACATGTTTTATATGTGAAATGATGTAGCTGTAGTTTATACAAGAGAATATCATGATCAACAAGGTCGAACGCCTTTCTAAAATCAAGGAACACAGATCCCACCATATTACCTTGATCTAATTCTGATAACCACGTATCTACTAATCGAATAAGGGCAGTTTGACACGAATGATTTTCTCTGAAACCAGATTGCTGTGAAAACAATATATCTGTTTGTTTTAGATAGGTTTTTAGCTGATTAGCGATGTGTCGCTCAAATACCTTTGATAAAGTAGGTAAAATTGAAATGGGTCGATAGTTATTAGGATCGTTCTTTTCGCCTCCTTTAAAAAGGGCTTTAACACTAGCCATTTTAAAATCTTTTGGAAAAATACCTTTAGAAATACAAGTATTGATGATACATGCAATGGGTTTTGAAATAAAATCTTTACATATTTTCAAAATTTTGGCCCAATTCCATCGAGCCCAGTTGATTTATTACTGTCTAAATTATTGATGATATTTCGTACTTCTATAGGTGTAATGAATGTTACCTCAAAATAACGGTCGAACAGTTTTCTATCAAGGTGATTTTTCAGAGTTTTAAAATAATCTGTATCAACATGAATCTTATCAACTATATTCGATATATTAACGAAATGATTGTTCAATGTATTCACGACATTTAGAATACCCTCAACTTCATTCGATTGAAATTTTAATTTAGAAGGCAATTGATGGTCAATTTTATTGCTAGTAATATTACGAAGATTTTGCCAAAGATTTTTTGGATCGGATTTCTTTTTAATTGCTTCATTAAAGTAATCTTTTTTACTTTTTCTTATAATTGAGGTTACTTTATTTCTCCAAAGTTTATACATTTGCCAGTTTCCTTGATGTTTAAATTCGTCTCTAGTTAATATTGCATCTTTTATAGATTTATTATACCATTCTGGCTGTTTAAATCTTTTAACACGTTTTTCTTTAACAGGTAGATGCTTAGAAAGAATGTCATTTAATAACCTATAAAGAAACCCTAATGCCTTATCAGGGTCTGATATTGTTTCAATAGTATCGAAATTAATACGAGTTAAATCATGCAAGAAAACGTCCATGTTCAACTTCGCAAAAGAACGATAGGAAATCGTTTTGAAATTTTCCTTATTGGGAAATTTAGCATGATTTTGGTACGTTAAAGCTATAGGGAAGTGATCGCTGATTGCAATTTTCGACACGAAAGTCTCGGAAATAAATTGCTTGCATGTACTATAAATATGATCTATTATGCTAGAAGAATTATTCGTTACCCTAGTTGGCGTTTTTATGTGCTGATAAAGGCCTAAGTCCTGAACCATCTTTGCCCATTTTGTATTACTGTAAGTAGATGTTAAAGAATAATGAATGTTATAATCGCCTAGTAATATGAAATCCAAATTGGCAGCATCAGCGAAATTTAATTGCTCTTCATACCTATCAATCCATGCCTGTTTACTGTTTGGTGGTCTATATGCAAAATTAAGTAAGACTGATTTATTATTTGAAAACATAACTTCTAGCCAAATGCTTTCAATATCACTTATTTCAAGATCAGTTCTTCGCTGATAATTAATGTTAGCAGCTATATATATAAGTAAACCGCCACCGAGCTTTTGCAGGCGATCTTTTCTTTCAAAAACGTAACCGTGTAAGTATAAATCAGAATCTGTAACATTTTCAGTCAAAAAAGTTTCCGACAAGCCAAGGATACTAATAGAATGTGTTTTGCTTAGAATTATACGAATTTCATCTAATTTAGGAAGTAAGTGCTGTATATTCAAGGAGGCTACGTGTTATCCCTTTTCTTTGAAATTAAATGCTAACAAGCTACTGACTTCTTCATCATCATCCGTATTTTGACTATTCTGTTGGTCTGATTTATGTAATTTTGCAGAGGGGGTTCGGTCAGTTTTTGCATGGTTAAAAAGCGAGCTTTCATTGTTTATCTTTTTTGTACAGTTTACGTGTAACTTAGGCGAAGTGATGTTCGATAAAGTATTCGGGACATATTTTAAACTAACAGATGAATGATGATTACATGAATTAGGATAGTCACACAGTATATTATATCTGTTATAACATTTAACAGAGGAGTGTATGTCTAACCCGTCCTAGCAATTACTATATCTACACTCAGATTCAATATGGTTTGTTAGGCCGCAATTCCAGCATCGTCTTTTATTAGTTTTAAATTGATATGTGTGAGGTTTTCCAGCAAATGGTTTGTTTCTGTTGGTGTAGGAGTAACGTGGCATACGTGTGTCATCTTGGTTCCTTCTGGGATGAGTTACTCGTTTCTTAATGATCACGATTTCTCCATTAATAGCGTTTACTAAGGCACTAGATCCGCTCTTGTTGAGATGTATTGAATCACGACTGTATAACTGGCATACTGTTTTCCCATTAGCGAATACAAATGCCTGAAAGCACTCAATTAACCCCGCCTTCGTATCTTCACAAACTTGCTTTATGGTATCATTTAGCGGTATGACGTCAACATCACTTCTCGGACAAACAGTACACAAAAATACACTGCACTTTATTGCTGAAACAATCGCTTTCATTTCTTTGTAAACAGATTCTAACCGTCCTTCAGCAGCATCATTTCCACCTATGTACACGATGATATTTTTGTAAGAATCTAGATTCATTTCATCTAACTTTGATTGAATATCCTTTGTCTTCCTTCCTGGCAAGGTTTTAACATCTATTCTGGTATCGAGACCGCGTTTATTAATTCCCTTAAGTATGGAATCTCCAATAATAAGAGTCCTGTCAGCGGATATTTTAGCTGGCGTATTCGAAATAAATTTCGATGTTTCCAGATTTGTTAGCGGTGTTTCCAGATTTTCCGAATGCTTCCCGTTAAAATCACCTACATTTTCTATCACGTTACTTGGTCCAGGAGTACTGATACTAGTAGCTGATTTCACGTTCTTTTCAACAACTTCAATTGCACTTTGCGGATATCTTTTATCAATCTGTTCTCGTGAAATAAATTTCACTGTGTCCTGGAGTGATTTAATCTGTTGTTGCAATTTATCATTTGTTTGTTTTGTTTCAATAATACATTGATCGTTTGATTGTTTGAGACAGTCCAGCTGCTCGGTAGTTCCCTTTTCCTTTAATGTAATTTGCTTTTTAATACTGGCAATCTCATCTCTTATTTGAGAAAAATGTAGGCTGGTGTTCATGTAGAATTCATCGGCTTCATGCTTTAACCGTTGCAGTAGAACCTTCAGGGATTTTATTTCGTTTACCATTTGATTTTGTTGTGTTCGACTCGCGTTGTGCATTTCCGTTTTTGCATTCTGATCTGAGTCTGGTCTTGTTTCCGGTTGTTCCAATTGAGGTGATGATATGTTTCGTTGTGTGATTTCATCATTTGTTTCCGATATTTCGGGGGTAGGGCAATCTGTTGATAACCGTTGTTCTAATGGATGTGATAATGTGTTGCATTGAAAATTGTCATCATTTGGTAAAGAGACTTTTGAGCAATGTACAATTTTACCATCAAGCTCAGAATCCATTTTCTTCTTACCATCCGGCGTACCATTTAAGAATTTTAAAGCCAAAAATTTGACACAGTCATTCAGATCTGTAGCTGTACTATTCTCCTGTATAAGCCACTGTTGCATGTTATCAACTATGTTCGGTAAATCGACTCTCAGAAAATGTTTTTCAAATTTTCCGTTTATCAGACTTGTGCATTTCGTATGATAAAGATTAATTGTAAACAAATTAGATTTATTTTGACTGATCTTCATTTGAGTCTCTACGAGATAACCGTTCTTGTCAACAATGGGTTTCTGATTTACATCATATTTTTCGGAAACAAAATAATTACCGCCAGCATTTCTGAATAGTTCATACATACCACTGCTCAAAGTTAATATAATTCCTCCACCGGATTGTTTAACGATTATATCCTCCCTTTGAGTGAAAAGTAGCTTCTTTTCCATAGCCGATATTTCGTTTAGTTTGAAGTTTCTCTCTGAACTTGCGTTACTTTGTTCACCCTTTCGTTTTTTCTTGTTTTCCTTCATTTGTTTGAGCATCACTCGTGTTTTTTCAATTTCGAAACGTCCGTTACATTCAATTTCGTCCGTTTCCGGTCCTCCCGACGCCTTTAGCGAACACATTTTTCTTGATATTCAAGCTATTTTTCACTTGATAAGCATAAATTACATACCAAAATGTCCCGCATGTTGAAAAGAAACATTTTTTTCACTTCTCTTCTTCATTTCAATTGATATTACGTTGAATAATATAATATTTTCAAAAATAACGGCATTCGTTGTTTTTTTTTCCAACGTGACGTCACCGTGGCGCGAAAACGTTCTATGATTAATGCATTATCATAATACTTAGTTATCTAGAACTACTATACATATTTACATTGGGTTGGGTATCTCAACCCTTTGCTGTTTAATCCCTGCTTTTTACGTGCCTGTGATTTTATGATTGAGAAAACATTGTGAAAAAAGAAGAAATTGCTTCTGACAAGCAATTTCTTCTTTTTCCACACTATTTTCTTCCCTACTGAATGGTTATTTTTCAAATTAAATCCACATTAAGTTTTCGTCTGCAAAACCTTTGAATTTGGACAGGCCCAAAATTTTGTTAAACAGGAAAGGGTTAAAGTACTGGATGACTTTGTTTTTCTCGTGTACAGGCGACGAAGATTTTTGGACCGGCGGTTCAAGTTACTCATCAATGGACGCTTATGTGAAGGTCAGATGTTGGTCACCTAATAACATTCAAGAACCTTATTATCAACTAAGTGGCATAAACATCGAATCAGGATCTTCAAGTAAGATGAATTATTTGGATTCATTGAAAGCAAATACAAACCGTTATAAGATAGATACAAAGATGGAAAAATCTTTATTGTTGTTTAGTTGTGTCTACAAAGATATATGTCATTGTATTTAACATATTAATTATTGATTCATGTTCAAATACTTCCGATTTCTCATCGTTTTCTGCTATTCCATATATTTATCGATTCCATTTAATCGACGAAACATATAACGCCGTTTGCGAAATGACGTCACAAAATGCATTAAATGACGTCATTTTCATAACGAAAATATAACATTGCTATTCTTTCTTAGCTCATTTGTATTATAGGGATGAGTGTCTTTTCACTGCGTTAGCACATGGTAGGTATATAACGCCCGTAGAGATCGAAGAAACTATTTAAATACTCGGCACAACATTAAAGCTTCAAGTCTACTTTCTGCGCGTATAGATTACACAATCTAGTTTTAGATCGTGTATTTTTTTTTATCTCGCTATCAGAGTAAACTGTCCTAAAGTAAAACAAATGATTATCAAATAAAAGCCAACTTTGAAATTCGTACAGGTACTTATGACAAAAAAACTTATTTCTGCAAAGTTAGTTTGTATTTTTAAACGAAAATGGCGTGGTCGGTCTTAGTTCAGAGGGTTGTTTGAGGGTCTTCGTCGACCCGCTGTTTTCTAAGATTATGTCGGCTCCGTATCAGAACTGCGTGCTTGTAATAGTAATATCTAAATTTATAAAAGATTAAATAGCAATGTTGCGTTGATGATCGGGAACTATGTTAATTCGACACAGGACTTGCAGATCGAAGGTTTAGGGTTTCCCGAAAGACCTATTGCATTTTACACAGAAATAAAGTGCAATATGATTTCCCCGCGTGATGCGATTTAAACAAACCGAAATTCTTTATTTTATTAGATTGCAATTATAGTTATTCTACTAATGTAATAACAGCCGTGTAATATCAAAATATTCAACGTTTTGTTTTTGTTTTTTTCACTCCCACGACGTCGGTCATATTATAATTTGTGTATAATATTCGCAACCTAATTAACACAGGTTTTGCGCTTGTTCAGAGAGAAGTGGTATCTGAATCAAGACAAGCTACCGCCATGCATGTTCATGGACTTATCGTTCACAAGAAGTCCAGATTATGAGTTTTATGTTACAAAAAAGGCATCGCAAAGGCCAATATCGTTATTTCTTCGGTTACACGCGTCATAATTATCCTTATCACATTTTTTAAAACTTTGGATATGGTTTGTAACTGTAGCGAATTTGAATGGGTACGAATATACCTAAAGTCAATTAAGGATGTCAACAAGGTTATTCCCCTTTCTTCTTTCGGCGCCATCTATTCAAAAAGGAAGACCTCGTTATATCAGCTTATTTCGGTTAGTTTTCCTTTTTCATCTATCTATTTAACTAGTACATGTTTAATGCCCTTTCTTGAATAAGCCTTGATAGGTTAAAGTATAAGCTACACGCCCTACGTTTCCATTTATTTGTAAATATTAGAAAGCCTGCGTTCTTTGATTATCTGCAATCTCAAGACGCTCATTAAATTAAGAGGAGGCACTTCGTTAGCTTTCGTGACCAGTCGGCGACAATCGTTTATCCCCTAGGTGGCGCTCTTCTTTAGTGGGTATAAAAGAGCGTGTCAAGCAGTCTAGAGTCAATTCGTGTGAGAACAGCAAGCAGTGAACATTGCAACAACAACAACTCGCTTTAGGGTAAATAGGCTCTCTCTTCATTTCCTTTTTCTGTTATATCTCGAACAGTCATCAAGGAGCGCAATTGAGGCCGTGCTGCTCGCTTCGGGATTGTTGTTGTGTGACTGGGTATTTTGAAGCCAGCGTCATAGAGGTTAGTAGAGGATCCTCATTGAAGCTAGTAGTAAAGGACGTCACTTTGGGCCTGGCGTCATTGACGTAGCCTATTTGAATTTTAGGTGTGTTGTTCTCGGCTGCCTAGGGTGATTATTTAGACGCTAAAGTTGCCGACCTGCTTGAGAGGTCCTGGAGAAGGTCCCTGTATATACCTTGGTTCCCCCATCCTTTTTGTTCCCGAAGGAACGTTACAGTAACTAAATTGTGTTTGTCGATATATTGCTCGAGGATTATACGAAAATACGTACATATAATTATGAAGCAAACTGAAGTTCATATTAAGGTACCAACAGGTGCTATAATACTATTTGTAAATTGTCAGGTTTTCCAACATTCCTAGATTACAATCATGGCTGTGGCGCAGTACCGGATATAGTTAATGTGAGGACGAGGCTGGGGACCAGTAGTGATAGTTGGTACTCAGACGCACAAGGTTGGTAACATTAGATCGTTCTTCACTTACAGTAAGAAATACATAAACTGGAACAAACTGCATAATTCTCAATTTTCGACATTTTTGTAAAAAAAAAAATAAAAAATAAATAATTGATGACTTTTCTCAAAAGTTAAAACTATTGCCATTATTTCAGTACAAGAATTATTCCAATTTGAATGGTAGAACTGGTATAAGAGACAAAAGTAGGCCGTAGCCCGTGTTTTAAAATTTAAAATACTCGCAATTTGCGGAGAAATTTCAATTTTTTAGCAAATGTATTTACACGAGTGAGCACGTGTACGAAGGTCTTTACTATTCACACATCATGATTGTCCGATATCTCTTGACCTGATAATCCAATTTCTCTTGACCTGATAATCCAATTTCTCTTGACCTGATAATCCAAATTCTCTTGACCATTGTGATTACAATAACTGTTTTTATAATATGACCTACGTCGCGGGAGTGAAATAAACCCGTTGAATATTTTTGATATTACACGGGTGTTATTACACTAGTGGAATATCTATGCAAATGAGCTCAGAGCGATTAGCGACGCTATTTTGTAACCGCCAAAAAAGACGTCATAGTGTTTCTATTGTGACGTCAGTTTTAAACGACGTTATAAGTTTTGCGGAAAATTGAAATGTTGAATTTCAGAAATTTCGACGATTTTTCGCAAAAAAAATCGGGTCATATTATAAATAGAATATAAAATTTGTGTTCATAAAATACGGAATTTATTGAACTCGTCATCTAAAAACAGATAAAAACTCGGCGCAGCCTCGTTTTTATCTGTTTATAGATGACTCGTTTAATAAATTCAGTATTCCATGACCACTCATTCAATATCCTCTATGTGTATAACAGGAACAAATCGTCATATTTCACAAGGATTCTATGCGAGCAATGGTGGAGTTGTCTATGCTTACAGTAATAAGACAGTCAGGGTTTGGATCCCTTCTTCTGATGGTCTAGGTACGTTTACTAACTATTTATTGACCTGTATAGTAGATATTGCTTAAGTAACGACATCTATTAAGCGACCATTTTATAATGCGACCATCATAATTAGGCCATATATCGTATAATGTCTGCAGTTGTAGACATTCTTAACCGAAAAGTTTTTATCATTAAAACCGATGTTGCTGGAACAAAAAAAAGGTCTTAATGAGGCGATTCTATTGGCTCGAAAACCATAGGACTAAGTGCGATTTTTTGGACAGTCTATATATGCTATAAAAATGATATGTTGCATCTACCATGAAATATTGCATCAAACTATCATTCCCATGAGCGACCACTTTTTTTGCGGTCCCTTAACACAAGTTGCTTAGCACAAGTTTTACTGTATATTATTTACAAACAATTCATTTGCTTTAATGCCTCTTTATTTACAAAAACTGATTTAGAATGTACGTCCATTTTGCAACGTCAATATTATCGCATGTGATGCCAAATACTTTAAAGTGCAACATGCTATACTTTTTATACCCCCCACCTACGAAGAAGAGGGGGGTATATTGGTTTCACCATGTCTGTCTGTCTGTCCATCCGTCCGTCCGTCCATCCGTCCGTCCGTCCGTCCGTCCGTAGACCTTTTCGTTTCCGGACTCTAACTCAAGAACCAAATGACCTACAATCATGAAACTTTACACAAATGTTCCTTATGACCCAAGGAAGTGCCCTATTGTTTTTGGGTCATGTAGGTCAAAGGTCAAGGTCACAGTCACCTTTTGTTCAATTTTCGTTTCCGGACTCTAACTCAAGAACCAAGTGGCCTACAATCATGAAACTTTATACAAATGTTCCTTATGACCCAAGGATGTGCCCTATTGTTTTGGGGTCATGTAGGTCGAAGGTCAAGGTCACAGTCAGCCTTTGTTCAATTTTCGTTTCCGGACTCTAACTCAAGAACCAAAAGGCCTACAATCATGAAACTTTATACAAATGTTCCTTATGACCCAAGGAAGTGCCCTATTGTTTTGGGGTCATATAGGTCAAAGGTCAAGGTCACAGTCAATTTTTGATCAATTTTCATTTCTGGACTCTTAACTCAAAAACCAAGCGACCGAGAATTATGAAACTTCATGCAAATGTCACATATGACCTCAATATTAGTTATAAACACATCCTGCACTAATAGCACTTGCATTCTAACAAAGCGCTTGTGGGGGGTATTAGTCCGCTCTGCGACAGTTCTAGTTAATCCTGGAATATTTTAGCAAAATTATGCTTTAGATCTGTCACACGAAAAGAAGACTATCCAGGAGTTTCGTTTAAATAATATTGTTTCTATAGACTGGATCCAGTATAGGTTCATTGGTCGCAAGAAATAAATGTTATTTTATGGTAAACAGAAGTTGTCTAAAGATTAAAAATTGAATAAATCCAATTGTGTGTTGTATGCATTTTTCGGGGGATAAAGTCCTTTTTTTTTCAATAAATTGTTTTTCAAGGGAAAAGTCTTCAGTTAAAAAAATCGTGAAATTGACAAGATGAACTATTTTGGAAAGAATTTGGAATTAAATTGAATGAGTGTGTGGAGCGAGTTTTGAGTGAAATTAAGGGGGGGGGGGTAATCTAATATCGCTTATTTTGTTCAAAATTCATTACCTCCCTGTAATAAGATATGCATAAAAGTTCTGTAAATTGCTTCCTTTTTCTTCAAGAACCAATGAGACGCTAACAATGTCAATTATGACAGTGAAATCGCGATTTTTTCCATTTAAATCTATTTTGAATATAGCTGTTGATTGTATACTTTTAAGTCATTTTTGAGCGTTTTTGATCGATTTGAGTTAATGTTTGGAATGAAGGAATGGGGCGTTGAGTGAGTGATTTAGAACGGTTTTGATTGAGATGAATGTCAATAACACGATGTAACTAACTGTAACTGTGCAATGATGACTCGGCATGATATTTAATACAGGTAAAGATTTATTTGTTGCTGATGACGGATGGGGCCTGGATTACGTAGTTTCCGGTCTGGCTGTATTAGAGATACGTGCTTGGTGTAACTTACAAAACACTATTTACACACGAAAGTTCACACAACTGGGACCTAACGTAACGAATGAACAGTCACTTATAACCTTAAACACTGACGACAATACATCGCCAATCTTGGATCTTTTTACTTATATTACGGTAAGTCGATCGTCATACAATGCTTACAGTTCATTACATCGTGAAATTGACATTTAACTCAATCAAAACCATTCTAAATCACTCATTCATCGCTCCACTCATTCATTCCAAACATTCATTCAAATCGATCAAAAACGCTCCAAATGACTAAAAAGTATACAACTAACAGCTACATTCAAAATAAAAACAAATGGGAAAAAATCGTGATTTCACTGCCATAATTGAAATTGTTAGCGTCTGATAGGTTCTTGAAATAATAGGAAGTAATTTACAGAACTTTTATGCATATTTTATTAAAGGGGGGAAATCAATATTGCTAATTTTGTTCATCCTGAACAAAATTTGCAATACTGGTTTACCTCCCATTAAAGTCACTCAAAGTCGCTCCACACATTAATTCAACCTCGTTCCAAAATCATTCTAAAATCATTCATCTTGTTAATTTCACGATGTTGTTAACTGTATATGGGGTGGGGGTAATCTTGGCAATAGTCAGTTTTACCATTTGAAATCTTATGAGATGACCTCAGGGCCCGTGGTTATAAAACTTTTCGCAGGCTCAACTGATAATTTTATCACATTTTAAATGTAATAAAATGTATGAAAATAAAAGATAATATTAATAACTTATTATTTATAATTTGTTGCTATAAGTTGATAATGGAGGAGTACATAAGTCAGCTACTTAGAAAAGAACAGATCACCGTGTATCAACGTACACCGGATATAGCGATTAGTGAGTCAAGGGAAATATCTACGAAGTGGGATCCATGGTAAGTATTTCTTTTATTATGTCCGTGTTTGTTGTGATTTTACTTAGTGAAAAACAAATTTACACCACTGAGGTAGTCGGTTATGTTTGTCTCTTTGGAAAACATGAAATAATTTGTTTCTGTCATAGAATAAAGGAAAATAATACGTCTAATCACTGACAATTTTCTTCGCCTTCTGCGAAATCGAATGAAAATGCTCATATTTTACGTAACTGGCCCACGATTTACTTTGCTATACTTTCTTTGTTGACCAAAGATTTTACATACTAAATTTTACTGCGAAATTATTTTTTGTTTTTGGAATATTTAGATAGGAAAAAATCTACCGGTGTACGGCCTATAGCAGACAATTTCAAATCAGTGTACGAACGATAGAAAAAGTAGTGTACGAATATAGCTCAAGGGAAGGGTAAAATATCCTTACTTATACGAGCGCAAAATAAGAAATTATGTATGAAAACGCCTACATGACTCTTTAGTAACATTTTGGCGTTTTCGATTAGGATTCTGTTCTAGTTTTTTGCGAAAAACGGGGGAATCGTTAATCATATTGATTAAAAAATATAGATGATAATCATTTTACAGAACTTTATATTTTTAGCATGGTTTTCTTAGACAACGGCTAGTCCCGTTGCAGAAGGCAACCTCCTGTGAAACCAAGTTGTTTCGTTGAATTCAATTTATAAGCTAAAATTTCGCATTTCTACAGATTATGCGTCAGGTTAATGTCAGACTAGTTTTACGAACTGTTTCAGAATCGGATAACAGGTCGATTTCTTGTAATATATCAGAAATACTATCATGTAAATGTTTTCCCTATCGTCCTATGTCATTGAATAATCGCGGCGTTTTAACCATTGGGTCTTTGATTTTACAAGATACCTTTCTACATCAAAATATTAACAGATAGAGAGAAAAAAGATGTGATTTTTAACAAGGTTGTTAAAGAATCACGATTCCACCCAAAACATTTGAGCGGCCTCAGATGATTTATGATATTCACATGGTAATAATTAACGCGTATTTTCGAACCATGTTTATTCACGCAAATCAATATGACCGATAACAATATTGAATTGACATATATTTCCTATATCCAATATCCCCGAAAAATAAGAACCAACGAATACGTTAGAAAAGACACCATCAAAATCCATTTCAAGCCTGTCTCAATTGTGGTTCAAAATGGAAGCGCTTGGGAACGATTTGATATTCGAAACGCATGACTGGTTGAAATACCGTTTACCTACATCATGCTAACGTTCTCAGATAGGTAGGGGTATACAATAATAAATATAAATCGGATTGGTCTCTTTACCGTTTTGAAATTGATAGATTAGCCGAAGCCACATACAACTGTTTTACAATCCAATTTCGTTTTGTCGATTAGTATAGTAAACCTACTACACAAAATCAAGACACAATCTCTTGCAGTCGAAGGCTGTTGCTGTAAGAAGTTATTGGTGACAAAAGTTAGCTTAGTTTTAGAACGGATCTCCACATGGGGATTTCTATTTAGCATGGTACCGTTGATTTAACGTTCTGCAAACGTTTTAATCGTAAACATATGACAGGGTTTGGCCAGTTAGTGTATACAAATTTATCGTAATCACAAGTCATGATACAAGGATATTAGTAAAATTTTTATTACGAATCTCAGGCCTCGAGGTCCGCCATGCCTTCTGAATTAAAACGTTCGAGAAACAATTTGCAAATTTTGCCCAACACACGCATTTGCGTGCAAAGCGCGGTATCATTTTCGAAAATAACAGGCGTTTTGGTAACTGAACGCAGGGCTGGTCTGCCTGCCAAACAGGGAAAAGGGGTGTGCAAAATGGACACGGCGGAAGAGCAAAGGTTTAGAAAGCGCTCAAAACTTTCTGAGCGGACGAAATGACGAAATTTGAGTAGGTGGGCCCTCGAAGTAAAGAGCGTATGCAAAGCCTATGCACCGGTTACAAAACAAATTCATGGCGTCTTTTCAGCGTATGTAACAATTTTCGTAAGTTTAACATCCTCAATTCACCAGTAAGTGTAATGCGTCCGTACCTTGTAGAAACATGTTTAAGCAATAGGCTATGTGATAATAATCAAGCCGATGCTGTAATATTCTTAACTTAAATCGAAACCCATTACAATGCCCTAGATAACCTTTTCACCAACGTTTAAATTTGTAGAACTGAACTTTACCAGAGTGAAGATTATTTTGTGCATAAAGATTTGCCAAAATTATCACCATCGCATTCGAAAAATATATCGCCGAATTAAGGGTAAAATAGACCCTCGTTGCAGACAGTCTCTAGACTCGATATGACGTCACTGTCTGGATTTCACAGTCATTGCCCCCTATGACCCAATTTCTCTAGACTTCACTTGGTTGAGCAGAAAGTGGGATGGATATACTTTTTGAATAGTTAAGTTTCATTGGCTAAAAAGCAAAGGCGATCGATAGAGACTTTGCTGTGCGTCTCAAACACCCAGAGCATTTAAATTGTAAAAGACCATTAACATAACAATACATGCGCATGTTAAGAAAATTTACAGGGTAAGAATACGTATAATTTATATAGTCCAGTCAAAATAGCGAAATATGGCCTCAACCCAAAACAAATTGCAACAAAAACGTTCTTGAGTTTTTTGAGTAGCTTGACCCTCCCTAGATGACATACTAAAAGTAGGACAAAATCGGAAGATACGTATTTTGATTTTTCAATACATTTTGATACCCACTAGTAATGCCTGTAGTACAACTAATTTGATGAGAACATTGTGTAATATACCTGGAATAAAACTGATTTGTGCAAGCAAAATTTATCAAATATCCTTTGAATTACCTCTAGAAATTTAACCACAACTTTTATTGATGGTTTGCGTAAAATGTATGGCATTTTAAACATAAAAAGACAAATTCAAATTAATCTTACCCCACCCACTTAATTTAACATTAGAATGGATAGAAAAATACCTTCTGGTATTGAAACATTTTCATATACACTCTTATCAACAAGTTCAAAACAGTATTGTTTTATTGGACTGATCTTTTTGTATGTCTGCCTGTCCCACAGGCAATTGTTTCATTACAAAAGACCATGTATCCAACATCTGCTCATGTAAACTCATTCAGTAGTCACTGAATTTAACTTTTGATGATTCCTTAGTTTAATCATTAGTTTGACAATTTTCCTTTTAATTGTTACCAGATTGTGTAAAATATGCTGGAAATGGTGAGAGTTGATGAGGTACAGGACTAGTTTGACACCTTGTCTTATATGATAACGCACATTTGTGTATTTGACAAAAATTTGATAATGAAATTGCCTGTGATCTGTCTGTCTAAGAATAATTTTCTGAAACTTCAATTCCAAACAATTCAAAATGAAGGTATATATGTCACTAACCTAGTGCTACATTTCTTTTTTTTTTAATTCAGTATAACAATGACTCAAAGAAACTTTTAAAATTCTGAGATTACCTTACCTAAAACTTTAAAAGAGGCTTTGCAAAAGTAAGATACGCCATTGGAACCCTGATCATTTGATAACCTTAAATGGGGCTACCACAGCTACATTACAGCCAAATTTCATAGAAAATTTTGTTGTAATTTCAGATACTTTAAAAATCTTAATTTTTCGGTTGTCAAACTTTTCTAATCTTCATAATAATATGTCTTAAATTTTACCCGTTGAAGCTTAAACATCGATACTAAATTATATGTCCTAGATTTCATACCAATAACGTTTAACCCAAATTGTTCTTTAGGTTCTCTACGTGAATCATTTTTGGTTAAATTTTGAAATTTTCATAATTATCCCTCTCTTTTTCCTAAATTAATTGAATCAAAGAATAATATAGTGGAAATTGGAAATGGTTTCTTACAACACCTAATTAACATTATTTCATTCATATCAAGACAAGTTATTTCAAGTTTTGTTTGTTTGAATGGGGGTTTACGCCGTTTTCAACAATCTTTCATTTAAAACGCGATGGCAGCAGCACTTTACAATGGATTCCTGGTATTCTGACACCAGTACCACCATTACATCCTTTCTAGCCTATAGCCTACTATAAAATTAATACAACTTTATTAACAAAGCTGGTAGATTATCGAGCAATGTTATGGTTAGGGTCCTTGATATTTTTTCAAAAATTAAAAATAACCTTTTTTTTTCGTTTTTATCTTGTGGAAATATACCAGGCAAATTGGCTAGGGGGGCAAATTCAAAAACCTGTCCAATTATTTCTCGATTCATGTTTAATTTATTAGCCCATGATCAAGTCAATTAATTTAAAACTAGGGTTGTGGTTTCATGAACTTTTTTTTAAATAAAAGCATTTTTTACCCATTTCAAATCTTATACCTCGTGATATAAGGGGCGTTTGTAATCAATCTGCATGGTGTACTAGGAAAGATTCGTTAGACAACTTCATTCAAAATTGATATTTATGCCTCACATAGTCAGTCATTTTAATAATTTCGATATAAATTGTTCGTGAACATGCACTTGTTGAAAAGCTTTGAAGCACAAGCTTGTTAGTCCCCTACCGGTGTTCACACCGGAGGGGACTATAGGTTTGCCCTCCGTCTGTCCGTCCGTCTGTCCGTCCGTCTGTCCGTCCGTCCGTTTGTCTGTCCGTCCGTCTGTCTGCTCAAATCTGGATCCCGCGATAACTTAATAACTAAGCAAGCGTTTTTGATGAAAGTTGGTATATGACTAGATGGCAATGTGTAGATTATGCATATCATTTTATTTTTGTTTTACGACTTAAATGGAGGTTGCTATGGTTACAGAAATAGTGAAAATATGGCCAAAATGGGATCCTTTGATAAGATAATAACTAAGCAAGCTAGTTTGATGAGACTTGGTATATGACTATATGGCAATGTGTAGATTATGCACATCATTTTATTTTTGTTTTTAGACTAAAATTGTTGTTGCTATGGTTACGGAAATAGTGAAAATATGGCAAAAAATATTGGATCCTGCGATAAATTAATAAGTAAGCAAGCTAATTTGATGAGACTTGATATATGACTAGATGGCAATGTGTAGATTATGCACATCATTTTATCTTTGTTCTTTGACAAAAAGTGCGGTTGCTATGGTAACGGAAATAATGAAAATATGACAAACAAGAGGACCAAGATGGTCCTAGATCGCTCACTTGAGTCTTTTTGACCCCTGGGACATCACATTAATTAGATAGGCAGATGTCAAAAAGAAGATATTTGCCTAAGATCAATACCATGGAACATTTTCAGCGAAGAGCAAGACAGATATGCCTTTTTGCTCTTTGATTCTATGTAAAAAAGGGATGCACCCAGGTGGACCCTAAATGTGATCCCAGGGTCTTGATATGAACAAACTTGGAAGAGGTCCATAAGATGATGCTATATTCTAAATATGAAAGCTGTCTGCCTTCTGGTTTCAGAGAAGATGATTTTGGAATGTTTTTCCTATTTTCACCCATCCTACTCAGATGAGCTGAATTGGATGAGCCCGGGTGGAGCCCAAATATGACCCAAAATTCTTGATATGAACAAACTTGGTAGGGACAGATATGCCTTTTTGCTCTTTGATTCTATGTAAAAAAGGGATGCACCCAGGTGGACCCTAAATGTGACCCCAGGGTCTTGATATGAACAAACTTGGAAGAGGTCCATTAGATGATGCTATATTCTAAATATGAAAGCTGTCTGCCTTCTGGTTTCAGAGAAGATGAATTTGGAAGGTTTTCCTATTTTCACCCATCCTACTCAGATGAGCTGAAAGGGATGAGCCAGGGTGGAGCCCAAATATGATCCTAGGGTCTTGATATGAACAAACTTGGTACAAGTCCACTAGATGATGCTACATACCAAATATTGAAGCTGTCTGCCTTCTGGCTTCATAGAAGAAGATTTTTGAAGATTTTAATTTTTTTTACCCATAGTGCTCATAAGAGATAAAGGGATGTACCCATGCAAAGCCCAAATATAACCCAAGGGTCTTGATATGAACAAACTTTGTAGAGGCCCACTAGGTGATACTACATACCAAAAATGAAAGCAGTGTGCCCTCTGGTTTCGATCTAAGAAGATTTTAAAAGATTTTCGCTCTTTGATTCTATCTAAAAAGGGTTTGCTCGAGTGGAGCCCAAATATGATCCTAGGGTCTTGATATGAACAAACTTGGTACAAGTCCACTAGATGATGCTACATACCAAATATGGAAGCTGTCTGCCTTCTGGCTTCATAGAAGAAGATTTTTGAAGATTTTAATTTTTTTACCCTTAGTGCTCATAAGAGATAAAGGGATGCACCCGTGCAAAGCCCAAATATGACCCAAAGGTCTTGATATGAACAAACTTTGTAGAGGCCCACTAGGTGATGCTACATACCAAATATGAAAGCTGTCTGCCATCTGGTTTCAGAGAAGAAGATTTTTAAAGATTTCGCTGTTTGATTCTATGTAAAAAGGGTTTGGCCCGGGCAAAGCCCAAATATGACCCCAGGGTCTTGATATGAACAAACTTGGTAGAGGTCTACTAGATGATGCTACAAACCAAATATGAAAGCTGCCTGCCATCTGGTTTCAGAGAAGAAGATTTTTAAAGATTTTCATATTTTCACCCTTTTTGTTAAGGGTAAAGGGAAAGTTAAGGGTGGATTTCATTTATTTGAACAACTTTGGTAGAGCTTGACCCAAGGAACATCCCTGCCAAGTTTCATCAAGATTGGCCCACTGGTTTAGGAGGAGAAGATGTTTAAAGAAATTGTGGACGACGGACGACGCACGACGCACGTCGCACGACGCACGACTGACGACGGACATTCTACGATCACAATAGCTCACCTTGAGCACTTCGTGCTCAGGTGAGCTAAAAATGGATCCTGCAATAACTTAATAACTAGGCAAGCTAACTTGATGAAACCTGTTTTAAAATGTAAAATAATTTATAAGCCATGTTAGTCAGGGTGGTGATGCAGCAGTATTAATCACCTCCAGTGAAAGTTCTCATTTCTTACCAACAAGACTGAAGAAAAACATCTTGGATCAGACAAGGTAACTGTTATTGATACTATTTCTTGCATCTGTCTACTGCTTGCATGAATTGTATAGTGGGCACAGCAGAGACAACAACTCATGTAAGTCTTGTTTAACCCTTTCCAAAACAAAACCTGGTTTTGACATCCCTGATAGAATTGGCGTGGGAAAACATTGAGACAAACAAAGCCGGTAGGGGACTTATGTCCATGTCCAACATGGCTCTTGTTATCATTTGTTCTTCATTCATTTATAAAGGATAGGCTTGCAAAACATTCTCAAAATGGTTTGAATCATTTCTTATTTTTGCTACTAATAAAGCATACTCTCTTTGTATAAGTGTTTTAATTGATGACAAATACTTATCCACGTCAAAATAAGTTTATTGAGTCTTGTTTTAAATAAAAATCAAAACCTCCAATGAATGGGCAATTGGAGCACTTTATTTCAAATTCACTCCTATGCCATTCTTCAATTTAATACGTAATGTTTTGAGAAATGTTTTTGAAACTCGTCAAATGACAAACAAAACCTGTTTCCTAAGTCATTGATGTGATCCACTTGTTTAAAAACTTTCAATTTAAACTTTCTTAACGCCTAATATGAAAATCGCAAAATCTAAAATGCAAACTTTTGAAATTCACAGTTAACCTTACTGTTAGTTTGTCAATTAACTTTTAAAATATGAATTGAATGGGGTCAACATCACATTGCATTCGAAAGAACTAGTACTAGACAATTCCACTGTCGTGCCCAGATGATTGTGCGCTGGGATTCCAGTTACGGGATTCCAGTTACGGGGGAGCCGCCATCATAGCACAGTTGGTAACGCGTCGGACAATCAATCTAGAGATCCCAGGTTCGATCCCGGACGGCAGCACTCAATCTTTCATCACTATTTGTCCCTCACCAAAAGGTTGATAACTGTAAGGATGTGATGGTTGTACTGGTGAGAGAAATACCAGGAAACCATTGTTAGGTGCTCCAGCCTCCGCAATATAACTGAAAAAATGTTGAAAGCGGCACACCCTATCCGACACTTGTCTCCAACCAACGGGTAGAAACCAGTAAAAGATATCTGGGATTAGAAAGATGTAGTCCGGAAAGGAATTTCCTGGTAGTAGCGATGAGAAAAATACCAGGAACCATGGTTAGGTGCTCTGTTTTCCGCGTGATGACATTGTTAATACAGGTATTAAATCCTTTCAAAACAAAACAAGTGATTTTTTTTATCGGCTTTGAATTTAAAAAAAGTATCAAATTTATGTGAATCTTGTGCTTTCGAAAATATAAAACAGCTTTAAGGTTAGAATCAGTGAAAAGAACTAAGATTATTTTTCAAAAAAATATCTCATCCAAAACATTCAGACCTAAAGTTTCCGCATATCAAATCTAGCAATTGTAAAAAATGTTTCAAACGTTAGGTCAAACTAGTGTGTTATTGCAACATTTTTTCACATAATACTAGCATTAATGCTACCAGGCTCATTTTGGTGTGAAAACTGGGGGTTTTTTTTATCATAAATTTACCCCCCCCCCTTCAAAACTTCATATTCATAAATGTCTTCGTGCTTTGTGTAGCTCCTATTCCATAATAGGATGAGGCAATATGAAAAATCCATGGCTCTTGGTATATTTTCAAAAAGCAATTAAACTCTTATGTACAACAGACGGACAACCCATGAAATACATCATTCATATCATTTCTTTATAATTTCAAGAGAACATGTCAACCCAAGACCATATCTAAAGATTTAGATAAAATCAAATCTAAATTTTGGAAAGATTTCTTTATTTGATGTGCTAAATAAGATTGGTGATTATATATCTACAACTATTTTTAGTTACACTTACTCACCTAAAAATTTTGTACATGGGGGGGGGGGGGGGGTTAAAAAGGTTCAAATCTCTTTTAACTTGGACATTGAAAATACTTTGGACTGTTAAAAATGTTTCAGACCTATTTCTTGAAGCCAAGCCCCATTTTTTGCCAAAGCGACCATTTTCTCCTTCTTTTCAATGTTAAAGTGAGTGGGTGGGGTAAGATGTTTTACAAATTATCTCTAAAACTGACCAAATAACAAAGAATATCCTATTTTCAATCAGCCAATGACTTATTACAATCCACTACATGGCTTTTGATATACAAACAACTTCTAATTTAGAATTAAACATGTTTTCTGTAAAAAAGTCTTTATAGGTCTAGTTGGGAAAAATCTATGATAAAAATCACGAAAAAAATCAAAATACGTATCTTCCGATTTTGTCCTACTTTATATATGTTAAACGGGTATGTCTATGGATGTAAAAAAACACAACATTGTTTTCGTTGCAATTTGTTTTGGGTCCTACCATAATTTGACTGGACTATATAGGGGTATAATTTATGTAATAATTTTTTGTTGTGTGTTTGGGGGGGGGGGGGGGGGGGTGTATGGATTCTAACGTAATTAAAATCGACTGACTGAATGAATGGGGTTTAACGCCGCTTTCAACATTATTGCAGTTATATCGCGGCGGCTGGAGCACCTAACAATGGATCCCTGGTATTTCTCACACCAGTACTACCATTACATTCTTTCCTGTCTCCAGCTGTTATCTCAAATAGGTTTACTATTATCAACCCATTGGTGAGAGGCAAATAGTCGGAAAGAATGAATGCCGCCGTCGGGAATCGAACCCGGGACCTCTAGATCCGATTGAGTGTCAATTACACGATGTTCATAACTGTTTTGGGTTAAGTTTTGCAGAGGTTTGAACAGGGCAGATTACAATTAATTACCTTGTTTCATGGCATTATATTTGTTATCTGCAGATCCGTACTATTGATATCTATAATCATTACAAACATCAGAGTTCTACGTTGAATGTTCTTGAATAAATTAATTATCTTAGACAAACGGGAGGATAATTGTATATCTCAGTCGGATAGCAGCTGGAGACTAGGAAAGTATGCAATGGTAATACTGATGATAGGAATAACAGGAATCTATTGTTGAGTACTCCAGTCGCCGCCACATGACTGAAATATATATAAATCGAGGGTTCAGCGCAAGACTATACTAAGTGTCTATATATTGTATAGACACTTAATACAGTTTTGCGCTGAACCCTCGAACCCTCGAAATGCGGCGTTTAAACCCGTGTTAAAAATTTGTAAATATATGTTTGAATGGGGCTTACTTTAAAAGTCTTACCGCGGCGGCTGGTGAACCTAACGACAACATCGATGCTGACAATAATTGGACAATGTCTATGCTTCGGCTATACCCATGAAGCACGGCCGTGATTAAATTGATTAAAAAATCGTATTTCAATTTTATTATCTAATCATACGACAACGACAACTACGGTACCGACAACAAATGGACAATGCCCATGTTTTGGATATATCCATGAAGCTTGGCCATGTTTATACTGATAAAAGCTATAGGGGCATTCAAAATAAAACACAAATGATTCTCACCGAAAGAATGGTCACTATTTACAATTGAAATTAAAATCATATCTTCAAACTGAGTATGGGATAAAAGAGCAGTAACAGTACGACTCGTCTGATCTTGATATCCAAAATTTGGAAAGGATGAAAGAGATGCCAGTAATGCTGAGTTTCTTTGCTCTTTAAGTCGAGACAGAGAAAATGACAGCGAGGATCTCGCTGATCCCAATTTATACATATCATACTTGTCTAGAGCCTGTTTAAAAGCACACAATTACCAAGGTTTTACTAT
This sequence comes from Fragum whitleyi, assembly GCA_948146395.1. NCBI lineage: Eukaryota > Metazoa > Mollusca > Bivalvia > Cardiida > Cardiidae > Fragum > Fragum whitleyi. The sequence continues at coordinate 59,423,733 of OX411555.1, read as the reverse complement.
AACATTATACTGAAACAGGTATTCATTTGTGGTAAAGATTAAATTAGTCATGACAACTGCATTGGTAAGGGAAAAAGGCTCTATCGAATGTACAAAAGACAAAAAGATGACTTTATCCATCAAACACGTTTTAATTAGCGCTAGACAATCCATTTAAGAAATATTTTTTCTTGCTATAGGGCGTACACTATTAACGGGATATTTGCTATACGACGTACACCATCTCCCGTACACCGGGAGAAGAAACAACATGTGAATTTATCGGTATATTTACTTCATACAAAAGGCAGGAGTGTTTCTAGTGATTTTCTGTGTTATGCTAGGCAATTTATCATGGGTTTTAGTATGAGAAACTCTAAAAATTCAGTCAAAACAGTATTTTCGCGATGGACAAACGGAAATCATCGGTGATTAGGGGGGTATTTTTTTTAATTGTAGCCGCTTATGGATGCTAACCAATCATTTGATACGGGTTGATAGCTACATGATTATATCAGTAACGCCTGTCTTGTATGCTTACAGCAAAGTTTTACGTGATTTAACAAAAAAAGAAAAAGAGAGAAAAAAGCTCACCTTGTACAACACCCCGTGACATTTCCCTCGACTCACTAATTGCTATATCCGGTGTACGTTGATACACGGTGCAGATATCAACAGATTGAAATATCTGCCCAGCTGGTTAAGCATACTACGGTTCCGAAGTTGTGTCAATTGTTCAGTTGACTACAACGCAAATCGTTCAGTATGAGATTATCATAGACACAGATATATTTTATTCAGTTTATCAGGCCATCGGCCCATAATACATACAATATTCTACAATTGTGCCAATTTAGAGTAAAGGGAAATTAATACCATTTCATTCATAGATAACAGTTTAGAAACAGATACTCTTACATGTGTAGTGATTGCCTTCAATATTACTTCATAGCCGAATGCTTGTTCGAAAGTCTCAAAATGTGACTTATTAGGTACGAATCGACTAGAATGCTTTATCAAGTAATATCACACTTAATTTGACTCATATTCCATAAATTTTCAAAAACACTATTGTCGAATGGACATACTAAAAAACTAAAAACAAAAATAAATATTCAAACACCTTATTTTCGGGTAAGAAATAAAGATGATCTCAAAAACGATCCATATAAATTTTTAATTGTATATTTCATATCATTCTAGTTTAAAGCCCAAGAAGGAAACAATTCCGGTTATCACTTTAATGGTATAGATGGCGCCATGTCACAAACTACAACAACAATACCATGTTCATACGGCGGATTCATCTATACATATAACTCACAGAGTGTTATTTTACGGCGCCCGTCACAAAATCAAGGGGCAGCTGTGTGTATAAGCGACAGAAACAGTAACGGTGAGAAAACAGGGCCGATTTATAACGGGGAAGTTTCTGTTACCATGTGGAATTTAGGTACGTTATTTCTTAGGGCTTGTACTTTTCTACTTTGACGTTATGTTTCCACGGTTAAGAATATATTAAACAGAAGTATAAACCCCGTTTGGTGAGATGATCACCTCATAAACAAAACTATCACAGTAATCAACATCGTGAAATTGACAAGTTGAATTATTTTGGAATAAAATTGAATGAGTTTGCGGAGCACGAGTTTTGAGTAAAATTCAAGGGAGGTAATCCTATATCGATATTCATTATCTTCCTTAAATAAATAATACATACTTATCTGTTTGTGCGTCAATATTTGTGAACCGATCAAACACTTTAAAATTCACATACAATATCCAAGACACTACGATCAAACTCACGAGTTTGCACCACGTTACCGACTACTTGTAGGCACCACTTGCTTCGACTTTCTGCACAGTATACGCTCAGCTACGTGAATTTTACGGCTGACTGCGCTGATGCATAAGTACGGCCAATCAGGCTAATTAACGTAAATGTGACCAAGCCTTTAAACTATCAATTTCAATGTCATCTTTTATGTTTGACTTTATATACATGACTACAGTTAACAACATTGTAAAATTGGCGAGAAGAAACATTTTGGAATAATTATTGAATGAATGTATGGAGCGAGGTTTGAGTCAAATTCAAGGGAGGTGATCCGATGTCGCTTATTTCGTTGGAATTATCGATATTTTTACCTACCGTTAATATAATATACTTGCTATTCTGTTTGTGTCTTTTCGTGGACCAATCAGAATTAATGTTGTTTGTCTTGATCTTGACCTTGGCAGACGGACGCCGGTAAAACAAAATGCCAAAATCTATCAATGCCAGGGTGTCAAAAGTACAGTCAATAACATCGTCAATTTGGCACTAATTCCGATCGAATTCGTTCTAAATTATTCACTCACCGCTCCATTTATTCATTCCAAACACTCGCTCAAATCTATCAGAAACGCTTCGAAATCATAAGAAAACATTTCGACATCATTCAAGGCGACCGACTTATAATTCAAGTTGATCGAATTATTCTACGATTTCATTGGCTGGTGTGGGTTTTAAAGGGTCTGATTTGTCCATGAAGACGCACAAACTGAAAAGTATGTATACTTTAGTAAAAGGAGGAAATGAATATCACTATTTTTGTTCATTTTGGATTACCTCCCTTGAATTTCACTCAAAATTCATTCCACACACTCATTCAATTTCATTCAAACGTCATTCAACTTGTCAATTTCAAGATGTTCTTAACTGTACGTATCTCTCTGTAATCGTGTTTTTGTTTGATATCTTCAGTACCATCGTCGGGTCAAATGTACCAGAAAAGACTCAAACTTTACCAGAGTGACACCAGTATAGACTATCCGGATATAGGTTCAATCCAAACTGACACCAAGAAACAGTGTATACTCGAGTGTACGAAACGACTATTATGTGTAGCGGTGACGTTTGACAATTCTATGTACATGTGTTCAATATTTGATTATTTTTCACCTAATTTAACGATTTCTAGAACGTCAAGTGACGTATGGACCAAAACCTGAAAACTACACTGTAAAAGGTCTGTCACGCTAGGACGGCGATGCATCCGACGGCGCTCTTACATCGATCTGAAATTTCTCGAGTACAGTGAGAACGCCGTAACATCGTCTGGCACGCAGTAGGAGCGCGATTAGATCACAGTGGGAACGTCGAGCAATCGCCTAGAACGCCGAAGGTCGACACAAACCGCGATAACTCGACGTGAACTTTTTTACTTGCACAAAACAATCGCTTTAAATCGCGACGTGACAAGATCTCGGTGAGAGCGTTGTGAGATCGCGGAGGTCGTACCATGGGATCACAAACAACGCCGCGGAAGAGCCTAAGCGGCAACGTGACATTGAGGGATGAGCCCAGTGAAAAAGACAAAGAAAGACAGCGACTATATACTGCGATCAAGACGATTTCACTACCTCCCTAATTGGCTTCTTCGGCGTTCCTACTACGATCTTTATAATTTTCAATAAAAACACGAATTATATCAAAGACGTTTATTTAATTGTGAATGAGAGGTATGAGGGAAAATTGTTGTTCACGTAAACCGAATTACAACAACTTCAAAACATGCATGTTCTTATTTGGACCTTTTCTCCTACTGTTTTGCTATTGGCTTTCTTCCCCTTTGTTCTTCGTGTAGGCTAACTCAACCTCACTAGGAACAATTCATAGTTGATTTAAAGTCTCGGGTTCTCTAAAATCGCAGTATATTCGTCGAAAGAACGCAGTAAACTCGCCAGATGAGCGCGGTACAATTGCCAAAGCATCTTCATCGGCGCAGTAAAAGAGTCGTAACAGTGCGGAAAATCGCACTATGATTTCCGCACTGTTACGACTCTTTTACTGCGCTGATGAAGATGCTTTAGCCGTTCATTCGTCGCCGTTGGAGCACAGTAGAATCGCCTTAGGGGGTTTTCATAACGCAATAAACGGCGTGAAAATGCAGAGTATATTTTCTTCCCCCGAAAAGTATGAATATTTTCCGGCGATCCTGCTGCGATTAATTAAAATATTGATCTTCGTGGGAGCGAGATGCAATCGCCGTTTAGTGTGACCGGCCCATTATCTCTATATAACTAAACCACGTTGATGCGATGAAGCTTCTTCATTGAGATTTGTAGTGAAAATTTACTTGATTTCAGCATGTATATAAAGGTTTACTACATACTGTTTGCAATCTTTGAGTTTTCGTTTCTTTCTATCCCACATCCATGTAAAATAATACAAAACCAAGTCGAGAATACCAATACAATTGCAAATATTGCTGACTTACTTTCAAATATATTTAGAATTAATAGGTGGAATCGTAAGACATCAGAGCTTCAGGTAGGGTGGGTATTTTGGTTTTCAAATGTTCACATTTAATTATTCCTTACTTAAACCCTTTGTTTAATGTATTCATTTGAAGCGTCTCGTTGGGACAATTCAAAAGAGTACATCTTAGGAGTTAATTGCTAATTTAAGATTTAAGACTGGCTTTAGCTCCTCTTTAATAGACCACTGAAAGTGAAAGTAATATTTCTCAAACTTATAGGGAAAATGTGGTATGCTGTATCTGTATGATGGGAATAAAAGTTACTGCTGCGAACTCAAAATTCGTTCAAAAAGAATGAATGAGAATGTATTTGAACGGAGTGATTGTCAATTTCACGGTGTTACTAACAATAAGTATCTGCGTTTTGTTGACGATGCGGAGAAAAGGAGGCGGGACATTGCCGGGAAATTGAAGCGATACCCGAATTGATACAGTTAATAAGCTTGTGAAATTGACAATCGTTCCGATCAAAACGATTGTAGGTCGCTCACTCAGCGTTCCATTCATTCATTTCAAACACTTACTCAAACCATTCATTATCGCTCAAAACTTACTGAAAAGGATAAGATCAAAAACTACACTAAACAATCGCTGGGAAAAATACAATATTTCAGTGCCTTTATAGAAGTTGTTGAGCGTATGATGGGTTCTTGAAGTAATAAAAGCTATTTATGAGACTTTTATTGATATTTTATTAAAGGAAGGCAATAAATATCACTAATTTTGTTCATCATGAACAATTGAGCGATATTGGATTACCTCCCTTGAATTTCACTCGCAGCTCATTTATCTCAAGCATTCAATTTTGTTCCAAAATCATTCAAAAAGTATTCACCTTGTCAATTTCACAATGTTGTTAGTTGTTCTCACGTCTATCTATTGGGCATAAGACCAGCTCGTTTACGCGGTTAATCCTTATTTTCTGGTTTTCAAGATACAATTTTGTATTTCTGAATGCGACAATTGTTCTTTCGGTGAAGAACATAGCCATATTATAAGAAAAGATGATCTGGTGACAAAAACATGTTTTAATTGATATTGGATAATTTATTGAGAAACAATGATAAGATTGATATCTTTATCGCATTAAGATGTCCGTCTATTATAGATCTATTCCGTTTTTAAGTTGGAAGCCTAAACGCGTCTTAAATTTACTATCAAATGGCCAATACAGGAGTCCTTTCAATTCCACAACCGTGAACGTTTTATCCTCACCAGCACTTGTAAGCACGTACTGCACATATATACCTCAGTATGTGATGCATCTATAAATAGAATTATAATACAATGACATAGAACGCATATATGAAATAAGAAGAAATTACATAGAACTTATTCACAATGAACGTTAACTCTGACATCGATAGCTCTGCCCTCATTTTACCCATCGTCATCTTTAACGCGAACGTTTATTCTTTTTACGACACATCAAACACGTGCTAAATGACGCGCTTCGCTTTATGTGAAATTCTCCTAACGTCAATATCATTTCTATATTAATTTCACACACACAAAAAATGTTTTGATACAACTTTACTCCTAGAAGAGGATAGAAAAAATAATTTCGTATTTGTGATCGTGTTATGATGGATATAATTTTTTTTATTCGATATGATGTGTCGATGATTAAAGTCTGTCGGGGGGGGGGGGGTTATATGCATAGCAAAATCATTGGGCTCCGACCTCGAATTTTAACCTTTTGCAAATAACTGCTCCTCCATCAGACTTTATTTATCGACACATCATAACGAAAGTAAAATTCTTTCATAAATAATTGGAGTATGACGTACTGTCTGGGATCAAATAAATCATTTGAATAGAAATGTATTAGTCACGCTCACACAATCGCAAAATTCCTATGTATATCTTTTTATTACATCGGTAATCGTTTCTCATATTGTAAAGGAAATTCAACCTCGACAAAATTCAGAGTTCAAAACGGCAGTCTGTTAAGAATACTTAAAAACTTGTTTAAGTGGTGTAAATCTGCATTCTCCCATCGGATCTCCCAAAGAATAGTGTACAAATGATCTAGCATACACCCGATTGCCACCTTTCTATATTCCTGGTTTTGTGGAAAGAGAGTCGAGTGATGTTTCGATCATAGTCCGATATACTAAAATTCAATGTCTGTCTTATTTTTGTAGTCAAATAAAAAAAGTATCTAAAATTGAAGACAACTTTGCCTTTTCTGTTTCAGATGACGACTTTTGTAAATAAGATTGTCTGTGTCAACGAGTTTGATATTCTATTTCTGATAGATCTAAGATTAACTTATCATAATTATGATTTTTAGCCAAAAATCGTTACAATTATCGAAATTATTGACTGAATTTTCCGCGAAACGTAAAACGCTGTTTGTTAAATGACGTCATCAAATCCACCATGATACCATTTTCGCGATAAGAAAAGATGTTTAAATACGATCAATGTCTATTTGCTGGATTTATATACGATCTAAGTCTAGCATACTTATAGGTAGATTTTGTGCGATGAGCCGTAAAATCTACTTTTTACCGTTAGATTCCCGTGCCATGTTTTCGATAAAGATAAATCAGGTTTAAATAACTCATTAGAAATATAACAATTTACCTTTCAAAAGACAGTTATTCCTTGTCTGTAAGCACAAGGGTTACCCACTACATGTACTTTCATAATAGAATCGAAGGGGTCAGATAAAATTGCTATAATGTCTTTTTTGAATATACCCGATTTACCTTCGGTAATAGACTCAGCGCCTGCGTCAGAGCTCAGTTTTAAAAATACACCTATAGTTATCTAGTGTAATAACACTCGTGTATTTATAAAAAAAAAAAAACATTCCACGGGGTTATTGCATTTCCGCGACATAGATCATTAGCCTGTGCATGAGATTTCCAACAATTTCAATTATTCGCAAAGCAAAATCTTTGACCAGTCTGTGTATCCACACTGTTTCCACTATGCGCTTAGTAGATAGATAAGGTCTCAAAGTGTCTGTAGACAATCAGGTTACTTTATATTTTCAGTTTTTGGCTGCCTGGGCCTCTCAATATTTACATGTCACGAACATTTCAAATTGTTGGAAATGTCACTCACAGGCTCGTATTATCATCTTGGAAAGGCTATAGATGTCGCATTTTGGTCATCCCATGACGAAACACACTGACGGCTGGTTATAACAGCTTGGTCGCTTTAAAAAAAAAGATTACCTGCATTTTCCAATCCATTCACACGTCCCTAGGTTTTCTCCAATCTGGCACCCCTGTCTCTGGCATATTCGTAGATCGAAACATGGGTCTATCTTATGCCAGGATGACTGTATAGAGACCACCAGAGACAAAATCCAGAAAATCATCACAAGAATATATCGCGTTTCCATGCTTAGTAACTACAAAATAATACCGGAGGATCTTCATTCACTAGTGTACATTGTTTGAATTAGTTTGAATATATGGAGAGCCACAAAATTATAGTCCACAAAAGAAAACAAGTTGATAGATGCACAAGTCTAAGTTAGTAATCATATGTCAAGTTTGTCTATACCTGTATAGACAAAATTGACATTTGACATTTGATATTTGATCGCTCACTTCATCTTGAACAACTATACGCATCGTCATCATTTTCGAAATTGAGCATTGACTAGTGATTTAATCTTGTACGTCTATAGATGTAAAATAATACTGTTGTTGACATTTTTGAATAAAGACAGTGAAGGATGCAATTAACATGGAACATAAGGTAGGTCAAGGGCCCTATTAATAGAGTTTTATTATTTACTGCGACTGTGAACTTGGAGTGTGAACTGGGAACAAAAAGGGGTCGTCTCAAAAGGAACTTGTCCATATTCGGGTATTTCATTTAGGGCGCCTACAGATCATAAGCATACTTTTTGTGACAATGAGTAACGCTGTTGTACAGCTTTTATTTTATCACTTTCGGTCACTTAGAATATCAAGTACAGTAGTTGCTGAGAATAATCGCTTAAATTGCTATCCAAAGTGTGATTGTTAAAGATATCCTAGTAGAGAGAATAATGAATATGTTAAATGAGAAAATTCAAAATGAAGGCTTTGATATTCTTTTTCAAAATGAAGTTAAAGAATCAAACTATTTTTCTGTCGTCTCTCTAGGTCATCATGCTAAGGCAACACGACCTAATAGCCAATTTGCATTGTAATTTCTTGCGTTTTTTCTGAAGATAACTTAGATGTGTGTCATTGTAGATTCTCCTAAAAATAGTAATAAGGTATTGTGTTTCACTAAACTGTATTTTAATGACTTTCCACCGATTGTAATAGTACAAACACGTTCTACGACTCATTCCAACAAGGTCTCGGTGATTTCTTCTGTCATTGCGTAGGATCTTAATCGTTGTAAATCAGTTTTCGTAATATTTTTCATGCAGTAAAACTGATTCATCCAGATAATTCAATTCTGATTCTTGATCTTGAACTACATCTCTAAAGGAAAGTGTGACTCTATCAATTTGAAATATTCGCAGACGTACATTTGGGGCTTAATTATCAAGTATAAGATTTCTCAATTTTAGAACCTTTATTTGTCTGTAAAGGTATATGATAGAATATACAAAAATGCCCTGCTACAGAGAATGAATTTATTTTCAAGAAAAGATTAACACGATCGCTTTTAAAATTTAGCTGTTTGGTTTATACACTGTCTAAAAAGATTAAAAGAAAGGTGAAGCTGCTCTAATTTTAATGACGTAATGTTGAAAATTGATGTGATTTTTTTTAGTATTGTTGAACCTTAACACTTTGAATAATTAAAGTTGTTTCAAGTTAATATATGTATAATTTGACTTAACCGGATAAACCGCATAAACGTACAAAGTAATTGCTCTCGTTTGTATCCATTGTTGAGAAAGAATTTTTCGGCCAAACGATAAGGTATGCAATTCCTTTATTTTTTCCAGTATCTTCAAGAGGACTGTTGTAGGCATTTTCAATAAAGCTGGAATCTAACTTACTTTGATGGTATCTTTGGAAAAATGCTTGAATTAAACTTTTGTAAACTTCCGTTTGTTATTAGATCAGTTAACCTCTAAATAATTCTAATTGGTAGGCTTTGATAACTGCAATTTAGTTGGAAACAATACATCGATTCGAAAATAGGAGGGAAAACTACAAGAAGGAATGTACATTAAAGGACAGTTAGACAATGAATACTGTTTAAGAACCTGCCCTGCGTTCACAAACACTAAACGGTGCAAACAGTTTGCCAATTTTACCCCGCTTTACACGTGCACTTGCGTACACAGTGGGGAATAGATGGCAACCTGTTCGTACAGTTTATCATCCTGAACGCAGGTCAGCTGATGTTAGAAATGAGGGAAATATTCTTAGGTTCATCGATTGCACGACACAATATGATGGCAAAATTTCTATACACTTTCTGAAACTACGAAGATATAAATTGTATGGCAGCATAAAATGAATCACTTTTATTGCATTTGTTTGATTAAACGTGTGAAAACTCGCGTGATTATTTTTTTATATCTTAGTTTTTGACAAAAAGAAATATTTAAAGGTGTAAAATCTTATTTACTAACGTATGCCGGGGAAGTTGCGTACGTGCATGCGCGCGCGTGTATATGTACGTAAATGTTGTCTGGGGGCCTAACCTTAAATACGTTTTTCATGTAGATGATGTTGTTTAAAATGAATTAATGATGTTAAATTATCTTTATTGGCATATGACTTAGAGCGTAAACCCCAATATTTGTTTTGTTTAGCCTTACTCGGTGTGAGCATTTCGAGATTACCCCCTCAGTTTGTTCACACTTCACTGTTCACAGTCGTTGTCGAGTTAAGTGATAAAACTCTATTAAGAGTACCTTGGTAGGTGTAGTATCTTCCGATTGATGTACTTTAAGAACATAATAAAATTGACAAGAAGGAAGTCTTAAAAAAATTAAGATTCTATCATGGCACATGATTTTATGTCGATACAAAGCGTGCAGTGGCATCGTGGTTAAATGAGCACCAATCGTCGAAATAAGTTCCAAGTGGCTGTTCCATTCCGCCCATGTACAAATCTTTATTGAAGTCACATTAGATAAAGAATGTTTACAAGACAACCTAATAAAAACAAAACAACAACAACAAAAAAAAAACCTCCGCATTTTCGACTTTATAACGAAAATATTAAAACACTGTCAAAGTAGTGTTGGGGTATTATACTTTACAAGACTCCCAAATTAACGTGGGCGAATTATATTTCATCGATGACGTAGTCCTTGACGTACTTTAACATTATGACGAGTATTGTTTACACAAGTTTACTTTATCCGGATGGATTGATGGATTAAAAATTGGACTTTACTCGACTAAGGAGTATTTTTAGTGACAGAAACTTTGAATCTAGTAGTAATCTATGTTCACCTTGTGATAGATAACCAGGATGGCATTGAATTGATGTTTGCTTTTAACTGTACAACAACGAAATCGTGAAAATAAAGTGGAGATTGGAGATCGACAAGAAAACCAATCGCATAAAATATGTATTTAATTCTTAGGGTATGTTAACTACGCTTAATACTTTATTTGATTGTTAAATACTCTTTCTTATTACGACATTTGAGGTCCTTAGCCGCTAGCATTTAGGCTTTATCCTTACCCTTATCTACGCACCAGCTAACTTGAGAACACTTGATGCGGAAAACTGAATGAATCCCTGGCCCACTTGAAATCTTGGAATGAAGATAACGTGATATAGGCCCCTATACTCATGTCTGTACGTAAATGACGAAAACGATTTAAGAATAATTATGTATGTAAATTTCATTTTCATTTGAATTTAGAGCCAAATTTAAAAGAAACGAGGGCTTATTAATGCTTACTGTCGCTTACTTTGGTGAAAAAGAATAGCGTGCATTATCAAATGAAACTAATCCGCAATTGTTGTAGACGTAGTTTATACGCGTCTATTTCCCATGGAACAGTCAAAATTTAGTCCTGATAGAAGTATAATAACAAATTCTATAAATGAAGTTGAATTGTAAGATAAGCTCTATTTGAAAGATGTCCGTGTTTTTTTTAATCAACGACAACATCAAGCTTTAAAAAAACAAAAACAAAAAACCCTCAAAAACATAACCATATCCAAATAAAGTGACATACCTCTGATGTTTCCTCCGTATCAATTTCATTAAAGACCACTTTCTTCAAGAAATCCTCTTAATGATGAATAACCACATTTCAAGATCTTCGTTTATTCAGGGCCTATCATGCGAAAAGAGGATTATCAAATATTCGCACGAGGAAGTATAATTGACATATTCAAAGAGAAGAATTTGTGAAGTTTACAAAGACATCGTTAGTGTGGTAAGACAGGACTCCTAGTCTATACTGATTATTTTTTTATGTAAAGTCAAAATTGTAGTCATATTATACAAAATTAATTGAACTAGTCATCTAAAACAGATATAAACTCGACAAAGCCTCGTTTTATCTGTTCATAATTTGCCCGTTCATTAAATTTGGTATTTCATGACAGATAATGCAATATCCTCAATATAGTTAACACATGCAAAAATAAATTACTGATTTCTGCAATCAGCTTAATCCGTGTATATTCCAAAGACTTACTGAAAACAGTAAACAACATCGAAATTGACAAGGAAAATGATTTCGGAATGATTTAGGAATAAAATTGAATGAGTGTGTGGAGCGAGTTTTGAGTGAAATTAATGGGAGCGAGTTTTCAGTGAAATTAATGGGAGGTAATCCAATATCGCAAATTTTGTTCAGGATGAACAAAATTAGCGATATTTATTACCTCCCTTTAATGAAATATGCATATAGTACAATCTTACAAATATGCATATAGACAACTTCCTATTTATTCAAGAACCTATTAGACGCTTGCAATTTGAATTATGTTAGTGAAATCGCGATTTTTCTCTATCAAAATTTATTTTGGATTACGTTGTTGATACTATATTTTTCAATGGGTTTGATCGTTTTTGAATGGTTTGAGTGAGTGTTTGGAATGAATGATTGGAGCACTGAGTGAGCGATTTAAAATGGTTTTGATTGAGGTAAATGCCAATTTCACGATGTAACTAACTGTATATTTTGTGCATGAACATCAATCACACACAAGTGTTTTAAGGTTGTTCGTTTCATTCCCCAACGAAAACAAAAAATAATGCATCACTTGCTCTCTCCGTCATACCAGACCCACATTGAACAATTATTTATCAAATAATATGGAAATGTACATGAATGTGACCTAAAGATCGTAACAACAGTTTGTTCAAGCTGTAGTTACGAGTTGTAAGTTCCCCACCCAAAAACTTTTTTTTGAATAAAATGGCGGAAAGAATCAGTTCAACGGCCATCTCGTCATTAAACAGTGAAACGGCGAACGATTTTTTTATTGACAGCAGCAATTTATTAATTGAATGTATACACAGCAATAAATGAAAGTGTCCATTTTCATTTGCGAGTACTGTTTACATCTGTACGATCAAGCGTACGATCTCATTTACACATAATTTTGTTCTAGCAATACATGTATGTCATTTAGATGTTTTCAAGAAATGACGAAATCTTTCTTTTCAACGTTCGAACCTCTGTGGTTAAGCAAATCGAACAGTAGCTATATTCCGTGCCACACAGCATTGAAATAATATTATGAAAGATTTGACTACATACATAAATAAAAATCATCAAACGTTGGGTAAATGTTACCTGATTTAGTTTAAAAAGGAGGATAATAACGTAAACGTAACGTAAAGATCTAAATGTTTTGTTTTCAGCTAAAAAACTGAAATACAGATCTTTGAGGTTTTTTTTTTTTTTTTCTTTTTTTTTTTTTTTTTTTTTTTCTTTTTTTTTTTGGGGGGGGGGGGGGTGGGTAGGAACTTACAGGCAACATTTCGTACATCCAGCTTTCAAAATGCGTAAGATTTTTTATGTTCGTTTGTGTTGATGTTTAGTTAGATTGGTAGGAAGCAGCACAATGCATCAAGTTGTCTTATTATTCCAGGATACCTTAAGTCATAATATTGCATTTGAAAAGCATAAAAACTGTTAAGATAATAAATTGGATATTTAATTGAGAGTCTGTTAACGCCAGCAATTTTTAAAAGCGTCTTCTTCAAATCACATAAAACTTTTAAAATCTAATTCCAAATGGCCAGGACGTGATATGCAATATGTTCAATAGAATTTTTTGAGAGTACTTTTAAAAAAAAATTCCAAAGTGTTATAGGGTTGATATTTTTTTATTACAACTATTATTATTTGTATTTTTGCTCAGAATACAATAGTTTTTAGATGATCTGTTATCGTTGGATAAACAATATACCAGCGATAAATATAACTTGCCAAGTTATAATCTGGGAGAAACATAGACCCCCCTCCCTTGTTTTAGCTCCGGGTGCAGCACAGACTTGTTACGTTTTTTCTGCTTATTCATGATTTATACCGGCTAAAACGATCCTAATACCCTATCTCCTTTATATCTATCTGGAAGCCTATCTCAAAGTAACCCCTTGTTTGTGCTTCCTTTAACAAATATTTGAATTTAAGTTTGTACATAGTTGTGTGACTCGTCTTAAAAAGTTACTCATGGTTTAAAGTGAAGTTAGTAATTGACTTCAAGTAGATTGTATCGAGTTCACGAGTAGCTGAGTCCAATTTATGAATGGTTTCCATGAAGAATGTCCCACTTTACTTTTGTTGATGAATGATCATAATATGGAAACTACAGCTTATTCAAGCTGTAGTTACGATGTTTTGATCATTGACCAACGCAAAAATCATAAGTAGACCTATGTGAGATAGCAGCTGCAGGCTAAGAAAGGATGTGGTGGTTGTACTGGTGAGAGCAATACCAGGAAACCATTGTTAGGTGCTTCAGCCGCCGTGATATAACTGAAAAAAATGTTGAAAGCGGCGTAAAACTTCATTCAATCAATTAATCAAATTACATGTATAAGAAAGAAGCGGACGGAGGGCATTCATCTTTTGTCACAGTCCACAGATCGCCTTTATCCAATATATTCTTTGGTTGTCGCCTTCTGATTGCGTATAAATTTCAAAGTCCTAGATACGCCTATGTACGTCAGTTATCAGGCTCCTGGATAGCCGCCATTTTGTCAGGATATGTAACAAAATTGCTTAACACGTCGCTTGTAGTACACTAGTCATCGTTATACCAACTTTATTTGGTAACGGTAAAAAAAATGTTTCCAAGTAAATGAAAATTGCACAGACCTTTCACACTCATACACAGTCTATCGAAAGACGATTTCAGTTACAAGATTCTAAGATGATGCTTTAAAACGAACTGAAAACTTGGCACCATCAATGGTAGAGGGCTAGCGGAATATAGTGATTGAAGATGTAGACCTGGACCTAGGTTGTGACCCTTGAATAGTTCTTTAGTGAACACTGTGGAAATTCCTAGAAATCCATGCTGAAGGAGTTATATTACAAGAAATAATGTCCTTAAGATAGCATTTCTTTTATTGAAAAAGGAACATTTACTGAGAAAAATGATGAGTTTGATATCTTTAATGTGTTTAGATATCCGTTTATAATATTCAGTTTAAAAAGCTCAACATAAAAGCATAAAAAAGTCTGAAACTTGTCGTGAATTAACATTTTCTATAATGGTCAATACTGGAGTCCTTTCAATTCTATATATATGAACTCTATATCTCCATCGGCTCTTGCAAACAAACGAACTGTACATCCTCATAATGTGATGCATCTATAAATAGAAATAATTGTAATATAACATACAGTACGGGATTGAAACAAATCCATAGAATACAATTGTACAATTAGTATCACCATGATATTGACAATGTGAATGACTTAAAAATGATTTCGGAATGAAATTGAATGAGTAGGAGGAGCGAGTTTTGAATGAAATTAATGGAAGGTAATATGACATCGCTAATTTTGGCCGAAAGTACACTACCTCATTTAATAAAATATCTCTTTTTCTGTTTGTGAGTTTTCATGGAGCAATCAGACATTTTAGAAAATACCAACCAATAAAACGTAGAATGATTTGATCGTTTTAAATGAAGTTGCTGATGGTTATGAACGATTTCAACGTGTATTCGTACGACTTCCGAGCGTTTTGACCGATTAGAGTGATTGTTTGGAATTAATAAATTTGGAGCTGGGTGAATGATTTGGAATGATTTTGATAGGAATTAGGGTAAATTTTATTTCGCGATGTTCTTGGCTGTATTTTTGTCACCCATCGCAATATGGTCACGTACAAACCTTTTGCATTTTACCCGGACAATCAAGTCACATAGATAAGAGCAAATTCAAGGTCAACAAAATTCTGAAAACAGACAGACTTTGTCCTATCATATGAAATATGAAGGCGATATCGCTTACCATTCAAAAGTTATGGCCACTGTTATAGTGTTGTTTGGGGTTTTTTTAATAAGCAGACAAACAGAATAATAGACAAACGGACAGGACCAAAAAATGCTCCTGATCTATCAATGTGGGGGCATAAAAAGCAATTCCTTATCTATGAGGTCTTAACCTGCACTCTCCAATCGGATCTCCAAAAGAATATTGTACAAATGCTTAACCCTTTGCTGTTTAATCCCTGCTTTTTACATGCCTGTGATTTTATGATTGAGAAAACATTGTGAAAAGAGAAGAAATTGCTTCTGACAAGCAATTTCTTCTGTTTCCAGACCATTTTCTACCCTAAACAATGGTTATTTTTCAAATTAAATCCACATTAAATTTTCGTCTGCAAAACCTTTGAATTTGGACAGGTCCAAAATTTTGTAAAACAGGAGAGGGTTAAGTAAACATCAAATTGCCACCATTGTTCTTCGAGATTTTGGGAAAAAGTAGAATGATGTTCATATTAACGTCCGGTATACTAAATCTTATTTATGTGGTCAACCGAAAACATCGTATCTAAACTTAAGGGTCATAGAATATAAAATTTATTAAGCGAGTCATCTATTAAGCGACAAAAACGGGGCTTTGTTGTGTTTTTATTTGTTTCAGATGACGAGATAAAAAAATTAAGAATTTTAAAACCACAGTTTTTTATGTTCTTTTTATCATGATTAATACACGGGGCTGTGAAAAAATCCACAGACTCTTCAAATTCATTGATTGAAATTTTTCGAGAAACATAAAACGCCATTTGTTTAAAGACGCCATCAATTTTTTTTCAAAAAATGATTGCTTTACGCTCCAAGCCTCTACTTATTTATCAAGTGTAATAACACCCCGAGTTATTTCACTAAGATTCTACGGTGTTATTTCATTCCCGCGAGGTATGTCATATTGTAATTTTAGATAAATGATAGTTAAGAAATTTTCCAATTAAATGTATTGAGTTCCGTTTAGCTCGTCCTCTACCAAACTCTGTATCACGTGAGGAATGTTTAATATGTTTGTATTTTTTATGTTTTGTAATGACTATGTATTTTGTCCACGTCTTTTGAGTAAAATGTTCTGTTCTGTACTGTTCTTTGATAATTTAGAGACCCCAGGACGAAACAATCTAAATACTGGTATAATCAATGAATATTGCCCTGGCAGGATACGCCTAGGTAATGGATCGTTGAACTTAAGATTAAGGTAAATCAGGTTTTTTTTTAAATGTCTTTCTTCTACAGAGAGCCGAAATAAATAACTTAAGATAATAAATCTTAGATTGGTAACCAAACCCTCGGAACTTCAGCTTGTCCAAGCTGAAGTTACAAGGCTTTGGTAACAGAACGATGAAATGCGTTCACTTTCGCCTCGCACGTAAATCCCTTAGTATTTATGATATCGTTATTTGCACGCGTTAACGATAATAAATGACTTACTTTTGAAAGAACCCAAAATATTAAAAAGTAAACTCGCAAAATTACATCACGGCTAAGCCACGCCCGTGCCAGTTGAATAATACCGCAGAATAATTCCATTTTGTTAGCCTTTTAAATGTTACCTGCATTTGCCAATCCATTCACACGTCCCTAGGTCTTCTCCAATCTGACACCCTTGTCTCTGGCATATTCGTAGATCGAAACATTGGTCTATTTTATGCCAGGATGACTGTACGGAAACCATCAGGGACATAATCAACAAAACCAACAGGAGAATGTATCGCGTTTCCATGCTTGGCAACTACAAAATAATAACGTAGGATCTTTATTCACTTGTGTACATTGTTTGAATTAGTTTGAATATATGGAGAGCCATAAAAATAAAGTCCACAAAAGAAAACAAGTTGATAGATGCACAAGTCTAAGTTAGTAATCATATGTCAAGTTTGTCTATACCTGTATAGATAAAATTGACATTTGACATTTGATATTTGATCGCTCACTTCATCTTGTACAACTATACGCCGTGTCATCATTTTCGAAATTGATCATTGACTAGTGATTTAATCTTGTACGTCTATAGATGTAAAATAATACTGTGTTACGTGGGAATGTAACACGAACAAAGAAGCCAGCAACAAACTTTACAATTAACAATATTTATTGACAATAATACCAGAATTATTGACAATATGAAATTAATACAAAAACAATTTACAATACCTTGAATGTTTAATCCTAAAGTTTTAATTTTAGATCCAATTTAATTAAGTTCCTGGTCCACAAATAATAAGTCCAATAATATCCGAATTTAAAATAAACACGCTTTCAAACACACTTTTAAGATAACGAGAACTCCCCTTTTAGTTTAACACAGTACTACTAAATGAAACCATAAGTCTAAATCAAGTGAACCAAGAATGCTGTAGGAACCCCTTTATATAATACTATAGAACAATCTGGAATAGTATAGAACATAAGAATACTCTAGAGTCTGAATCACCTTCCAAAAGGCCTTTCTAGAAAGATCTAAAATCTTCTACATATCTATTACCTTAAAGTGTCAAGAGATATTGGAAAATCCCCAGACTAATTCTAAAAATAGACATGGTAAATACCATTAGGTTTATTTATAGCTTATACATAACACTTTCCCCCTTGAAAGAAAAAAGAAAGGTTTATGAAATAAATCTTTCTTTTTGTATTATCTTTAGCATATACAATGATAATATACTTTACATAATTGATAATATCATGATTTGTTGAAACATTTCAGCACATCTAGCATGAAAATACAAACAATTTTCATCAAAAGAATTGAAAAAGAGATATATATATATACAAACATATATACATACATATAAACAAAAAATATAGTGAAATGGTACTGTTAAACTCAATTTTATATTAAAGATAAGAAAATTCAAAATTTTAGACTCTTGACAGAGCATCTGGTATAATATTGTCTTTTCCTTTAATGTGCCTTACATCAAGATCAAATTCTTGAAGTGACAAACTCCACCTCAATAATCTTTGGTTCTTACTCTTAAGTTTGTGAAGAAAACTTAAGGGATTGTGGTCACTGAAAACAACTATAGGAGTAGTTGCAGATGTTAAATAAACTTCAAAATGTTGGATTGCCAAAATCAGAGCAAGACATTCTTTTTCAATGGTGGAGTAGTTTTTCTGATGTTTGTTTATTTTTTTAGAATAATAACAAACTGGATGATCTATACCATCATCGTCTTCTTGCAAAAGAACAGCACCAATACCAACATCACTTGCATCAACAGCTAATTTGAAACATTTGTCAAAATCAGGTGCTAAAAGAACTGGTGTGCTCTTTAGTATGGCTTTCAAGCGATCAAAGGCAACTTGACAGTTATCATTCCATTTGAACTTAACATTTTTCTTTAATAAATTTGTTAAAGGTTCAGCTATTATAGAAAAATTCTTACAAAACTTTCTATAGTAGCCAGCCATACCAAGAAATCGCATCAGTTGCTTTTTAGTAGCAGGCACTGGAAACTCAGAGATAGCATTGACCTTAGATTCTAAAGGTTTAACTTGACCCTGTCCCACAAGATGTCCTAAAAAAGTAACAGTAGCATGACAAAATTCTGTTTTTCCCAGATTAACAGTCAATTTTGCTTCACTGAGACGGTCGAAGAATTGTTTGATTCTTTGAAGGTGGTCACTCCATGTATCTGTATAGATGATGACATCATCGATGTATGCGTCACAGCCATCTAAGCCAGCTATAACCGTATTTACAAGCCGCTGAAGCGTCGCAGGAGAATTTTTCATCCCAAACGGCATAACTTTGTACTGGTACAGACCAGTTGGAGTAGCAAATGCTGATACTTCTTTAGCCCTATCAGTGAGCGGAACTTGCCAGAATCCTTTGAGAAGGTCAAATTTGGTGACATATTTAGAATTACCGACTTTGTCAATACAGTCATCAATTCTGGGAATTGGAAAAGAGTCAGTTTTTGTCACAGAGTTCACTTTTCGATAGTCAGTACACATTCTGTATGTTCCATTTGGCTTTGGAACTAATATACATGGTGAACTGTAATTACTTTGGCTGGGTTCAATAAAGTCATTTTCCAATAAGTAATTCACTTCATCTTGAAGGGCTTTTTGTTTCACTGGATTCATTCTATAAGGATGTTGTTTTATTGGTTGAGAATCTTCCACAATGACATCATGATATATTTTATCAGTTCTTGTGGGGATGTCAGGAAATAAGTGTTTATAATCATTAATCAACTGTTTCAGCTCTTCTCGTTGAGATGGCTCCAAATGTGAAAGTTTGTCGTCAAGATTCTTAAGTATTTCAGAGTTCTCAAGTTTAGGTGGACCAGGAACAGATTTTTCACTAAAGTCTGAACTAACTTCTGATTCAATCACATTTGATTCTTGTGGGACAGTGTTTACAACTGTAACTGGTTTTGAAATAGAGCTATCTCTATCAAAATACTTTTTAACATGTTCACATGACACATTTGTTTATTTTTACGCCTTCCAGGAGTATTGATAATATAATTCAAATCACTTGTTTTCTTATCAATAGTATACGGGCCATAATATCTTGCCTGTAAGGGTCGGCCAGGTATTGGCAAAAGAGCAAGGACTTTATCACCTGGTTCGAATTTCCTATCAACACTATGCTTGTCATATCTTGCCTTCATTTTGCTCTGAGATAATTTAAGATTTGACCTTGCAACCTCACATGCCCTAGACAGTTTATTTCTGAAGTCAGAAACATACTGTAACAAGTTCAAGGGTGTTTCATCATCAGCAAGAAATTTCTCTTTTAAGAGTGTTAATGGCCCACGAACAGAATGACCAAAAACTAACTCAAAGGGGCTAAAGCCAAGAGATTCTTGAACAGATTCTCTGACTGCAAATAATAGCAAATGAATACCTTCATCCCAATTTTTATCAGTATCAAAACAATATGACCTTATCATATTCTTTAGGGTCTGATGAAATCTTTCTAAAGCACCTTGACTTTCAGGGTGATAAGCAGATGACCGATATTGCTTGATACCTAATTCATGCATAACCTGTTGGAATATGCCTGACATGAAATTTGATCCTTGATCAGACTGAACTGATTTTGGAAGGCCAACAAAAGTAAAGAACTTGACAAGAGCTTTAATGATTGACTTTGCCTTAATGTTTCCTAAAGGAATTGCTTCTGGGAAGCGGGTAGAAGCACACATAATTGTCAACAAATATTCAGAACCTGACTTAGTTTTCGGTAAAGGACCAACGCAGTCTATTATTATCCGACTGAAAGGTTCATCAAAAGCTGGAATTGGTTGTAACCTTGCTTTTGGAATAACTTGGTTAGGTTTCCCTACCATTTGACAAGTGTGGCAACTTTTACAATATTCGGAAACGTCCGATTTAAGTCCAGGCCAAAAGAAGTGAGTCATAATCTTGTGATAAGTCTTGTTTACACCTAAATGACCAGACATTGGACTTTCATGGGCTATACTAAGTATTTCACGGCGATATGACTTTGGAACAACAATTTGGTGATGAACAGCCTAATCATCATCAGCTGGGACATCAAATGGTCGCCATTTTCTCATCAGAATACCATTCTTTTTATAGTAACAAACAGGATTCTGAGACATTTCTTTTTCGGGTAATGCCCTATCAATTAACTTTGAAATCTCAGGATCATTTTGCTGTTCCTGGATTAACTTTGACTTTGAATGCGTTTCATGACCTCGGTCATTTGACCTTGGAGATGACTGACAAAGTTTTGACGAGTCTGTCTGAGTATCAGGCAGACTAAGATTAAAAGACTTTTTAATCTCGTCATTGAAATATTGACCAACAAAAATATCAGCTAAGTCAATATCATTTGATTTTTTCAAGGAAGCTTTTTTAGCCATACCCCGAGTTACTGCACATGACGGGTACAAATCAGGTATTTCCTGCAAAATAGGATCATCTGTTTGACCTACATTAGGTGTGTCAGTTACAAGAGGATTAACAACAACCTTATCTCCAGCTAAGTCATTGCCTAGCAATAAATGTACACCTTTAAATGGTAAAGAATGTTTAACACCAACAACCACAGAACCAGTAACCAAATCCGAGGACAAATTAACCTTATGAAGAGGAATATTAATAACACCACACTCTACACCCTGAATAAGGACACTAGTACCAGACGAAGTCTTCTCAGAAAAAGGCAGAACATCTGCTAAAATAAGAGATTGAGAAGCTCCTGTGTCTCTTAAAATTTTAATAGGGGTAGGTGGGCACATATCACCTGAAAGTGATACAAAACCATCCAACATGAACGGTTCAAAAATCTCCATACAGGAATCAGAATTTGGTTCTGCCTTAACAAATTGAATTTAACTCAAAAGAAGGCTGTGATTTAGGCTGAAGGCTGGTGAGCCCTGTAGGTTTGGCTGCACTCAGTTCCTTCTTCCTTTTTAATCTAAAACATTCTGAAATAAGGTGACCTGGTTTTTTACAAAAAGTACAATGTACTCGAGATAAGGGATTTTGAACATTGGTTTCACCAGTAGACTTTGGTTTAGGTGAATTCGATTGACTAGACATGCTAGATGAATCACCAGACATAGATTTATTTTGGGGATGTGAGGAAGCAGGTTTTGCTTTATTAACGAAAGAATTTTTGTGTGTAAGGTAGTAATAATCAGCTAAACGAGCTGCTTCATGTATAGTTTCAACAGTTTTTACATCTTAATGTGACTTAATGTCAGATTGAATGCAATTTTTGAATTGTTCAATTAATATAAGTTGTCTAAGATTATCATAATTTTGGTCTATTTTCTTAGAATAGAACCACCTGTCAAATAATTTTTCTTCGTTTCTTGCAAATTCAACGTGAGTCTGGCCAGATTCTTTTCTACAACTTCTAAATTGTTGTCTGTATGCTTCTGGAACCAGCTCATAACCTTTGAGAATGAGTTCTTTTACAGTATCATAATCATTGCTTTGTTCTGTTCTAAGTTGCGAATAAATATTGCGAGCTTTTCCTACTAAGACACTTTGAAGTAGTAAGGTCCAGTGCTCCTTTGGCCATTTCAAGTAATTTGCAACTTTTTCAAAATGTAATATGTATCAACTTCATTTTCTTGAAATTGAGGAACAAGCCTAAAATGTTTTGTTACATCAAAATGGTCATTATACATATCTCTGGGCTGATTTGCTCTATCTTGTATTTCTAATTCTTTTAATCGTAATTGAAATGCTCTTTCTTCTCTTTCCCTCTCTCTTTCTATTTCTCTCTCTTCTCTTTCTCGCTCTTCCTTTTCCCTTTCTCTCTCTTCTCTTTCTCTTTCTCTTTCTCTTTCCCTTTCTTCCTTTTCCCTTTGAAATTGCCTTTCTCTTTCTTTTTCTTCAATTTCTAATTGCTTTTCTTGAAATTTCCGCTCTTCTCTCTCTCTTTCTATTTCCAATTCCTTCTCCCTTTGTTGAAGTTTTAACAGTTCAAGATCTCTTGAGCTTGAAACTGATGGAACATCAACAATGAGAGACAGAGCCTTTTCATCAAAAATGTCCTCATCAACAAAATATTGAACCAAAATATTCTTAATTTCATGCTTTCGCAATGAGGACTTGACTTCTTTTAATTCATAATGCTTGGCAAGATTGAGCAAATCAGGCTTTTTACCCAAATCCAATAGCTCCACGGAAGGTTCGTGCGTAAATTTTTCTAAGTCAAAAGACATGGTAGCTTGTTGCTGTATTCAAACAAGAATGTAAGATTTCGATAAATAATAGTGAAAGTACACTCTAGATTTATCAAAATTGAAATATGAAATTTATTTCTTAAATAATTTTGAACACTAGATTTAAATACAGAATTTGTTTGATTTGTTTTGTTTTGTTTGTTTGTCTGATGTTCGTATCTCGAGACGAGCCCCCAAATTGTTACGTGGGAATGTAACACGAACAAAGAAGCCAGCAACAAACTTTACAATTAACAATATTTATTGACAATAATACCAGAATTATTGACAATATGAAATTAATACAAAAACAATTTACAATACCTTGAATGTTTAATCCTAAAGTTTTAATTTTAGATCCAATTTAATTAAGTTCCTGGTCCACAAATAATAAGTCCAATAATATCCGAATTTAAAATTAAACACGCTTTCAAACACACTTTTAAGATAACGAGAACTCCCCTTTTAGTTTAACACAGTACTACTAAATGAAACCATAAGTCTAAATCAAGTGAACCAAGAATGCTGTAGGAACCCCTTTATATAATACTATAGAACAATCTGGAATAGTATAGAACATAAGAATACTCTAGAGTCTGAATCACCTTCCAAAAGGCCTTTCTAGAAAGATCTAAAATCTTCTACATATCTATTACCTTAAAGTGTCAAGAGATATTGGAAAATCCCCAGACTAATTCTAAAAATAGACATGGTAAATACCATTAGGTTTATTTATAGCTTATACATAACAACTGTTGAAATGTTTCAATAAAGAGAGTGAAGGATACAACTAACATGGAACATAAGGACCCTATTGAGAGTACCTTGGTAGGTGTGGTATCTTCCGATTGATGTACTTTAAGAGCATCGTGAAATTGACAAGGAAGGAAGTCTTGAAAAAATTAACATTCTATCATGGCACATGATTTTATATCGATACAAAGCGTGCAATGACATCGTGGTTAAATGAGCACCAATCGTCGAAATAAGTTCCAAGTGACTGTTCAATTCCACCCCAGTACAAATCTTTATTGAAGTTACATTAGATAAAGGATGTTGACAAGACAACCTGATAAAAACAAAACAGCAACAACAAAAAAACCTCCTCAAATTCGTCTATATAACGAAATTAGTGTTAGGGTATTGTACTTTACAAGACTCCCAAATTAACTTGGGCGAATTATATTTCATAGATGACGTAGTTTGTGACGTAGTTTAACATTATGACGAGTATTGTTTACACAAGTTTACTTTAACCGGATGGATTGATGGATTGAAAATTGGACTTTACTCGACTAAGTAGTATTTTTAGTGACAGAAACTTTGAATCTAGTGGTAATCTATGTTCACCTTGTGATAGATAACCAGGATGGCATTGAATTGAAGTTTGCTTTTAACTGTACAACAACGAAATCGTGAAAATAAAGTGGCGAAGGGCGATCGACAACAAAACCAATCGGATAAAATATGTTTTTAATTCTTAGGGTATGTTAACTACGCTTAATAGTTTATTTGATTGTAAAATACTCTTGCTTATTTCGATATTTTAGGTCCTTAGCCGCTAGCATTTAGGCTTTATCCTTACTCTTATCTACGCACCAACAAACTTGAGAACACTTGATGCGGAAAACTGAATGAATCCCTGGCCCACTTGAAATCTTGGAATGAAGATAACGTGATAGATACTCATGTCTGTACGTAAATGACGAAAATGAATTAAGAATAAGTATTTATGTAAATTTCATTTTCATTTGAATTTAGAGCCAAATTTAAAAGAAACGAGAGCTTATTAAAGCTTACTGTCGCCTACTTTGGTGAAAAAGAATAGCGTGCATTATCAAATAAAACTAATCCGCAATTGTTGTAGACGTAGATTATACGCGTTTATTTCCCATGGAACAGTCAAAATTTAGTCCTGATAGAATTATAATAACAAATTCTATAAATGAAGTTGAATTGTTAGATAAGCTCTATTTGAATTATGTCCTTCTTTTTTTTAATCAACGACAACATCAAGCTTTAAAAAAAAAACAAAAAAAAAAACAAAAAAAACATAACCATATCCAAATAAAGTGACATACCTCTGATTTTTCCTCCGTATCAATTTCATTAAAGACCACTTTCTTCAAGAAATCCTCTTAATGACGAATCACCTCTTTTAAGATCTTCGTTTATTCAGAGCCTATCATGAGAAAAGAGGATTATCAAATATTCGTACGGGGAACTATAATTATCATATTCAAAGAGAAGATTTTGTGAAGTTTACCAAGACTTCGTTAGTGTGGTAAGACAGGACAACTAGTCTATACTGATTTTTTTTTCATGTAAAGTAAAAATTGTATTATACAAACTTAATTAAACTAGTCAGCTAAAACAGATATAAACTCGACAAAGCCTCGTTTTATTTGTTCATAATTTGTTCCATAAATTCGTTATTCATGACAGTTAATGCAATATCCTCAATATAGTTGACCAACCTATTTATTTTACATCGATTGGGAAACAAGTTCTCCCTCTCGATTCTGCTTCCAGGAAAATTCACCAGTACTCACGTCGAATGTGTGGGCGAGGGTTAGGGTTAGGAATCGAACTCAGTACCTTTGGGTCAAGAGGCCGACGCTCTACCTCTAGACCACGGACACCACAATATAGATAACACACATGCAATTATAAATTACTGATTATTGCTATCAGCTTAATCCTTGTTAATTCCAAAGATGTGCTGAAAATGTTTTGTGCATGAATCGCAATCAAACACTAGTGTTTTAAGGTTTTTCGTTTCATTCCCCAACGAAAACAAAAGTTAATGCCTCACAGGCCCTCTCCGTCATACCAGACCCACATTGAAAAATGATCCATAAAAAAATCGAAATGCACATGAATGTGACCTAAAGATCTTAACAACAGTTTGTTTAAGCTGTAGTTACGAGTTGTTAGTTCCCCATCTAAAACCTTTTTTTATAAAATGGCGGAAAGTATCAGTTCAACGGCCATCTCGTCAAAAATCAGTGAAACGGCGAACGATTTTTTTTATTGACAGCAGCAATGCATTAATTGAATGTATACACAGCAATAAATGAAAGTGTCCATTTTTCATTTGCAAGTACTGTTTACATCTGTACGATCAAACGTACGATCTCATTTACATATAATTTTATTCTAGCAATACATGTATGTCATTTAGATGTTTTCAAGAAATCACGAAATCTTTCTTTTCAACGTTCTCAAACGAATGCTACCTCCGAAACTCCGTGGTTAAGAAAATCAAACAATAGCTATATTCCGAATCACACAGCAATGAAATGATAGGATGAAAGATTCGACTCCATACATAATCAAAAATCAAACGTTGGGTAAATGTTACCTGATTTAGTTTAAAAAGAAGAATAATAACGGAAACGTAACGTAGTAATCTAAATGTTTTGTTGTCAGCTAAACAAACTGAAATACAGATCTTTGTGGGGTTTTTTTTTTTTTTTCTTCTTTTTTTTTTTTTTTTTTTTTTTTTTTTGGGGGGGGGGGGTAAGGAACTTAAAGACAACATTTGGTACATCCAGCTTTCAAACTGCGTAAGATTTTTTACGTTCGTTTGTGTTGATGTTACGTTAGATTGGTAGGAATCAGCACAATGTAGCAAGTTGTCTTATTAATCCAGGATACCTTAAGCCATAATACTGCATTTGAAAAGCATAAAAACTGCCAGGATGTTCAATTGAATACAACTAACAACATCGTGAAATTGACAAGATGAATGATTTTGGAATGATTCGGAAATGAAATTGAATGAGTGTGAGGAGCGAGTTTTTGGCGAATTTATTGGGAGGTAATCCTTTATTGCAAATTTTGTTCTGAATGAACTAAATTAGCGATATTGATTACCTCCCTTTACTGGAAAAAGCATACAAGTTCTACACATAGCTTCCTATTTCTTTTAGAAGCTATAAGGCGCTAACAATTTTAATTATGTCAGTGAAATCGCAATTTTTCACTGTCAAAATTTATTTTGAATGACGTTGTTGATTCTATATATTTCAATGGGTTTGATCGTTTTTGAATGGTTTGAGTGAGTGTTTGGAATGAATGATTGGGGCGCTGAGCGAGCGATTTAGAATGGTTTTGATTGAGGTGCGGCCCTTTGAAAGATGGCGAAATGTTTATCGAGCTCTGAATAAATTTTGAAAAAAATTAAAAATGGGTGTTGATATTGTGGTATATAGACAGAGAATAGGAACTTTCAGTATGCCAAGGAAATGTCGGATTAAATTGTGAGTACTCTTATTCGTTCAATTTTGGTCTTATCGATCATTTTGACCTTGAGTGGGGACATCGAGACAAATCCAGGCCCAACAAAAGGACACAAACAAAAGACTCTCTCTTTCTCACAGCCTCCTCCAGATACACCCGATGGTCCAAGAACGCGACAGAGTGGTTGCGTTACGACAAATGAAGGCACAATTATGACATTTTTACGAGATATGCGAGAAGACATGAAATTTGAATTCAATTCAATGAAGGAAAAGATGACCGATATTGAGAATACAGTGACCTCGTTAAAGAAAGACAATGAAAATTTACAAAAAGAAAATGAGCTATTAAAGAGAAAGGTTGATAAATTGGGAGCACAATTGGATACTTTGGAGGGCCATTCAAGAAGAAACAACCTGCGATTTTTTGGTTTAGAGGGAAATCAAAGTGAAAACTGGACAGAAACTGAAGGAAAGATACGATCCTTTATAAAGAATGACCTTTGTTTACCCGATTATGAAAATGTGGAGATCGAGCGGGCGCATAGAATAAAGGGTAAATTAAATAGTGAGCCCCCGATAATTGTTAAATTCTCGAAATTTAAGGACAAAAGTTTGATTTTGGAAACGGCTAGAGACAAATTTAAAAACAATGACCAATTTTCTGTAAAAGAGGACTTCACAAAGAGAGTATTGACGAAGAGAAGGGTGCTTGGTGAGCGATTAAAGCAAGCACGTGACGATGGCCTCCATGCACGATTATCCTACGATAAATTGATTATTGAAAATGACGTCTTTGCTTTCGACGATTCGACCAATGAGATTGTCCGTATAGGTAGAGCACGTGGTCAACGCCAGCCAATTAGAAAACAGCGGGAAAGGGAAGACCAATCGTCATTTGATATTGACCAATCACAAGATGAGTATGAAGGCGTGGCTTCTGGGGGGCAGGATTAGCATGAAGGTCAAGGTCCAAAAAGTGTACAAATAAACATTACCACGTGGAACGTTTGTGGGTTTAAGCGATTTTCAACAGATCAGTCGATCTTAAAATTTCTCTCAAGTTTCGATATTATTGGTTTGATAGAAACATGGAGTGACTTTATTGGTGAATTTTCCGGGTGTTTACCTGGCTATACTTACTTTGATTGCATCAGAAAAAGACCAAAAACCAGTTTAAGAAATAGTGGTGGTGTAGGTGTCTATATTAAGAATACACTTCTCGACAATAAATTTATTTCTCGAATTTGTGCGGATCTTTCCGATTGTGTAGTTTTTTATGTTAAATCTAGCATATTTGAATCAATGACAGATATGATATTGTATATTACATATATTTCTCCAGAAGGTTCTTCTATCTCCAAAAAGTTAGAAGAGAAAAATGGAATAGCTAGTCTTAGCCTTAACCTAGAAAAGCTGAAATTTCTATATCCAGATTGTCAATTTTATATTGCAGGCGATTTCAATGCTCGCACGAAAAACTTTCTTGATTTTATCCCAGATGGTTCTGTAGATAACGTCTTTTATGATAACATTACCTACGAGTCTGACCACTTTTACCTTAATCGAAATAATAAGGATTCAGAAACATATAATTCATTTGGTAGGTCATTGGTTGATCTATGTTGTATATTTAACATACATATTCTGAATGGGCGAATTTTTGACGATACATGTGGAAACTTTACATGTCTTACTTATAACGGCGCAAGTGTCGTTGACTATCATATTGCTTCAACAGATTTGTTCCAGTTTATAAAACGATTTTCAGTTATTAATAAGGACGATTCTGATCATTTACCAATATCTGCAATTTTAGAATTTACACCAAAGGAATGTAGACATGCTGTTAGACAAGTAAAAAAACTGGACTGTTCTAGTGATTTTCCCATATTTAAATGGAATGATGATTTTAAGGAATCATTCTTTGATCATTTCTCAAATAATATTCATATGATTGTCGATAAAATTGTCAATTCGAATTGTTTAGATGTTAATTATGCAGTTTCTACTATAGTTGATTTTTTTCACAAATCGGCTTCTCGTATGCAAATAAGAAAAGTAAACCTGATAAGATATCACACGATAACCAACCATGGTGGGATGAGGAGTGCCAAACAGCAAAACAATTGAAATACGTTGCACTTAGAAAATTTCGTCATAATAGCTCCGACGAAAATTGCCGTATATATGTCAACAAACGCAGTGCTTTCAAATCGTTCTGTAAATTTAAAAAAGTGAATTTTCAAAAAGAAAATAGGCAAATTCTGATCTCATCTGTTAAAAATGCTAAAAAGTTTTGGTCATTGTTGAAAAATAAATCAAGGAAAGCTGAGGAAATGGTTGAAAATGATCTTAGTAAGTGGAGAGACCATTTCAATGATTTGTTACATAAGCCAAATCAACCGAGGCTCGATAATTTTCTTAAAGATCTCGATATTTCTGTCGGGCAAAACACTATATTGAATATAAAAATTTCAATAGAGGAAATAATCAGAAGTATACGCACTTTAAAGGTTGGAAAATCACAAGGTACAGATGGCTTGCCTTCTGAATTTTACAAACAAACATGTTTCGATATTGCTCCAATTCTTTGTAAATTATTCAATGTAATTTTTGATTCTGGAAATTTTCCGGATTCTTGGAGAAGTAGTATTATTGTGCCAGTTTATAAATCAGGAGATAAGGGCTGTCCATCCAACTATAGAGGCATTTCACTTGTTAATGTATTGTATAAAATTTTCTCAAATATTATTCATGATAGATTATGTAGATGGGCTGAAGTGAACAATAAAATAGACAAGACCCAGTCTGGATTTAGACCCGAATACTCCTGTGTCGACAACATGTTTATTATACAAAGTTTAGTTCAAAAGTATTTGAGTAAATCAGGGGGGCGGTTTTATGTCTTGTATGTAGATTTCAAAAAAGCATTTGATTCATTAATCCACCTAAACTTATTCTCATGCCTAAAGAAAATCGGAGTAAATGGCAAATTACTTCGTATTCTAGTATCTATGTACTCAAATATGGTAAACTACGTGCGCGTTAACAATAAGTATTCTCATCCATTCACTAGTAATGTTGGTACCCGGCAAGGGGATATAACGAGTACAATAATCTTCAATCTTTACATAAATGAGTTATCTACCTTTCTAAAAGAAAAGGGTCACAGGGGTATATTTATAAATAATCAAATCCCCGATTTAATTTGTATTCTTTTCGCTGACGACGTCGCAAATTGTGCCGATACGGTCATAAATCTACAGCAACAGCTAAACTCTATAGCAGAATTTTGTGCACAAACTGGTATGGAAATAAATAGAGAAAAAACCGAGATAATAGTTTTTAGAAATGGGGGGCCCCTTCGTAGCAACGAAACTTGGAATTACAATGGAACTCGCGTTAATGTTACATCTGTATATAAATACATGGGAATACTTTTTACCCCAAAACTATCTTGGTCAAAGACAAAATCAAAATTATCGTGTCAAGCTAAAAAGTCAATTCACTCAATACGAGGCTACGAAAAACATTTTGGAAAATTTGACTATAAAGAATGTTTTAAAATTTTTGATACAATGGTAAAGCCTATCCTTCTATTTGAGTCAGAAATATGGGGAACAGAACCAGCCTTAGAGATAGAAAAGGTACAAATAAGCTATTGTCGATATTTTTTGGGTATAAATTCAACTATTAACGACTGTTTGGCTCTAGGAGAATGCGGAAGATTACCTCTCCATGTTGATTATTATTTTAGATTAATTAAATACTGGTTGAGGTTATTAAACATGCCAAATAATAGATATCCCAAAAATTGCTACTTTATGCTTAAAGATTTAGATAACGCTGGAAGACGTACATGGGCTTCTGCCGTAAAACAAATTCTCTATTTATATGGGTTTGGAAACGTTTGGTTGTCTCACGAAGTAGGAAATCCCGATTCCTTTTTACGTCATTTCAAAACAAGATAAACTGACTGTGCGAAACAAAATTGGCATGGGGATATTCAAACCCAGTCACGATGTTCAAGTTACAAACATTTTAAGTCTTTATTAGAACCCGAGAAATACCTACAAATTGACTTATCATACTCATTACGCCAGTACTTAGCTAGGTTTCGTTGCAGTAGCCACAAGTTAAACATTGAACTTGGGAGACATAACGGAATTCCAATAAATGAACGTTATTGTAAATTTTGTTCTACAAATTACAACATATTTTGTTTGGAGGACGAATTCCATGCATTTTTCATTTGTTATCAATTTCATGATATAAGAAAAGAACTATTATATTCTTGGTAAAATGGATATGCAGCCACTGAAAATTTTTATCGTAACATGAAAACAACAGAGGAGTCAAATCTAAAGAAACTTGCAATCTTTATAACAAAAATTATGCAAGCAAAAGAGATTGCAGACGAAAATTAAAAGTTGGTTCAATTTTAAAACCTTCGTAGCTACAAGTTATTGTGGATGCGATGTTTTTGAAAGAAACCAATGAAATAAAGGAAATACTGAAAACAAAGCGACCAACCAATATAGCATTATATTTGATTAAATCGAAATATCATTCTCTTTAAATATCTACACGTGTTTTGGTGTACTGTATGTAAGTACTTTATGTATATGAAAAACAAAAATTCAAATGATATTACTCTTGCGGGATAGACAGACTAGTCTAATTCACATGAGTTATTTACAGATGGTCTACATTTTCATTTCATTCAAGAGTCTTTCAAATTTACATGTGTAGATAAAACTTGGTTCGCTTCCATTTAGTCATAATTCTGCCTACTTAGAGCTGTTGTTATGGTTATTTAGAAATGAACCGAATACACTAAAAAAAAAAAAAAAAAAAAATATTAATAATAATAATGCTAAAAAAGAGTCATTTTGATAAACCGTTTTCACCTTGAAAAAAGAACACTATGTTAAAAACCCATTTAGTAAGTCAATGCATTCAGTGTATAAATTTTGATATATATATAGGACGCAACTGATAAAATTTGTAATTGTATGAATGTATGTTATATATGATGGGCCGGAGGCCTAAATGTATTGAAATAAACTTTGAAACTTTGATCAACTATGAGGTGTCAATTTCACGATGTAACTAACTGTATTTAATTGAGTGTCTCTTAACGCCAGCAATTTGTAAAAGCGTCTTCTTCAAATCACATAAAACATTTAAAATTTAATTCCAAATGGCCAGGACGTGATGTGCAATATGTTCAATAGAATTTTTGAGAGTACTTTAAAAGAAATGCAAAGTGTTATAGGGTAGATATATTTTTATTATAATATATTATTATTATTATTATTATTAGTATTATTATTATTATTAACTTGAATATAACTTGACAAAGTTACAAACTGGGAGGAACATACACCTCCTCCCTTGATTAAACTCCTGGTGCAGCACGGACTTGTTACGTTTTTTTCTGCTTATTCATGATTTATACCGGCTAGAATTATCATAATGTCCTATCTCCTTTATATCTATTTGGAATCCTATCTCATATTAACCTCTTATTTGTGCTTCCTTTATCAAATATGTGATGTACATAAGTGGTACATATTTGTTTGACTCGTCTTAAAAAGTTACTCATGGTTTAAAATGAAATTAGTAATAGTCTTCAAATAGATTGTATCGAGTTCACGAGTAGCTGAGTCAAAATTATGGATGGTTTCCATGAAAAATATCGCATTTTATCATGCAACGAAACCTGTATTGACCTGATATCTCCTGACTGATAACATGACATATTATCAGGCAGTCTATTTTTAGAAACAATTTGCATAAACTTTCACACGAATTTCTTTGATTTTTAAGGGTTTACTATTTAAATGGTAAAAAGTGTTTGTGATGAGCGACTCAAGTATGACTTAGGCTTGGATAAGCTGGTTTTGCGACTTGTAGATTATCCACCGTCGATTTGCATTATTGTTTGTAGTCGTGACCACGAACTTTAGATACAAATATTTACAATTAATAACATCGTTAAATTGACATGGTGAATGCATATGAAATAATTTCGGAATGAAATTGAATAAGTGTTAGGACCGAGTTATGAATGAAATTAAAGAGGGGGGATGATGGATATCTTCGTCAAATAGGATGAAATAATTATTAATTTTCTCCCTAAAATCAGCGTAATTTCCTATTTGTGTATCTTTCTTTTCATATTGAAATCCACTATAATTCACATGATATAAAAAAGTGCAATGATTTGATTGATTTGACTGAAATTTTGATAGCTGTTTTGAACAACCGAGGAGTGTTTTTTAGTCATTTAAGTGAGTGTTTGGAATGAATGGAAGGCTTATAGAATGAATAAGAATGATTTTGAACGGAGTTATTGTCAATTTCACGATGTTACTAACAATAAGTATCTGAGTTTTATTGACGATGCGGAAAAGAGGTGGCAGGACAAGCGATACCCAAATTGATACAGTTAATGAGCTCGTGAAATTGACAATCGTTACGATCAAAACCATTGTAGATCGCTCACTCAGCGTTCCATTCATTCATTTCAAACACTTACTCAAACCATTCATTATCGCTCCAAACTTAATGAAAGGGATAAGATCAAAAACTACTCAAAAAAATTGGTGGAAAAATTACGGTATTTCACTGACTTTATGGAAGTTTGTGAGCGTATGATGGGTTCTTGAAGTAATAAAAGCTATTTATAAGATCTGTATTGATATTTTATCAAAGGGGGCAATAAATATCATTAATTCATGAACAGTTTAGCGATATTTGATTACCTACCTTGAACTTCACTCGCAGCTTACTCATCTCAAACATTCAATTTTGTTCCAAAATCATTCAAAAAGTATTCACCTTGTCAATTTCACAATGTTGTCATCTGTACTCACGTCTACCTATTGGGCACAAGACCAGCTCGTTTATGCGGTTAATCCTCATTTTCTGGTTTTCCAAGATACAATGTTGTATTTTTAACTGCGACAATAGTTCTTTCGGTGAACAACATTCTGTGAAACCTTCGTGGAAATCCATGCTTAAAGAGCTATATTACAACAAAAGATAATCTGGTGACAAAAATATGTTTTAATTGATATTGGATAATTTATTGAGAAACAATGATATGTTTGATATCTTTATCGTTTTTAGATGTCCGTCTATTATATTTCGTTTTTATGTGGGAAGCCTAAAAACGTCTTAAATTTACTATCAAATAGCCAATACTGGAGTCCTTTCATTTCCACAACCGTGAACGTTTTATCCTCACCACAACTTGTAAACGCACGTACTGCATATATATTCCTCAGTATGTGATGCATCTATAAATAGAATTATAATACAATGGCATAGAACGGATATGAAATAAGAATAAATTACATAGAACTTTATTCGCAATAAACGTTAACTCTGAGACCGATAGCTCTACCCTCATTTCCCTAACGTCATCTTTCACGCGAACGGTTATTCTTTTTACGCGTATATCACCCACATGCTAAATGCCGCGCTTCGCTTTCTGTGAAATTCTCCCAAAGTCAATATCATTTCTTTTTCATTAATTTCACACACACACAAAAAAAATGTTTTGATACAACTTTACTCCCAGAAGAGGATAGAAAAAAAATAATTTCAGATTTGTGATCGTGTTATGATGGATATAATTTTTTATTCGATATAATGTGTAGATGAATAAAGTCTGTTGGGGGGGGGGGGGTATATGTATAGCAAAATCATTGGGCTCCGACCTCGAATTTTAACCTTTTGCAAATAACTGCTCCTCCATCAGACTTTATTTATCGACACATCATAACGAAAGTAAAATTCTTTCATAAATAATTGGAGTATGACGTACTGTCTGGGATCAAATAAATCATTTAACATACAAATGTAATAGTCACGCTCACACAATCGCAAAATTCCTATGTATATTTTTTGTTACATCTGTAATCGTTTCTCATATTGTAAAGCAAATTCAAGCTCGACAAAAATCAGAATTCGAGACGGCAGTCTGTTTAGAATACTTTAAACTTGTTTAAGAGGTAAAAATCTGCATTCTCCCATCGGATCTCTCAAAGAATAGTATACAAATGATCTAGCATACACCCGCTTGCCACCTATGTATATTCCTGGTTTTGTGGAAAAGAGAGTCGAGTGATGTTTCGATCATAGTCCGATATACTAAAATTCAATGTCTGTCTTATATTTGTAGTCAAATAAAAAAGTATCTAAAATTGAAGACAACTTTGCCTTTTCTGTTTCAGATGACGACTTTTATAAATAAGAATATCTGTGTCAACGAGTTTGATATTCTATTCATGAAAGATCAAATTATGACTTATCCTAATTATGATTTTTTGCCAAAAATTGACCCAATTATCGAAATCCATTTACTGAATTTTCCGCGAAACATACACGCTGTTTGTTAATGACGTCATCAAATCCACCATGATACCATTTTCGCTATAAGACAAGAGGTTTACATACGATCAATGTCTATTTACTGGATTTATATACGATATAAGCCTATTTACATACTAAGATATCTAATTTGATAACACTCGTGTATTTAAAAAAAAAAAAAAAAAAAACATTCCTCGGGGTTATTGTATTTTCGCGACATAGATCATGAGCCTGTGCCGGAGATTCCGAATAATTTCAATTGTTCGCATAGCAAAATCTTTTACCAGCCTGTGTATCCGCACAGTTTCCACTATGCGCTTTGTAGATAGATAAGGTCTCAAACTATCTGTAGACAATCAGTTAGCTTTATACTTACAGTTTTTGGCTGCCTGGGCCTCTCAATGTTTACACGTCACGAACATTTCAAATTGTTGGAAATGTCATGCACAGGCTCAAAATATCATCTTTGAAAGGCTATAGTTGTCACATTTTGGTCACCCCATGACGACACACACTGACGGCTGGTTATAACAGCTTGGTCGTTTTTAAAAAAAGATTACCTGCATTTTCCAATCCATTCACACGTCCCTAGGTTTTCTCCAATCTGGCACCCCTGTCTCTGGCATATTCGTAGATCGAAACAGGGGTCTATCTTATGCCAGGATGACTGTATAGAGACCACCAGAGACAAAATCAAGAAAATCATCACAAGAATGTATCGCGTTTCCATGCTTAGTAACTACAAAATAATACCGTAGGATCTTTATTCACTAGTGTACATTGTTTGAATTAGTTTGAATATATGGAGAGCCACAAAATTATAATCCACAAAAGAAAACAAGTTGATAAATGCACAAGTCTAAATTAGTAATCATATGTCAAGTTTGTCTATACCTGTAAAGACAAAATTGACATTTGACATTTGATATTTGATCGCTCACTTCATCTTGTACAACTATACGCCACGTCATCATTTTCGAAATTGAGCATTGACTAGTGATTTAATCTTGTACATCTACAGATGTAAAATAATACTGTTGTTGAAATGCTTCAATAAAGAGAGTGAAGGATACAATTAACATTGAACATAAGGACCCTATTGAGAGTACATTGGTAGGTGTAGTATCTTCCGATTGATGTACTTTAAGAGCATCATGAAATTGACAAGGAAGGAAGTCTTGAAAAAATTAAGATTCTATCATGGCACATGATTTTATGTCGATACAAAGCATGCAGTGGCATCGTGGTTAAATGAGCACCAATCGTCAAAATAAGTTCCAAGTGGCTGTTCAATTCCGACCCAGTACTAATCAGTATTGAAGTCACATTAGATAAAAAATGTTGACAAGACAACCTAATAAAAACAAAACAACAACAACAACAACAACAAACCTCCGCATTTTCGACTAAATAACGAAAATATTATAACACTGTCGAATTAGTGTTGGGGTATTATACTTGACAAAACTCCCAAATTAACGTGGGCGAATTATATTTCATCGATGACGTAGTTCTTGGCGTACTTTAACATTATGACGAGTATTGTTTACACAAGTTTACTATTTCCGGATGGATTGATGGATTAAAAATTGGACTTTACTCGACTAAGGAGTATTTTTAATGACAGAAACTTTGAATCTAGTGGTAATCTATATTCACCTTGGGATAGATAACCAGGATGGCATTGAATTGATGCTTGCTTTTAACTGTACAACAACGAAATCGTGAAAATAAAGTGGAGATGGGCGATCGACAACAAAACCAATCGGATAAAATATGTTTTTAATTCTTAGGGTATGTTAACTACGCTTAATAGTTTATTTGATTGTTAAAAACTCTTTCTTATTTCGACATTTGATGTCCTTAGCCGTTAGCATTTAGGCTTTATCCTTACCCTTATCTACGCACCAACTATCTTGAGAACACTTGATGCGGAAAACTGAATGAATCCCTGGCCCACTTGAAATCTTTGAATGAAGATAACGTGATAGTTACTCGTGTCTGTACGTAAATGACGAAAACGAATTAAGAATAATTATGTATGTAAATTTCATTTTCATTTGAATTTAGAGCCAAATTTAAAAGAATCGAGAGCTTATCAATGCTTACTGTCGCTTACTTTGGTGAAAAAGAATAGCGTGCATTATCAAATGAAACTAATCCGCAATTATTGTAGACGTAGTTTATACGCGTCTATTTCCCATGGAACAGTCAAAATTTAGTCCTGTTAGAATTATAATAACAAATTCTATAAATGAAGTTGAATTGTTAGATAAGCTCTATTTGAACGATGTCCGTGTTTTTTAATCAACGACAACATCAAGCTTTAAAAAAACAACAAAAAAAAAAACAAAAAAAAGATAACCATATCCAAATACAGTGACATACCTCTGATGTTTCCTCCGTATCAGTTTCATTAAAGACCACTTTCTT
Source organism: Fragum whitleyi (assembly GCA_948146395.1). Taxonomy (NCBI): domain Eukaryota; kingdom Metazoa; phylum Mollusca; class Bivalvia; order Cardiida; family Cardiidae; genus Fragum; species Fragum whitleyi. The sequence continues at coordinate 59,385,326 of OX411555.1, read as the reverse complement.
CAAGAAATTCTTTTAATGACGAATCACCTCTTTTAAGATCTTCGTTTATTCAGAGCCTATCATGCGAAAAGAGGATCAAATATTCGCACGAGGAAGTATAATTGACATATTCAAAGAGAATAATTTGTGAAGTTCACCAAGACTTCGTTTTTGTCGTAAGACAGGACTACTAATCTATACTATTTTTTTATGTATACCTTGGTTAATTTGACCCGAATTTGACCTTTGTGGAAAAATTGCCTAAATAACAGTTACCGACATAATTTATCAATGAAAAAAATACATATTACATTCAGTACCGTTTGTTAATCATTCCCATGAAAGCACGTGCAAAGACGAGTAGGAGTAATAAGATTTTTATGTATCTAAATGGCAGGGGTCAGATTCAAGTCAATAAAACCGCGCTATACAGTCAAAATTGTAGTCATATTATACAAACTTCATTAAACTAGTCAGCTAAAACAGATATAAACTCGACAAAGCCTCGTTTTATTTGTTCATAATTTGTTCCATACGTTCGTTATTCATTAGAGTTAATGAAATATCCTCAATATTGTTGGTCAACCTATTTATTTTACATCGATTGGGAAACAAGTTCTCACAACTTAGATTTATCCCTCTCGATTCTGCTTCCAGGAAAATTCACCAGTACTCGCGCCGAATGTGCGGGCGAGGGTTAGGGTTAGGAATCGAACTCAGGACCTTTAGGTCAAGAGGCCGACGCTCTACCTCTAGACCACGGACCTCACAATATAGATAATACACATGAAATTATAAGTTACTGATTTCTGCGATCAGCTTAATCCTTGTTAATTCCAAAGATGTGCTGAAAATGTTTTGTGCATGAATCGCAATCAAACACTAGTGTTTTAAGGTTTTTCGTTACATTCCCCAACGAAAACAAAAGTTAATGCCTCACTGGCCCTCTCCGTCATACCAGAGCCACATTGAAAAATGATCCATAAAAAAATCGAAATGCACATGAATGTGACCTAAAGATCTTAACAACAGTTTGTTTAAGCTGTAGTTACGAGTTGAAAGTTCCCCATCTAAAACCCTTTTGTTTATAAAACGGCGAAAAGTATCAGTTCAACGGCCATCTCGTCAAAAATCAGTGAAACGGCGAACAATTTTTTTATTGACAGCAGCAATTCATTGATTGAATGTATACACAGCAATAAATGAAAGTGTCCATTTTTCATTTGCAAGTACTGTTTACATCTGTACGATCAAACGTACGATCTCATTTACACATAATTTTATTCTAGCAATACATGTATGTCATTAAGATGTCATCAAGAAATGACTAAATCTTTCTTTTCAACGTTCTCAAATGTAAGCTCTGTGGTTAAGAAAATCAAACAGTAGCTATATTCCGTACCACACATTATTGAAATTATATTACGAAAGATTCGACTACATACATAATCAAAAATGACCAAACGTTGAGCAAATTTTACTAGATTTTGTTGAAAAAGAAGAATAATAACGTCAACGTAACGTTGTAATCTAAATGTTTTGTTGTCATATAAAAGACTGAAATACAGAGCTTTGGTGTTGTTGTTGTTGTTGTTGTTGTTGTTGTTGTTGTTGTTGTTTTTTGACATGGAACTTACAGACAATATTTGGTACATCCAGCTTTCGAACTGCGTAAGATTTTTTACGTTCGTTTGTGCTGATTTGACGTAAAATTGGTAAGAAGCAGCACAATGTATCAAGTTGTCTTATCAATCCAGGATACCTTAAGTCATTATACTGCATTTGAAAAGCATTTAAACTGCCAGGAGGATCAATTGAATACATGTATTTAATTGTGTGTCTGTTAACGCCGGCAATTTGCTTTCTTCAAATCACATAAAAACTTTTAAATTTTAAATCCAAATGACCAGGACGTGATGTGCAATATGTTCCATAGAATTTTTGAGAGTAGTTTTAAAGAAATCCAAAGCGTTATAGGGTGGATACTTTTTTTATTATTATTTATATTTTTGCTCAGTATACAATTGTTTTTAGATGATCCGTTATCGTCGGATGAACCATATACCAGTTAAGAATATTACTTGACAAAGTTACAATCTGGGAGAAACAAACACCACCTCCCTTGCGGATGCAGCATAGACTTGTTACGATTTTTCCCCGTATTCATGATTTATACCGGCTAGAATTATCCTAATGTCCTATCTCCTTTATATCTATTTGGAATCCTATCTCAAAGTAACCTCTTATTGGTGCTTTCTTTTTCAAATATTTGAATTTAAGTGGTACATATTTGTGTGACTCGTCTTAAAAAAGTTACTCATTGTTTAAAATAAAATTAGTAATTGACTTCAAGTAGATTGTATAGAGTTCACGAGTAGCTGAGTCAAATTTATGGATGGTTTCTATGAAGAATGTCCCATTTTATCATGCAACGAAACCTGTATTGACCTAATATCGCCTGACTGATAACATGGCATGTTATGAGGCAGTCTATTTTTAGAAACAATTTGCATAAACTTTCACACGAATTTCTTTGATTTTTAAGGGTTTACTATTTAAATGGTAAAAAGTGTTTGTGATGAGCGACTCAAGTTTGACTTAGGCTTGGATAAGCTGGTTTTGCGACTTGTAGATTATCCACCGTCGATTTGCATTGTTGTTTGTAGTCGTGACCACGAACTTTAGATACAAATATTTACAATTAATAACATCGTTAAATTGACATGGTGAATGCATATGAAATAATTTCGGAATGAAATTAAATAAGTGTTAGGACCGAGTTATGAATGAAATTAAAGAGGGGGATGATGGATATCTTCGTCAAATAGGATGAAATAATTATTAATTTTCTCCCTAAAATCAGCGTAATTTCCTATTTGTGCATCTTTCTTTTCATATTGAAATCCACTATAATTCACATGATATAAAAAAAGTGCAATGATTTGATTGATTTGACTGAAATTTTGATAGCTGTTTTGAACAACCGAGGAGTGTTTTTTAGTCATTTAAGTGAGTGTTTGGAATGAATGGAAGGCTTATAGAATGAATAAGAATGATTTTGAACGGAGTTATTGTCAATTTCACGATGTTACTAACAATAAGTATCTGAGTTTTATTGACGATGCGGAAAAGAGGTGGCAGGACAAGCGATACCCAAATTGATACAGTTAATGAGCTCGTGAAATTGACAATCGTTACGATCAAAACCATTGTAGATCGCTCACTCAGCGTTCCATTCATTCATTTCAAACACTTACTCAAACCATTCATTATCGCTCCAAACTTAATGAAAGGGATAAGATCAAAAACTACTCAAAAAAATTGGTGGAAAAATTACGGTATTTCACTGACTTTATGGAAGTTTGTGAGCGTATGATGGGTTCTTGAAGTAATAAAAGCTATTTATAAGATCTGTATTGATATTTTATCAAAGGGGGCAATAAATATCATTAATTCATGAACAGTTTAGCGATATTTGATTACCTACCTTGAACTTCACTCGCAGCTTACTCATCTCAAACATTCAATTTTGTTCCAAAATCATTCAAAAAGTATTCACCTTGTCAATTTCACAATGTTGATATCTGTACTCACGTCTACCTATTGGGCACAAGACCAGCTCGTTTATGCGGTTAATCCTCATTTTCTGGTTTTCCAAGATACAATGTTGTATTTTTAACTGCGACAATAGTTCTTTCGGTGAACAACATTCTGTGAAACCTTCGTGGAAATCCATGCTTAAGGAGCTATATTACAACAAAAGATAATCTGGTGACAAAAATATGTTTTAATTGATATTGGATAATTTATTGAGAAACAATGATACGTTTGATATCTTTATCGTTTTTAGATGTCCGTCTATTATATTTCGTTTTTATGTGGGAAGCCTAAAAACGTCTTAAATTTACTATCAAATAGCCAATACTGGAGTCCTTTCATTTCCACAACCGTGAACGTTTTATCCTCACCACAACTTGTAAACGCACGTACTGCATATATATTCCTCAGTATGTGATGCATCTATAAATAGAATTATAATACAATGGCATAGAACGGATATGAAATAAGAATAAATTACATAGAACTTTATTCGCAATAAACGTTAACTCTGAGACCGATAGCTCTACCCTCATTTCCCTAACGTCATCTTTCACGCGAACGGTTATTCTTTTTACGCGTATATCACCCACATGCTAAATGCCGCGCTTCGCTTTCTGTGAAATTCTCCCAAAGTCAATATCATTTCTTTTTCATTAATTTCACACACACAAAAAAATGTTTTGATACAACTTTACTCCCAGAAGAGGATAGAAAAAAAAATAATTTCAGATTTGTGATCGTGTTATGATGGATATAATTTTTTATTCGATATAATGTGTCGATGAATAAAGTCTGTTGGGGGGGGTATATGTATAGCAAAATCATTGGGCTCCGACCTCGAATTTTAACCTTTTGCAAATAACTGCTCCTCCATCAGACTTTATTTATCGACACATCATAACGAAAATAAAATTCTTTCATAAATAATTGGAGTATGACGTACTGTCTGGGATCAAATAAATCATTTAACATACAAATGTAATAGTCACGCTCACACAATCGCAAAATTCCTATGTATATTTTTTGTTACATCTGTAATCGTTTCTCATATTGTAAAGCAAATTCAAGCTCGACAATAATCAGAATTCGAGACGGCAGTCTGTTTAGAATACTTTAAACTTGTTTAAGAGGTAAAAATCTGCATTCTCCCATCGGATCTCTCAAAGAATAGTATACAAATGATCTAGCATACACCCGCTTGCCACCTATGTATATTCCTGGTTTTGTGGAAAAGAGAGTCGAGTGATGTTTCGATCATAGTCCGATATACTAAAATTCAATGTCTGTCTTATATTTGTAGTCAAATAAAAAAAGTATCTAAAATTGAAGACAACTTTGCCTTTTCTGTTTCAGATGACGACTTTTATAAATAAGAATATCTGTGTCAACGAGTTTGATATTCTATTCATGAAAGATCAAATTATGACTTATCCCAATCATGATTTTTTTGCCAAAAAATGACCCAATTATCGAAATCCATTTACTGAATTTTCCGCAAAACATACACGCTGTTTGTTAATGACGTCATCAAATCCACCATGATACCATTTTCGCTTTAAGACGAGGTTTACATACGATCAATGTCTATTTACTGGATTTATATACGATATAAGCCTATTTACATACTAAGATATCTAATTTAATAACACTCGTGTATTTAAAAAAAAAAACATTCCTCGGGGTTATTGTATTTTCGCGACAAAGATCATGAGCTATGCGCTTAGTAGATAGATAAGGTCTCAAAGTGTCTGTAGACAATAAGGTAGCTTTATATTTACAGTTTTTGGCTGCCTGAGCCTCTCAATGTTAACACGTCACGAACATTTCAAATTGTTGGAAATGTCACGCACAGGCTCGTATTATCATCTTGGAAAGTCTATAGTTGTCACATTTTGGCCAAACCAGGATTAAACAAACTGCCTGCTGTTTTTAACAGTTTGGTCGCTTTAAAAAAGATTACCGGCATTTTCCAATCCATTCACACGTCCCTAGGTTTTCTCCAATCTGGCACCCCTGTCTTTGACATATTCGTAGATCAAAACATGGGTCTATTTTATGCCAAGATGACTGTACGGAAACCATAAGGGACAGTATCCACAAAACCAACGAAATAATGCATCTTGTTTCCATTCTTAGTTACTGCAAAATAATTCCGTAATATCTTTTTTCACTACTGTACAAGTGTATTTTCAAAACTGAGCTCTGACGTAAAAGTTGAGTCCATGATCATAGTTTTATCGGGTATATATAAAAAGCATTTGATAGGGATTGAACGTGATCTCTTCTTTACAACTTTAAAAGTACATGTATGAGTAAACCTTACGATCTTAGACAAGCAATAAGTTTCGAAGGTTTTGAAGGTTTTTTGAAGGTTTTATTCAATGACCGGGACCCCTAACCCGGGTATAGGTCTAAATGCTACAGAGTAACAAAACAATTAACAAAACATGTGAAGAACTTTGAAGAAAGCTCCAAAATAAAAATGACTAGATCAACAACAACAACCAAGGAATGTTATGATGAATGAATAATGAATGATATCTAGGGCCCCCAGAGACTGCACTAAAACCAACCAATGAACACTGCTTATTAAAATGCATCAGCAACATTCTTACTTTAATAATAAAATGATTTTAAGCAAAAAAATAATAATAATAAAATAAAAAAAAAAATAGTAAGCAGTTGAATGAATAAAATACTCTGTCATAATAATTTTTCAACGGTTTTTGGTTTTGAATAGGATTCATCAAAGAGCGTTTAAATTGATACCAACCAAAACTGAAATTGGACCCAGTAAACACCAAAAAAAAATCTGTGACAGGTCAGCAAAGATCACATTCGAACTCCAATAAGCCCCAGAAGTTCAACACACGACCATTGTAGGTGCAAGTAATCTACAAACACCCAAAACAGCCCGAGCCAAACCACAGTGACCATAGGCAATATTATAAATTTTCTAATGAAGTGCAGCCTCTGAGGACCAAATCAGATCAAATTACTAGTCCACTAGATTTACCGTAGTTATTGTTCACCATATATTATTTTAAAGGTATTCAAAATTTCTTTACAAAATCTACTCAATTTAAATAACACTTGAATATCTTTAGTATTCATGAGACTATTATACTGAATAGTGTTAGGACGTCGTGACAGATCCCTAGGAAGGCCTACCCGCCTCTGATCATCAAAATTACTACAACTAAATAGATAATGGTATTCATCACCAAGTCCATGTTTAAAGCACAGTTGACAATTTCTGTCATCCCTCTCAATACCCCAAAATCTACCAGATTCAATTGGTAACTTATGGTTCAAACACCTAAAATGGCACAATGCAGTGGCTAAATCTTTTGGCAAAAACTTAAAGTAATGCTCAAAACAAAATTCAGTTTTGAATATTCTATAATTCAAACATTTAGACGAAAGGAAAATCTGCTCAGACCAATCTTGCTTGTATTTATCAATAAGTCTTAACTTAATAATTCTACCAAGGCCTAGAGGTATATTCTGCTGTGACTCCCATAGATTCAAATGTTCACTTGCTGTTAAAGACTCCTTAGTGCTCAACAACCACTTAGAATGAAAATGATCACCTTGGTGCATTTTAAGTAAAATCATGTATAGCTTGTATGCAATTTTATCTTTATTTCCATTTATAATGCGTTGCCAAAAACCAACCATTCTAGATTGAACTAAAATGCTGATTGGATAGCGACCTAGCTCTTCATGTAAAATCAAATTTGGAGTAGACTTTTTAACGTTTAAGATAATCTTATAAAATTGAATGCATAGCCTTTCAAGAATAGAAGAGTTTTCAAAACCAGTTACTTCGGAACCATACAATAAGATAGGTATTACCATGCTATCGAAAAGTTGTAATTGTAAATCTACCGGTAAATGTAACTTTCGAGATTTCCTCAAAACAGAGAACATAGCCTTCCGTGCTTGGTCGACCATTCTTTGATTATTTTGTAAAAATCTACCATTGCTTGAAAAAAGTGTTCCAAGATAAACAACTGTCAACAATATCTAATACTTGGTTATTATATGTAAAGGAAAAATTATGCTCAAATTTTCTATTACTAAAAATTGTTATTTTGGTTTTGGAAGGGTTGACCTCAAGATTCCATGTTTGACAATATAAATACATTGCATTTAAGGCTGATTGCAGTTCTTCTTTTGACTCTGCTAAAATTACTGTGTCATCTGCATAAAGCAATATATATAACTTGAAAAAGACCTCAATTTCATCATTCCCAAGCAATAAGTTTGCCATTTCAGAAACATTATGAAGCCCATTAAATGCATGAGAAATGAATTCAGTAAGATCATTTAAAAATAATGAAAATAATAAAGGTGACATGTTCTCGCCCTGACGTACACCAACATTGCTGTGAAAAAACTCCGAGGTCATATGACCCAGTCTAACACAAGATTTAGCATGTAGATAAAGGTTATGAATTATTTTAAACATTTTGCCATCAATATTGTGTTGTAACAACTTGTGCCAAAGATAAGTTCTATTTACAGAATCAAAGGCTTTTTTGTAGTCAATGAAAGCACAGAATAGTTTTTTCCCTCTAAATAGATACAAGTCTATCAAACACTTCAAATTAAAAATATGATCTGTTGTTCCATATTTCTTACGAAAACCAGCTTGCTCTTCACAGAGCAAATTCATATCTTCCAAGTAGTTATTTAATCTGTTATTTAATATTGCAGTAAATAGTTTCCCAAAACAACTTAATATAGTTATTCCTCTATAATTGTCAGGATTTGTCTTATCACCCTTGTTTTTGTATATAGGAGAAATAAAGCCCTGAGTCCAATCATCAGACACAATACCAGAGGAAAATATAAGGTTGAAAAATTTGGTATAGGCCGAAAGCATTTTTGATTGAGAAAATTTTAAAAATTCATTTAATATAAGATCAGAAGAACAAGCTTAATTAAGTTTCAATTGACCTAAACATTTCAAGACCTCTTCCTCAGTAATTGCTGAGTTGAGAATAAAATTATGCTTCGTAACTTTTGACTGATCGATTTGGATTTCATCCTGATCATTATTAGTTTCAATAGAGTTAAGCTTTTTAAAGTGATTGGCAAAAGTTTCTAAAGTAACCTTTTGCAAAACTTCATTTTTGTATTATCAGCTTTATTGAGGAGACCCAAGTAAGATTTTGGGTCAGAATGTTTAAGAGAACGTAGTTTATTAATAAAATCTTTTCAGTATTCATTGAAATGCTTATTTAAACACTTTTTGTATGCTTTACTAGCATTGTGTAAGAATTGATAGTTCTCAACAGAATTAACCCTATGCCTAATATTTTTTGCTCTTTTGTATTGACCCCTGAGAGTGGCACATTCACTGTTAAACCATGGTACTTTGAAGGGTTTAGTATTAACTTTAGGCTTTTTAGGTGAGGGTATTACATGTTTAATGAATCCGGAGTCACTTGCAGCGTCTAACAAAATTGAAGTACAATCAAGAGTTAGTTCCTTGATAATTTGTGGAGATACATTACCGACCTCGATATTATCAATTTTGTTAATGAAGGAGTTAATCTTTTCAGAGTTTAATTGTTCAATAAAATTGAAAGCTTCCGTCTTAATCCATGTTGCACGAGGAACAGGGGCAGGATTATTTTCAGGAATAAAAGTATTAACATTGATTTCACTGCACATCATAGAAAACGCAATTCCACTATGAGCATCACTCAACAATGGATCAAATGGCAGAATTTCGAAGTTACATACATAAGGGAATAAAACTGGCGATAAGATAACATAGTCTACAACTGAAATTCCCTTGCAGGTTTTACAACCCAGGAACCTGTCACGACCAATCCTACCATTTGCAATATTAAGATCACATGACCTACACAACTCTAAGAGACGTTTCCCATAATTATTTATACGTGATGTATCAGAATTGCATCTTTTCTTTGGGAAACCAAGTTGTTCAATGGTACAAGAGTTTAAGTTTTCATCTATATTATTTAAATCAAGAGTCTGTTGAATAGTACTATCTACACATATAAAGTCATTATCAGTTTTAGTATGTGCATTGAAATCACCCAGAAGACAAATTTTATAATCGTTAGAAGAAAAATTGATAATATCATTTTCTAAAGTATCAAAATATTCTATATTACTGTAATTACTTCCCTCAGGTGCAATATACACCACACAAAAAAGAATTTTGAAAGGAAATTGTTCTTCTATAGTGAACCAGTAAAAATGATCTTCATCTTTTTTAATGATTTTAATAGAGTCATATAGATATTCCTTAACCAAAATGGCAATTCCCCCCGAGCGACATCTTACATTATTTCTAATCATTAATGGTAAGCACTTAAAACCCACAATGTCCAAAGAGTCAAATTCATCAAATCTAGTTTCTTGTAGACACACAATATCATAGTCACTAATTGTTTCATAAAATTCTGGATTTTTAAGTCTACATCTCAAGCCACGAGTGTTTAAAGATAAAATTCTCAATTCAGAATATTGTAAAGTATCTTGGGAAACATGAGAAGAGATAGAGTGCTCATCATCTGAATGATAAAGAATGGTATCACTATTTTCAGAGTCATCAGGTAGAATTACACTATTGTCATTAGAATTAATAACATTGTGCTAAACAAGCTTTAAAGAATTAGAATTCATAAACATATTTGGTTCATTTAATCTAAAATTAATCTTAAGGTAAATAAATTGATGTCACGACACGTTCCACATCAGGGAGATCCTTGACATATCGAAGAAGCTTAGACCGTTGCAAGGTAAGGTCTTCTTGTATAAAGACCCCTTTGAATGGACAGTCACTATCATTGAGAGGAGCCTTTTTGGCGTACAGTACATTGTTTCGAAGATTCCTGTTGTTTAATCTTACTATTACAGGCTTCAGCTGTGACTCAGATCTAGCAGGGAGAAAGTGAATAATGTTAATGTCACTTGGCTGTATATCAACTCCAAGAATAAGAGAGAGGGCCTTAGCCGAGATCATAAAAGGAGCCATTAGGCCAGCCATATTTACAACTGTACGATCTTCAGAGGAAAGTTTGAGCTTTTTTGTTCCATTGATTAAGGACTGCATCTGAGATATGCCGTCATCTTCTTCACAGAGGTCCCACAACTTGGATTGAAAGTCATCAATATCAAATGATGAAGGTGGGGTTGGGATTCCCCCTGTTCCAGACGCTTCTGCCTTCTTAGATGGCATAATTTTAGGTAAACAGTTATTGTTTAGTGATCATGAGACATCAGATGATATGAATTATTAGATTTTGTCCCTGGTTGCCGTGCAATCTAGCTGATATTTTCAATTTTTGTTTCAACTTTTCTTTGGCGCCAATCAAAGCCTTCACCGGAAGTTTTTCGAACTCCCATGTTTCATTTGAAAGGTACATTGTATCTTTTTTTTTTTTTTCGGTATTGTTTAAACCTGTTTTATCTATCTTGAAATAATAGCACGGGACTTTTACCGTAAAAAGTGGATTTCACGGCTCACTGCGCAAAATCTACCTATACCTAGTTTGAAAAAGCTATAATAAATGGAGACTCACAATGATATGGTCTATAAATCAGCACAATTGATAGATGTACAAGCTTAAGTTAGTGATCATATCTCAATTTTGTCTTTACTTGTATAGACAAAATTGACATTTGATTACTCACTTAATCTTGTACACTATACGTCTCGTGAACATTTTCAAAATTGAGCATTGATGAAAGTTTTAATCTTGTACACCTATATATGTGACCCGCAAAGCGGAAAGGGACCATCTTGGAAGTCTGTAAAATAGATATTTGAAAAAGAGATTGGTTGCAGCATAGATCATCTAGAGTTCGGATTTCAAAAAAATTCTTTAACAGGAAAGTAGAATGATCACTCTGGACTCAGAAAACAAGCAGAGCGCGAAAAGTTTCGATGCTAGTCAGTCTGCGCTATTCGCGCAGTCTGACAATGGTCGACACTTTACGCACAACCTAGATGGTCCCTTTTCGCGTGACGGGTCACATATGTAAAATAATACTGTTGTTGAAATGTTTGAATTAGGATAACTGTAAGAAGACAATGCTTGACACAATTTACAAGGAACATAAGTAAGGTCACGGACTCTTTTGAGAGTTTTGGTAAGTGTATTCTTTTTCAGTTGATGTTCTTTTAGGACATCATATGAATGCGAAATTGTATAATTGCAAAAAAAATAAAATAAGATAAAATAAATGAAAAAAAAATACATACAACTTAAAACACTGTGAAATTGACCAAGAGAGTGTCATTTTTGGTGAACGAACGGTTAGTTAATTCAACTTAGTATCTTTCAATATTTTTCTCCGCAAAATCACTGTTTTCTTCTTTAAGCCCCGTTCCCACTGTCACGGTGTTGGTCCCGGACACCCACGGTACCTCCCGGTGGGGAAAGAGCCGGTATTCCGGGATGATCCGGGATCTTTTCTCTAAAAAATGATTCATATTCCCATATTCCCGACATTGCCCCGGTGTACCCCCGGTTTACTAGCAGGATCTTCCCGTTCGACCCCGGACTATCCCGATTTATTCCCGGTTTGCCAAGGTGTATTTACGGTGCAGGGGCCGGCGTGATCCCGGTACGACCCGGTGTAACCCCGGTCGTCGCCGGTAGCGCACCGGTAGCCGCCGGTATCGCCCCTTCATATCACGGTTTGTCACGGTTTCCCCCGGACCACTCATCCGGGACTAACCGGGGGTCCAAACCGTGACAGTGGGAACGGGGCTTAGCTGAAAATGTCCACGGATCATCAGGGACTATCACGGTTGAGCCAGGGTAGAGAACCGGACTTGCCCCGGAATATGCCGGTGTTTCTCCGGATTAAGCCGATTCTTGACATCCTCCCGGTGAGTCCCGGTGACTGCCGGTTGTATTAAACATTTTAAAACATCCGGGGTCGGTTGCCGGATCAACAAGGTTCATCCCGGATGGTCCAGGATATTCACGGTGCCGCCACGGTTGTATCCCCGGTTTGTCACGGTTTCCCCCGGACCACCCATCCGGGACTAACCGGGGGTCCAAACCGTGACAGTGGGAACGGGGCTTTAATGGCGTGATACTATTATTCTTTATCAAGTGAAAACAATGAAAATTCGCCTTGAAAAACACAAAATGATCTTGCAATGTTTATAAAGGGAATTTTTGAACGGCGTAAGCTTGTCGAGAGTTTAAAGCAAAAACAAAGTTTGTGTCTAGACACCGTAGAGACAGATACTATGTTTTTGACCCAAGCCTTCGCTGGTGCAACTTGTAGTAATTAGCCGGAAATTCGTGTTTATTTAGGTCATGTCCTCTTGAACTTACATTCGGCAATACTCGGGCGATCTCCGACGGCTCCGATTTAAATGTAGGTTAGAGGAATCGGCCGAGTTGAGACGAATGACACATCAAGACACCTTGTGACATTAGAATAGGTAACGCGGTTTTACATAACTTTTCAACTAACGACAGTCAGTCTCGAGACGGGTTTTAAGAATGATTCGACAATGTTTACATATACAACCTTTCTTGTACTTTTATTTAAATAGGGATGAACGCCGCTATTAAGATTTTTCTGTAAAATTGCGTTGGCTGAAGTAGGGCTTGTAAGGATACACTCGAATATTCGGTGAACTTATTCCCAGCGAAAACGTTTCGTATTCGTCTGTCTCAGAAGCGAATATTGCCGAATACCAAATGAGACAGGCACGGAAGATATTTCATTGGGGCCATTCTACTTTGCATTTTTTTCAATCTGTAAAACCATATCAATTCAAAAATCTATTTGAAAATTAAATAAATGATAGCTAAATATTCAACCCTAGATACCACTCCAATTGACGAGTAGATATTGCCGTGGTCAAGGGGGGACCAGATCCGTCATGCACTTGTGTACAATTCGACAGGCGGGTTTAGTTGTTAAATTATTCTGGAAAAGTCACTGCGTTTTTTTACAGAAATCATGAAAATCTTAATCGATGAATAAAAAATGGCTCCATCCTTCCCAAAATACGTTTAGAATTTGTTAACTACAGTTTAAGCAAAAACTAGCTCCGAGCAGAAAAGTCTAATATCAACCGCAATACTGTAATAAGATATCGAGAGTGGGTGATTTTACAAGCATCCAAACTCTTGAAGGTAAACAATAGGTTCTCGTGCAAAAAATAAACCGACAATTGTAAGGATTCTCAATTCTTTTTTGGAAAGAAAGTCGGAAGGAAAAAAACATTGTATTATACTTAAACATAGTCATAGACATAGTCATGCAATTATTACCGCCCTTTAAAAGATAAACTTCTTAAATAAGATTCTTATTCGCTTTTGATGTAGAAATTACGTTATAAAAATAATATTTTTAAAGACTTTTAGTTTGCAATTTACTATGGAGCAATTGTTTAATATAAAAAGTTATACTTTAATTTCTAAACCTTAAACAGAAATTATTCATGAATTATACTGATAGGGCACTAGACCTCCTTTAACATATACCTAAATATTTCTCATTCTGCAGTGTTATAAAGTTGAATAACGACATAAGTGTCAACCACGGAAGTGGTTATAGCTTCAAATATGATAAAAACTAATCACTCAGGTTATGGTTCAAAATACTTTTAATAAGTTAACAAATCATAACTTTAAATAATGAGTACAGTTCGGGACTGACTGATATTCATAGGTGTTTCTTTGGTTGGTACTCAAAGACCTTTTCATCCTCTGAGAAGAAACAAAGATAGTTAAAAAAAGTTAAAACAAATACAACAAATTTACTTGAAATAAGCTTAAACATGATAACTACTTTTGTAAAAACAAACACAATTGGATATAGGTTAAAGACAGTTTTAGATAGGATTAAATCGTTTTCTCCATTTATGTTTAATTAATAAATGTACCTATTTCAAGTGTGTAAAAGAAATTTTCACAGAGTAACATCTCATATTCTAACAAATATTTTTCCAACAGGATTTTTCCTCTCTTTCCCTTTCTTTGAATTTGCAGTGAAATTTCCGAATAACGGAAATTTTGTCGAGACAATTCTTCCCACTTTTTTTTTACATTCGTAATTTCTCTTTTCTAATTGAATTTAATATATCACTCTAGAATGCCATCAGGTTCGTTCACCATCAGTACTTTCAGTGCTTTGATTTACAATGAAATTACCTGTACTCTTATAATGTTATATACCGGTAATCTCTTCTATGGTAAAATTTAGTGACTCGTAAGCCATTTGTATGGCTGGGTAGTACTTTTATCTATAAATCATACTTTTCCTATCATATATTGTTTATATGATATACTATTTGTCGCTTAAATAAAATATGAAACTACTATGAAATTGACAAGGAAGGCAGTCTTGGAATAGTTAAAAATGAAGTTGAATTGTAAGATAAGCTAAATTTGAACGAGATAATTGTTGTTATTTATTATTGGCGAGATCATGCTTAAAACAAAACAAAACAAAACAAAAAATAATAAAAAAAAGACAAAAAAGATAACCACATCCAAAAAAGTGACATACCTCTGAGGTTTTCTCCGTATCAATTTCATTAAAGACCACTTTCTTCAAGAAATCTACTTAATGATGAATCACCTCTTATAAGATCTTCTTTTATTAAGAGCCTTTCATGCGAAAAGAGGATTATCAAATATTCGTACGAGGAACTATGATTAACATAAAATTCAAAGAGAATATTTTTTGTAGTTTACCAAGACTTCGTTATTGTCTTAAGACAGGGCTCCTAGTCTATACTTATTCTTATGATCTGCAGAATCACACTGTAAATTAGAAAAGGTATTTCATGTACAGTTAAGCACATCGTGAAATTTACAAGGTGAATGATTTTGGAATAAACTGGGAATGAATTTGATTGAATGTGTGGAGCGAGTTTTGAGTGAATTTTACAGGAGGTAATCAATATCATTAATTTTGGACGAAATTTGCGAATTTTTTACCTCCCTTTATCAAAATATACGTGATTTTGTGTTTGTTGGTCTTTGCGGACAATTCAGAAACTTTAGAACCTACAGCAGACAATAAAATTGTGGAATTAGGGTCACGATTTAAATGAAATGTCGCTCATTTTGAACGATATTAAATCTTTTAAAGAATTTTAGCGCTTTTGAATGGTTTGAATAAGTGTTTTGAATGAATGAATGTTTTAGAATGGTTTGGATTGAGGTGAATGTCAATTTCACGATGTAACTAACAGTATGTATTGTGCAGTAAGCGCAATCACACACATTTTTTTACGGTTTTTCATTTCATTCCCAAACGAAAACAAAAGATAATGCATCACTTGCCCTCTCCGTCATACCAGACCCACATTGAAAAATTATTTATCAAAAAATATGGAAATGTACAGGAATGTGACCTAATGATCGTAACAGCAGTTTGTTCAAATAGAATGGCGGAAAGTACATGTATCAGTTCAACGGCCATCTCGTCTTAAATCAGATCAGTGAAATGGCGAACGATCTTTTTTATTGACAGCAGCAATTCCTTAATTGTACACTCAGCCAAAGATGAAAGTGTCCATTTTTCATTTGCAAATACCGTTTACATCTGTACGATCAAATGCACGATCTCATTTATACATACTTTTTATTCTAGCAATACATGTATGTCATTTTGATGTTTTCAAGAAATGCCGAAATTTTTCTTTTCAAAGTTCTCAAATGAATGTTACCTCCGAAGCTCTGTGGTTAAGAAAATCAAACAGTAGCTAAATTCCGTAACACACAGCATTGAAATGATATTATGAAAGATTTGACTATATACATAATTATAAATCATCGAACGTTGAGTAAATTTTACTTGATTTAGTTGAAAAAGAATAATAATAACGTAAACGTAACGTAGCAAAATAAATGTTTTGTTTTCAGCTAAAAAACTGAAAAACGGGACTTTGGGATTTTTTAATTTGTTTGGCAAGGATCTTACAGACAATAATTGGTACTTCCAGCTTTCAAACTGTGTAAGATTTTTTAACGTCCGTTTGTGTTGATTTGATGTTAAATTGGCAGGAAGCAGCACAATGTATCAAGTTGTCTTATCAATCCAGGATACCGTAAGTCATAATACTGCATTAGAAAAGCATAAAAACTGTCAGGAGGAACTATTGAAGACATGTTTTTAATTGAGAGTCTGTTTACGTCAGCAATTTGTAATAGCGTCTTCTTCAAATCACATAAAACTTTTAAAATTCCAAATGGACAGGACGTGATGTGCAATATGTTCCGTAGAATTGTTGAGAGTACTTTTAAAGAAATGCAAAATCATATAGGTTTGATAATTTTTATTATCATTACATGTATTATAATTGCTCAGTATACAATAGTTTTTAAATGATCCGTTATCGTCGAATGAACCATTTACTAGCTAAGAATATAACTTGACTGCCTCGGTGGCCTAGTGGTAAATGCACTCGACCCGTGACCTGGAGGTCCGTGGTTCGAGCCCCACTGTCGACGGGGTGTGTTTATGGGCAAAACACTTAATAGCCAGTCCCAGTTCACCCAGCTGTAAAAATGGGTAGCAGTGGGTTTAAACCACTGCCTCTCTCTCGGGGACGTGAAAACATCAGGATTGAGTGTTCGAGAGCGATTCTATAAGCTTAAGCTTTCGTCGCAATCGAACTAAAATAAATTAGTATAAACTAAACTAATATAACTTGACAAAGTTGGAATCTGGGAGAAATATACACCCCCTCCCTTGTTTAAAATCCGGGTGCAGCACAGACTTGTTACGATTTTTCTGCTTATTCATGATTTATACCGGCTAGAATGATCCTAATGTCATATCTCCTTTATATCTATTTGGAATCCTATCTCAAAGTAACCACTTATTGGTGCTTCCTTTATCAAATATTTGAATTTAAGTTTGAACATAGTTGTGTGACTCGTCTTAAAAAGTTACTCAGTTTAAAGTGAAGTTAGTAATTGACTTCAAGTAGATTGTATCGAGTTCACGAGTAGCTGAGTCCAATTTATGAATTGTTTCAATGAAGAATGTCCCACTTCATTTTTGTTGATGAAAGATCATAATATCGAAACTACTGCTTATTCAAGCTGTAGTTACGATATTTTGATTATTCACCAACGCTCAAATCATAAGTAGACCTATGTGAATTAGCAGCTGCAGGCTAAGAGAGGATGTGGTGGTTGTACTGGTGAGAGAAATACCAGGAAACCATTGTAAGGTGCTCCAGCCGCCGTGATATAACTGAAAAAACGTTGAAAGCGGCGTAAAACTCCATTCAATCAATCAATCAAATTATAAGAAAGAAGCGGACGGAGGGCATTCATCTTTTTTCACAGTCCACATATCGCCTTTATCCAATATATTTTTTGGTTGTCGCTTTCTGATTGCGTATAAATTTCAAAGTCAAAGATACGCCTATGTACGTCAGTAATCAGGGCTCCTGGATAGCCGCCATTTTGTCGGGATATGCAACGAAATTGCATTACACGTCGCATGTAGTACACTAGTCATCGTTATGCCCACTTTATTTGGTAACGGCAAAAAAAAAAATGTTTCCAAGTAAATGAAAATTACACAGACCTTTCACACTCATACACAGTCTATCGAAAGACGATTTCAGTTACAAGATTCTAAAATGATGCTTTAAAACGAACTGAAAACTTGGCAGCACAATAGTACAAGGCTAGCGGAATATAGTGATTGGTGATGTAGACCTGGACCTAGGTTGTGACCCTTGAATAGTTCTTTAGTGAACACTCTGTGGAAATTCCTGGAAATCCATGCTGAAGGAGTTATATTACAAGAAATAATGTCCTTAAGAAAGCATTTCTTTTATTGAGAAGGGATCATTTACTGAGAGAAATGACGAGTTTGATATCTTTAATGTATTTAGATATCCGTCTTTTATATTCAGTTTAACCCTTTGCTGTTTAATTCCTGCTTTTAACGTGCCTGTGATTTTCTGATTGAGAAAACATCGAGAAAAAAGAAGAAATTGCTTCTGACAAGCAATTTCTTCTTTTTCCACACTTTTTTCTACCCTACTGAATGGTTATTTTTCAAATTAAATCCACTTTTAATTTTCGTCTGCAAAACCTTTGAATTTGGACAGGTCCAAAATTTTGTAAAACAGGAAAGGGTTAAAAGCTCGAGATAAAAACATAAAACTGAAACTTTAACATTTTTCATAATGGTCTATACTGGAGTCCTTTCAATTCTATATATATGAACTCTATATCCTCACCGGCTCTTGCAGACAAACGAACTGTACATCCTCATAATGTGATGCATCTATAAAAAGAAATAATTGTAATATAACTTACGGGACGGGATTGAAACAAATCCATAGAATACAATTGTACAATTAGTATAACCATGATATTGACAATGTGAATGAGTTAAGAATAATTTCGGAATGAAAATGAATGAGTAGGAGGAGCGAGTTTTGAATGAAATTAATGGAAGGTAATATGACATCGCTAATTTCGGCCGAAAGTACCTTACCTCATTTAATAAAATATCTCTTTTTCTGTTTGTGAGTTTGCATGGACCAATCAGACATTTTAAAAAACACCAACCAATAAAACGTAGAATGATTTGATCGTTTAAATGAAGTTGCTGATGGTTTTGAACGATTTCAACGTGTATTCGAACGACTTCCGATCGTTTTGACCGATTTGAGTCATTGTTTGGAATTAATGAATTTGGAGCTTGTTAAATGATTTGGAATGATTTTGATAGGAATTAGTGTAAAGTTTATTTCACGATGTTCTTGACTGTATTTGTGTTACCGATACTATCGCACTACGGTCATATTCAAACCTTTTGCATTATACCCAGACAATTACGTCACATAAATTAAAGCAAATTCAAGGTCAACGAACTTCTGAAAACAGAAGACTTTGTCCCAAGCAAGCGTTATCACTTACCATTCAAAAGCTATGGCCACTGTTATAGTGTTGGGTTTTTTTTTTTTTTTTTTTTTTTTTTGAATAATCAGGTAAACAGAATAACAGACAAACGGACAGGACCAAAAGTGCTTCTGATCTATCAAGGGGGGGCATAAAAAGCAATTCCTTATCTATTAGGTCTTAACCTGCTCTCTCCCATAAGATCTCTCAAAGAATATTGTACAAATGCTTAAGTAAACATCAAACTGCCACCATTTTCTATTCCAGATTTTGGGAAAAAAGTAGAATGATGTTCATATTAACATCCGGTATACTAAATCTTATTGATGTGGTCAAACCAAAACATCGTATCTAAACTTTAGGATATTGAATCAGTGGTCATAAAACAAAATTTATTAAGCGAGTCATCTATTAAGCGATAAAAAGGGGACTTTGTTGTGTTTTATTTGTTTCAGATGACGAGATAAAAAAAATCAAGAATTTTAAAACCACAATTTTTATGTTCTTTTTATCATGATTAATACACGGGGCTTTGAAAAAAAACGACAGACTCTTGAAATTCATTGATTAAAATTTTTCGAGAAACATAAAACGCCATTTGTTAAATGACGCCATCAAATCTACCATGGGGTCATTTTCAAAATATGATTGCTTTACGCTCCAAGCCCATACTTATTTATAAAGTGTAATAACATCCGAGTAATTTCACAAACATTCTACCGTGTTATTTCATTCCCGCAAGGTATGTCATATTGTAATTTTAGATAAATAATAGTTGAGAAATTTTCCAATAAAATATATTGAGTTCCGTTTAGCTCGTCCTCTACCAAACACTGTATCACGTGATGTATGTTTAATATGTTTTGTATTTATTATGCTTTTGTAATGACAGTGTACTTTGTACACGTCTTTTGAATAAAATGTTCTGTTCTATTCTATTCTGTGATAATTTAAAGACCCAAAGACGAATAACACTAAATGCTGGTATAATCAATGAATATTGCCCTGGCAGGACATGCCTAAGTAATGGATCGTTGAACTTAAGCCTAAGGTAAATCATGTATTATTTGAAATTACTTTCTTCTACAGAGAGTCGATATTTAATAACTTGAGATCATAAAGCTTAGGTTTGTAACCAAACCCTCGTAGCTTCAGCTTTTCCAAGCTGAAGTTACGAGGCTTTGGTAACAGAATGATGAAATGCGTTCCCGCTTCTCTTAGCACATTAATACCTAAGTTTTTATGATATCGTTATTTGCATGCGTTAACGATAATTCATGACTTACTTTTGAAAGAACCATAAATATTGAATAGTAAACTCGCAAAATTATATCACGGCTAAGCCACGCCCGTGCCAGTTGAATAATAACGCAGAATAATTCCATTTGGTTAGCCTTTTCAATGTTACCTGCATTTGCCCATCCATTCACATGTTCCTAGATCTTCTCCAATCTGACACCCTTGTCTCTGACATATTCGTAGATCAAAACATGGGTCTATTTTATGCCAAGATGACTGTACGGAAACCATCAGGGACATAATCAACAAAACCAACAGGAGAATGTATCGCGGTTCCATTCTTCGCAACTACAAAATAATATCGTAGGATCTCTATTCACTAGTGTAAATTGTTTGAATTAGTTTGAATATATGGAGAGCCACAAAAAATAGTCAACAAAAGAACACAAGTTGATAGATGCACAAGTTCAAGCTAGTAATCAAATGTCAATTTTGTCTGTACCTGTATAGACAAAATTGACATTTGACATTTGATCACTCACTTCATCTTTTACATCTATACGTCTCATTATCATTTTCAAAATTGAGCATTGATTAGTGATTTAATCTTGTACGTCTGTAGATGTAAAATATTACTGTTGTTGAAACTTTTGAATAAAGACAGTGAAGGATGCAATTAACATGGAACATAAGGTAGGTCAAGGACCCTATTAAGAGTACCTTGGTAGGTGTAGTATTTTCCGGTTGATGTACTTTAAGAACATCATGAAATTGACAAGGAATGCAGTCTTGAACAAATCAAGATTCTATCATGGCACTTTATTTTATGTCTATACAAAGCATGCAATGGCATCGTGGTGAAATGAGCACCAATCGTCGGAATAAGTTCCAAGTGGCTGTTCCATTCCACCCCAGTACAAATCAGTATTGAAGTCACATTAGATAAAGGATGTTGACAAGACAACCTAATAAAAACAAAACAACAACAACAACAACAAACCTCCGCATTTTCGACTAAATAACGAAAATATTATAACACTGTCAAATTAGTGTTGGGGTATTATACTTTACAAGACTCCCAAATTAACGTGCGCGAATTATCATCGATGACGTAGTTCTTGACGTACTTTAACCCAGACAGGCGGTTTCTTCTTTTTCCGCACTACTTTCTACCCTACTGAATGGTTATTTTTTCAAATTAAATCCACTTTCAATTTTCGTCTGAAAAACCTTTTAATTTGGACAGGTCCAAAATTTTGTAAAACAGGAAAGTGTTAATTACTTGATGAATGTTGTGCAGAGGGGGAGGCTGCATGAAACACGCTATTTTCTCTGTTTCTTTATTCAGCACGGTATTCGGCAGTTTTATGAAGCATTTTCTTTGAGGCTTCTAAATGGGTGTATTCTTTGAAACAGAGAGAGTCATTCAGCCAGTCATCTGCTTCATCTCTTGGTTTCCAATACAAAAAGTTGAAATAAGGTTTTTTTTTGGGTTTTTTTTCCCCAATAAACGGCATGGTATTAAGAGGTACCTCTGTCCATGGGTGACCTTGCACTGGTGGATGTGTGCAAACTCCATCCAGGTGGGTGTCCTATTCTTACCCAGAGTAGAACAACATTTGTGAGGAATTTGTATCCTTGGCACATTCACTCTTACTAAGTTTATTGATTTTAGAGAGTGAAATATTTCTTTTCCATAATGTTTCTGACATCTCCCCTTCTCTTCCCTTCTCATAATGTTTTTATTTGAAAAATAGGGTTTAGTATTTTTAATCCGCAGTTGTTAATCCGAGACTTACCCTTTTTTTTACTAATATAATGTACAGTTGGAAAAATCATGAAATTGACAATCTTCACATTTGTAACCATTTAAAAGACAAAAACCTAGAATTGTTAACAATGTTTCAAAGGTCATTCAGAAATAGCAATTACTCGGCTGAAGGGAGGTAAAAAGATATGGACGATTCAGTCTAATTTGGACTGAATTGGTGATATTGTATTACTTCCCCTTAATTTTATTCCAAGCTCGCTCCTCATACTCACTCCTTCGTTACCATTGTAAAAAAAAAAAAAAAAAAAAAAACTAGAATTGTTAACAATGCTCTAAACATCATTCTGAATTAGCAATTACTGGGCTGAAGGGAAGTGATGAAATATGCATGATTCAGTTTAATTGGATGGAATTGGTGATATTGTATTACTTCCCCTTAATCTTATCCCAAGCTTGCTCCTCACGCTCATTCCCTTGTAACCATTGTAAAAATCAACTAAAAAAAAAAAAAAAAAAAAAAAACCCTAGAATTGTTAACAATGCTTCAAACGTCATTCTGAATTAGCAATTACTCGGTTAAAGGGAGGTAATGAAATATGGATGATTCAGTCTAATTTGGACGAAATTGTGATATTGTATTACCTCCCCCTTAATTTTATCCAAAGCTTGCTCCTCGCACTCATTCCTTAATTTTATCTAAAGCTTGCTTCTCACACTCATTCCATTACCATTCTAAATCAGTCGCTTTAATAATTTAAGTAATAATTTCACAATGTGATTAGCTGTATGCTTATAATTTCATAATCTGAAAATTACTATAATACTGTCTTAGCGCAGAGTAGTTGTAGCTCCCTATAAGCATAAGGGGAATTGTGGCAGTCTGGCGCTGAGCCAACTATATACCTTTTTTATGCCCCCGTATCGAAAGATCGGGGGCATATTGTTTTACCGTTGTCCGTCTGTCCGTCCGTCTGTCTGTCTGTCTGTCTGTCTGTCTGCAAAAGTTAACCAAAAAACTTAACATTGCCAATATCTTCAAGCCTATTCCAGATACAAAGCTCATATTTGGCATGATGATATATCTCAATGATCTGCATCTGCTGATACCAAAGTCAAGGTCATGTGACAAGGTCAAGGTCATCTCTCAAGGTCAAATAACTCTAAAAGTTAACCAAAAAACTTAACATTGCCAATATCTTCAAGCCTATTCAAGATACAAGGCTCATATTTGGCATGATGATAGATCTCAATGATCCGCATCTGCTGATACCAAAGTGAAGGTCATGTGACAAGGTCAAGGTCATTTCTCAAGGTCAAATAACTCAAAAAGTTAACCAAAAAACTTAACATTGCCAATATCTTCAAGCCTATTCAAGATACAAGGCTCATATTTGGCATGATGATAGATCTCAATGATCTGCATCTACTGGTACCAAAGTCAAGGTTAGTTGACAAGGTCAAGGTCATCTTTCAAGGTCAAATAACTCAAAAAGTTAACCAAAAAACTTAACATTGCCAATATCTTCAAGCCTATTCAAGATACAAGGCTCATATTTGGCATGATGATAGATCTCAATGATCCGCATCTGCTGATACCAAAGTGAAGGTCATGTGACAAGGTCAAGGTCATTTCTCAAGGTCAAATAACTCAAAAAAGTTAACCAAAAAACTTAACATTGCCAATATCTTCAAGCCTATTCAAGATACAAGGCTCATATTTGGCATGATGATAGATCTCAATGATCCGCATCCGCTGGTACCAAAGTCATGGTCATGTGACAAGGTCAAGGTCATTTCTCAAGGTCAAACTTTGAAAAAAATGCTGTTACGGGGGCATTCGTGTTTCACAAACACATCTTGCTTTTTTTTTTGTTTTTTTTTTAATTCGCTGGCGCTTGTAATGCTTAGGGTTCCAGTAGCATGGATCCAACCTTTCTTTTGATGGATCCTTGGAATTGAGACCCATGAATTTATGCTACATAAGATGCACAGAGCTTATCCTCTGATTCTGGTCAAGCCTAAAAATTTTTGTAGTCTGGTTGAAGGTTGACTAGTTTAGTTTAGTTAATTGAACTCATTTAATTTTGGCCATCATCCTCCTAAATGAGCGTGTTGTTCCAAATATGTTTCCCATTAAAGATATTTCAGCCAGTGTCCCAAATAATTAGGAGATAGAAGGTAGTGTAGGATGAGATCAGGCTCTATGTAAGTACAGGCTGATCTGAGTCTACATGACCCTCCAAAGTTTATATATAGCAGGAATATTTTGTGGACCGGATGAGAAGGGTTAATACATGTGACCTGTTCTGGTCTTTCTAGTCAAGTGTAAATTATTATTTTATGTGGATGAATAATACTGAGTATCACGGTTTT